>JAECZD010000021.1:600000-1005000 GCA_024349325.1 Pogonomyrmex californicus
TAAGAAGGGAGGATGTGTGTCACGACGGGGCCCAACCACGAACCAGTCGTGAAAACTCGTAATTATTTTGCGAAAAAATACTACCTCAGCCAGGAATCGAACCTGGATCTCCTGCTTACCGGGCAGGCATCTTATCCCTTCGACTACCGAGGCATGTGATAATATTTATCGCAAATAACGTATTTAGAATAACACGTCAACAATACAATGATACATATATATATATATATATATATATATATATATATATATATATATATATATGTGTGTGTGTGTGTGTGTGTGTGTGTGTATATTACACTCGTAATAATTGTCTCTTTCACTCAGGCTTTTGATAGCATTGTTTAAGAGCCAAGGCTCTTGAACAAGTGCTATCTGCCTGAACAAGTTGTCTGCCTCACAGTCATGCTCCTAGCTAAAATCACTGAGGCGCCTTTGCTGTGATACAAGTTGATTTATATTACTGATATAGAGAGATCTGCCATTTTCAGACAGTCTCCTTCATCCCAGTCCCCTCCTGCTCTCCGCGTTCCTTGTCGAGTAACTTTATCGTCGCTCGACCCAGTCCGCAGAAAGACTTGAACCCACAGATCTTCAAGACTTCCAGGGAGGGGCCATCAACAAGAGCAGCGAAGTTCTTGCCGTCTCTGCTTTCGCTACTCCTGACGACGGCCCACTCCTTGGCCGCTAGACCTGTGTTATCTGTCGAACTTAAGAGTCTTCTTGACAATCAAATCATTTTCTTCCACATGTACTACCACCCGATGGCATTTAGAAAGCTCCTGGGCCGGCAGTACATGTATCGGAGTGCTCCCTATCGTAAATTCGTCGGAGAGGTTTTTCAGCCAGTCTGTTGGTTGACGCAGTCAACAATGACTGCGCCCTCCTTTTTCCAGGTCCCGGTGAACATGGGGGGGCCATCGTACCAGGGAATCCAAGAATACGCTCCGTGATGAGCTTTTTGATCGCTTCCATTCCATCGGTGAGTCTTCGGCTCGGGATCTAGCTTTTTCTTAGCTTGTTCTCCAAAACGAGGATCATCCTCATGATTCCCTGGGTCACCTAGTCACCTAGGCTATGACCCATGGTCAGTGACCTTGGGCTTTTTGTCCGGGCGACCCATCGCCCGGCTGGGAGTAATGTGCTTAGATCTGGCTAAGCGGGCCTCCGCACACCCCCTTTGCTCGTCGATGCAGATCTAGCCTCAGAAGGAGGACTCTGGGTTTTCACAGCCTATTCCTTCCTCTGGCGTTGCTTTTTGTAGCGGCGTTTCTGGCAGCGCCACTGCAAACTCGGACCAATGTCCGCTGTTGTTTTTTCCTTCGGTTCGATCCCTAAAAAGGCTACGCCTTGGAGGATTTTCTCTTAATCTGTTTTTTTTATTGGGATCATTTTGTTCCCACGAGCACCGCGAACACGCGATCTCACCCAGGCAGAGCCGCGAATGCCTAGGACTTGGCTATGCGTACTCCCGGAAGTCGCCCGGTATCCGGGAGGTTTCGCTCGAGACGCAGCTTCCCCTGCGCCACGCAGCCTTCAGTACGGTTAACACGTACGTTAACATCTTGACTTTGGGGATCCCTCTTCGTCGGTCGCATCCAGTTTCACCCCTTGCAGGTGGATCTGCATGCAACCTTAATTTCTTCCACCACACCAAAGTGAGGATTGCTTCGGGAGGTATCCGTTAAACAATATTAACATTTTATAAACAATTTTTAAACAATTATTTTTAAACAATTTGTAAATATTTTAAACAATTTTTAAACTATCAAAGTAAATTAATGTATTTTAAACAATTTTTGACTAATTAATTAAATTTAAATCGGCCTCACTTCTCTTGCACGGATAGATTTCAGTTGTCAAGGTAAGAAAGTGAGAGCGAGAGATACAATGAGGGATGCTTATAACTTAGCTTTTATTATAACAATATTTATATAACAGTATTGACAAAATATTTCAATGTTTTTACAGAGTGTACGATCGACGAATAGATTGTAACGGGCGAGATTATCGTTTTTTCTATTTTCGTACGCTTACTCGAATGGTCGAAACCTAAATGTCGCGTAAATTTGGTGGCGCAGGGCGTGCGATGTGCGCGCGGTGTTTATCCATTTACCTCGAGCTGTCAACGGACAGTTGATTTCCGTGCGTGCGCGGCCGTTGATAGTATATGCCTCGAGGACGCTGTCATTCTGACAGGCGGATACCGGGAGCCCCCGATTCTGCGTATTCCTTCGATCGCAGTGGTTCGTTCCGGGAATTATCTGGTACGGTCAGGTCACTGGCTGGGAAGTAATCAAATGTTCCTGTGAGCGCACTCGACGGCACCAGGGAGACCTTGACGTTTGATAATTTGTCAGGAAGAGCCCTGACGTAAGGATTGGTGTCGGAGAGGGATTTAGACCCTCTGAGGCCAAGCGATCTCGGCCGTTCGGAAGTTCGCCTCGGCGGTGTTCAGAGGGCAGAGATCGGAGCGGAGGTTTCTATAATCGAGCATATTCGGCCATGCTGGAGGACGCTCCAATGCCTACAATAGAATCCTCTGAGAGGTAGACGGAAGGTATTTTTTTGTCAAGCGTACTCGGCCATGTTGAGGCGTACCTCAATATCTTTGGATTACCTTTTTTGGGTTCGGATTCGGTATCTCTTGGCTTTCTCTTCTGTGAGGTGCTGCGATCAAAATCCCGAGGACGGAATGGTGATTTCTGTGGAAAGTGAGCCTCTTTTATTCGAGATCGAACATAGTATTATGGTACGGAACGGATTCGAATTGGATCTCGGGAGAGAGCTCTCTCTCTCTCCACAGGAATGGAATGGAAAGGAATGTTACAGAATAGGAATAGAATTTGATAGCGCGGTGCTTGGCGCGGTATGGGGAGCATATTTGCTATGTGACACCGTATTCGGCACGGTGCAGGGGGCATTCGGCATAAATACTCGCGAATTCACCGAACTTGTTGGATTCTCCGAAGTATTTCAGAGAATCTTTTGTTTTCTAAAATTAAGAAATTGACGCAAATGCCGTTTGCAACATCGTCTCGCACCTCGTCTGATGATCGGCGGTCCTCGACGGGTGGTTGAGGGAAATAAAATTATTGCGAAGCGGAGGAACGATTCGTTATAAATTAAATACAAGGCAGAATAATGAGACACGATGCAAGTATCTGAAGTGCCTCGCGCCATCGTGCCGATTCGAACCGCGCGAATTTCACATACGCTTATTCGTTAATTTTAATAGCTCACAATTTAAATTCTACTCATCAGATCGCTTTTTGGCAAAGAGCTTTTCATCTTAGAATTTCACGGAGAATAGATTGGTAATTGACAGTACGCCAGTTCTGAGACACCCCGTACACACACACACACACACACACACACACACACACACACACACACACACACACACACACACACACACACACACACACACACACACACACATTGTGACCTGGCGTCGTGGAATCACCCGTCATAAAGAGTGTTTGCTCCGATTACGAGAGTTGATAGATCCTGCGTTCACTCGTTTGAGGGAGGAGAGTGCGGGCAGAACTCGGAATAGTGCGAGCTACTTATATTTTTGCGTAGGTTTCTTTACTTTGTTTCCGTTTATGTTATTATATTTTGGCGAGATTGACGACTACCGAGAGGACAATGTGAGATGGGATGCCTCCCGGCGACCAATGTCGAATAGCTAAGAAGAAAATATCGCTATCGGACGTGAAGACAGAGCAGGTCGTACCACTTTATTAAATTGTCGATGTTCGCATGCGAAATTGCTATTGTTGTCGATGTTGCATGCGAAATTGCTGTAGTAATACGTTTGCAGAGACCATGAGGCTGACCACTGCAAGGCGGGGACGAAAGAGCGATTGAAGGGGAGGTACCACTTCACATAAAGCTGCGAGGAGATCTCGAATTTTGAAAGGTTGGCAGGAAATTTTGAGGGCGATGCAATATCGAGGCGGAGGAGGAAGCTACCTCTTATTTAGAGGAACCGATTTATTGGAGGAATCCCCGATCGCAAGCCAAGCCACAGAGAAGAAACCGCCCCTTCAAATCTCCCGCGGGGTCAAAAGAGATGCGGGCCATCTAGAGCCCGCGCGTATGAACAAAAGATTTATCGGCCGATCGCGCTGCGGCGTTAATTTCCGAAAAAGAGGGGGGCGACGATCGTGGCCGCAGGATCGCAAGGAAATCACTTTCTGCTGGACAGTGTAATTGTTTAACGCAGGAACCTCAGAGAAAGTACGAGAGAAGATGACCTGAGAAGACCGAGGTATCGTCGTTTGGTGAGGCGAACAGCTATCAACTTGTAAAGTCGTCAATTTCGCCAAAGAGATCGCACGAATGCAAGCCACCAAAATTTCGCGAGGAGAGCGTCCCTTCCCACGACCGCGAGATTTCTCTTGTATTTACCGTTCTGTTTCTTGGTGACCCGGCTGATGTGTCGTTCTTCCCGTCTGGATTTCCGACTTTTTATAACGTTCTCTCTTGCATTTGTCATAGCGAAAAATCAATAACTAGTCAATATGTGTATCAATGTCTAGTTTTTTTTTCTGCATATTTGTTGCCGTTGCGTATAGTACCGCGAAATCTCTAACATAGATTAATTTAAGTTGTCATTATGAAAGTGTGTCTGCATAGAATTTGAATGTACGTGAGTTCGAATATCGTCAGACGAAAGCATCAAAATTTTAAGATTATTACTGTATACCGTGACGCTGTTTGAATTGTATTTTCACGACGTAACGCTGTTTATAAGATTTGAAATTCTATTGAGCGTTGTACTCTGCGACGATTCGAGCTGTAACTATTCGAGTCGCGATTAAACATCACTTTATTAATTACTTCGATTGACTATTGTTTGCATGAAATGCATTTCTTTTTCCTTCCCTCTCGTGCTCCGTCTCGTAAACCCTCCCCTCTACCATATACAGAAATTAAATTGCCACTACGCTCGCGTTCGTGGTTTCTTGATCGGAAAATAAACTTTGTCAAATTATCATAAATTGTCAAATTATTATTGTTATTAATATTCGCGTAAATTGTCTTTAGTAGCATTCGCGTTATGATTACTTGGCACGTGCTAGTGCCTGGCGCCCAACATTCGTTAAGCCATGATCGCGACGACCGAAGGATTCGGGGCGCGAGATTCGGATTACACGATTGGCAATCGCGAGACCGTTAACCGTTGGCCAAGGAGGCACCCGTCATAATATATATATTCCTGTTTTTTTAGTTCCTATGCTTTATTTACAATCTATTCTAAGATAATAAGTAAATTTTTTGACAAAATAGGACAGAGAAGAGGTTGCCCATTGGCAGCTTATCTACTGCTTTTAATTTATTTTTGTATAAAATTGGATTAACGCTTAAATCGAGTAGTAAGGTCTATGAGTTTAAATCTTTTTAGTCTTTTCGTCTGTTCACTTTTTGATAGAAGATTCTTTGCAATATTGGGATCTAGTTTTGCGTGATATTTCTTGCTAAAGTTATGTATTTCTTCTTTCACTGTGCACATACCGAGATCTCGATGAATCACTTCGTTCGTAACATACCACGGAGCATTGGTAACGATTCTTAAAGCCTTGGATTGAAATCGCTGAAGTATTTCGAGTCGCTGCTCGATCCCCAAAGTTGTATTCCATAGGACTATACTGGCTTTATATATTAGTAGTTTATTGTCCAATGTTAACTGTGAGTTTCTGTCTATATCAACCAATACAGTTTGCTGAGTTTTAATCCCAGTTGTTTCCGTTTAATCCAAATGTTTTTTCCATGTTTTTAAATGTTAATCTTCGGTCAAGATATATTCCTAAGTATTTGACGTCTTCTGCCTGTGGAGTTGTTAAGTGTGATGGTTGGACAAGTTTCTCTGCACATCTTAAAAATTACGTGCATTGACTTAGTATCGTTTATCTTTATTCTTCAGGTTTTGAGCCATTTCATTATTTCGTTTAAGTTGACAATCTTTGAGACGTTATTGTTGCATTAAGGTGCGATGCTAGGACAGCAATGTCGTCCGCGGAGGTTGCTACCATGCAGTTTTCCAGAGTCGGAAGATCGGATGTGTAGAAAAATTATGAGCGGATTGCAATAATTGCAGAAGTATGCGAAAAAATTGCAAAACGGATGCGGAGATATCTGGAGAAGTTGCAGAAAGAAAAATATGCAGAAAGACTGCGGAATGATCGTGAAATTATATAATATTCATATTTCGCGCTGAAGGCTTCATTGTCGCCGCTGCGTAGTGGCAAAAATTGCAACCGTAGCCTATTGAGCTCTATTGTATACTGGAGTGAACCTTCAAAGAGTAAGGCTGTCTCACTTATCAAAAAAAGACAACGCGAGTTGGAATCGCTCTCTTTGTCGAGAGATTCCCGGATTGATTAATTTTATTCTACTACTATAAGGTTAAAGAATAAGTACACTGTAGAAAAGAGATAAAGATTCCAACTTTAGTATGCCCGTCCTTTTCTTCGCTAGCCGCGGTTTTCTATAATTTAATATAGGGCTGGCTCACTCCAGTATACTATAGAGCTCAATGCCCATACAGATGGCGACGATAACAATAGGATTAAAAATAAAATCAAAATGGCAGCAGAAAAATTAAAATACAAAGTTGCATTATTTACGATCCTCTAGATCTATAGATCATAAAAATAAGAAAATGAAAAATGAAAACCTCGAAAATATTTTTTAGATTTTCAAGGTCACATCTATGCCAAAATCTTAGTTTTAAATAAACATGTATAAATGCTAAATTTGAAATCCGTACGATTAAAAATAAAAATTTTAAAAATGAGGACAAAAAAATTTTAAAGGAAGAGTTGCGGAAGAAGTGCAAAAATATTCAGAAAGATTGTGGAAAAGTTGCGGAATGATTGCGGAATAGTTGCGGAAATGTTGCGAAAGTGTTGCGGAAGAAGTGTAAAGATATGCGGAAAGATTGTGGAAGAGTTGCGGAATGTTGCGAAGGAGATACAAAGTTATGTGAAAAGATTATAAGAGTTGCAGAATGGTTTTAGAATGGTTGCGGAAAAATTGCGGAAGAGTTACGGAAAAATTATGAGAGACTTGTAAAATAGTTACGGAGATGTGTGGAAAAATTGCAAAAGAGTTACGGAATGCGAAGTGATCGCGGAATGGTTGTAGAATAGTTGTAAAAATATACGAAAAGGTTACGGAAAAGTTGTAGAATGGTTGTGGAAAGGTTGCGGAATAGCTGCAAAGATATGAAAATTATGAAAGAGTTGCAGAATGGTTGCGGAGATATACGGAAATTATGAGAAAGTTGCAGAATAGTTGCAGAGATATGCGGAAAGATTGCGAAAATAAATTAAGGAAGGATTGCGAAATAATTGCGGAACGATTGCAGAAATATGCGGAAAAGTTGCGAAATGGATGCGAAGATATCCGGAGAGGTTGCGAGAAGAGAAAAAGTATGCAGAGAGACTGCGAAATGACTGTGAATATAACATTCATATCTCGCGCCGAGGGCTTCATCGCCGCTGCCGCGTAGTGGCGAAAATTGCAACCGTAACCCTATATGGAGGGCGACGATAATGACGATAATAATAATAATAATGACGACGTTTCTTAATAGTAAATTTCAAAGTATCAGACTTTGAGTAATATTTTCCCTCACACGACACGGAGAGGAAAACTAAAAACATTTTTATCATATAATTCGAACCTAAGTTATCGATTGCGGCTATTCAGAAATTGATCGGTTCAGCCGTTACTGAAATCTGATAATTTTGATCAGCAACTCGTGTAAAGAGACACGGCCAGTCTCGCGCTCATGAAGCGCTGACGCTCACACTTGGCGACGAGCCACGACCGTGTCTCTCGATAGTTAAGGTTTTTATGATTTTTTTGATAGTTTTCGGAAGCGATATGTTGTACTGGTGTTGTACTTTAACTTAATTTTTCCCAAAAATTTTGAAGGAATATCCTTCTTTTGCAACGGCATCGAGAATTTCCACGAGTGGCTTGATATATAGTATATCAGGAATGAAAATAAGTGGTGTCTTTGTTGCTTTATTTTTATCATCTTGTGTTTCATCAAAATTAGCGTCTGTTATTTGACTTAAAGCTTGGAAGCGATTGGCACTGTTTACTGTTACATATTCAATGATTAGTTTCTGTTTGATGTTTCTGATGTAGATATCTGGGCTATGCCTTCGCCTTTTTCTGCCCTCTACTGTCTGCCACTTGTTTTCTTGATTTGCTGGTATTGGAAAGTCATTATAACGCTGAGACGCTATTAGTGGCTGCGAATGCGATGTACATACGTTGGGAGACTGTAGAGGCTATGGAGCTACATAGCCTTGTTCATTGTTCTGTACAAGGGCCTCGGGTTGATCCGTGGCGACGATCATTTGGTCGTCGCCTTTCTAATTTACTGATATGCAAAATATCTAGTATGTAAACGTTCACGATCGCACTGCTTACTATGAAACTATTATTCGCCATGCACTCTCTAGCAATATAACAAAACGGTCGATTATTACGGTGTGTTTACTATGTTCGCAGAGCAATACCGAAATACGTCTGTCTCTTGCAACGGATTGGACGAGAACATATATATATATATATATATATATATATATATATATATATATATATATATATATACACATACAGGATGTTTCAATATATACAGAATGTCCTGCAATTTGCGACCGAAATTCTTATGACATGTTCTTAAGTTAAAAATAAGACGAAAATTCTAATACGAAAATGTCGAGGCTATAATAGTTTTTAAATTATTAGCGATTAAAATTGACTAATCATAGAGCTTCGCGCGCTCAGACATGATGATATAACAAATGATAAAGATGCTACTACGAGGGCTCTCTTAGTAATGAGATTATTATACAAATATATTAATACGCAATTATGTTTTTTTTGATAAATTATTTCTGCTTTTATAAGAAATATTTATTTGTACATTATATATGCTTAATTAATGTTGGAATATATCACAAAATATGAATATTAAATTCCATAATGAAATATCACGACATGTGTTAGATATCAACATAAATAACGTTGAAATACAGTAATATTGAAATGTTTTATTAAATTATATCTAGATAAAAAATATAAAAAATAAAAGATAAAAAATAAGTACATTATATATGCGTACTTAACCATAATCATATAATGCAGCGTTCGGAATTAATTGAACATTTTAGTCCGATTTCGAAGTCCGAACGAATTCAACGTTTTGTTTATTTATAAAAATAAAAATAATTTAGCAAAGAAGATATCTAAGTGACAGTTTAAGGCGAAGGCGTACGAGCATGTTTCTCACAGGGCGACGCTCCTGAGGCACAGCCGTTCGACGGCTCGGCCACTGAAATTCGAGCGGTGGTGGGAGAACTGTAGGCGTCGCCTTCGAAATCGGACCGAAATGTTCAACTAATTCCGAGCGCTGATATAATGAATTGTCAAAGCTTATGACATATCATAGACAACATCTCTCGTATGGTAAAATTTTTCTAATATCGATTGATATATTATTTTCCAATGGATAAGATAAGTTTCATACAATTCAACAATATCTAATGAAAAATATGTCATAAGCTTATGATAGGTCATAAATATATATATATATATATATATATATATATATATAAAATAATATTATATATACATTATATACACACACACACACACACACACACACACATATATATATATATATATATATATATATATATATATATATATATCATAACGAACGCACGCACGCACGCACGCACATATATATAACACATATACACATATGTATTATTATGCGCGCGAGTCTTCTGCGGCCGAGTGGAATTGAACCGCTGTATGGAGAAGAAGCGAAGGGTTCTCGGATTTAATGGAGTGTTTGTTTATGTGTATATTCGGCGCAGTGACTTGTGGCGTCCGGACGTGTGTCCGCCGAATTCCTGTAGTTGTTCTGATTTGAATAAAGCGTGTCTTATAAGAGGATGTGTTGAGTCAATATTTCAAACGCTGCTTTCCTAGTGTATTGCGCGAGTCCGCGGTGATGCGAAAAAGGTGCACGATTAGTGTTTGTGATCGCCGTGGACAGAACATTTTGGAGGCTCAAGTGGGATACCACGGCAATATTTTAATGATGATATTAAATGGCAATTACTTCAACAATGAATTTGAGGAAGAGGCCTTGTCAGGAGGCGACATTAGCGTTTGTTACTTTGCAAGCTGTTATCAAGAAGGTGTCCCTGCTGAGGGAGGAATCGTCGCGCAGGGAGATTTTGTTCGCAGCGCAGCTACAACAGCGCGACGAAGAAATTCAACAGCTTAGAGGAGCAATACATACGTCCTTCCAATAATAGAGTCGCGTCAGAAAATGAGAATGTCGCGTGCAGACACGCGGAGATTGGATATAAGTTAAAATTCGATTTTTATGACGTGGGAGTTCCGTTACGAAAGTTCTTCTCGCAATTCGAGTTAATCGCACGGGCGAATTTGGAATGATGTCGCGAAAGCCGTCATGTTGGTTTCATGTTTGAGGGAATATGCGAGGAAGAGACTTTCGGATTCGCGGAATTGAGAGCAAGACTGGAATTACATTTCGGCGAGGGGTATTTGTCTCAGACTTATTATTCTTTATTTACGAATAGGAAATAAGATTTGGTTATGTTCAGTGTCGAAATCAAAAGACTATCGCGATTGGTATATCCGGAGTGTACACACGCGGTTTGGGATAAAATTGCTTGCGCGTAGTTCGTTTCCGTGACGAATGGTTTTGTGAAATTGGATTCTTCAATTGAAGAGTCCTCCAACTGGAGTAACCTCGCTGAAAGTGGCTATCGAGAGAGCAAGGACAATCGAAGCAGGGAGAAAATTTAAATATTAAAAGAGAGAGTTGAGATTTGGGAAAGAGAAAAGTTTATTTTGAGAGGCGTTCCGGCAATTTTTCTGAAAGATGTTCGGAGGGAAGGGAGCGCGGAAATTTTACGAATATGAAAAAGAGCGAGGAGACGAGAGGAAAGATCTTCGTACAGAAAAAAAGAGTTGAGCGGAATTATAAACCAAATACAGGAAAAAAGAGAAGAATTGGATCAAATTATAAAGAAAATACTGGAGAATGTTAGCAATGCGGAAAAACGGGATACTTTCGGACGGACTGTCCTCTAAGGAAGGAAAATTAGAGTTGGTTAAATTAAACGGGCATTCAACTAACAGGGAAAGAACCCCGATTAATGTTTAATTAAGAAAAATTATTTTTAATTAAATAAATTTAAAAAAAGTTCTGAAATTTTTAAGTTAAATAGAATTGAGCAAGATTCCGATTGTTTTTATTATCGTGGAAGAGTAAATGAGTGAAAATGTATTTTCAGAATTGATACCGGTTCCGAGATTATAATTTTGAATAAAAGGTTTGTTGTTGGGAATGAAAGGACACTTGGGCAAAAAAGTTTCGATCTCAGATATCCTACTGGAGAAAAAGTTTCAATAAAGACGAGAAAGTTAATTTAAATTAGTTTGGGAAAATATTTCAAAGAATTTCCAGTATTTGTAGCAAAGATTAAAAACGATTGCATTTTAGGAGTAGATATTTGAAATTAGAGAATATTTTTGATCCGATAATTAATCCTGTAGAGATGAATAAAGTAATAATTACAGAGTGTCAAAGAATAAAGGGAACTTCTCTAGGATGTTCTGGTAGTACTGAGGAAAGAATCCCTAAGAATTTGAAAGAACTTTTTGTCCAAAATCCTTCTAATTTAAATGAAGCTCAGAAGGAAGCTTTTGTTAATTTTCTAAATTAATTCCAGGACATATTTTCTGAAAATGTTGTTGCTGGAAATTGTAAATTGATTGAGCACGAAATTAAATTGAAAGATTGTCATCCAATTAAGCAGGTCCTTCGTCGAATCTCTATCCATATGCAAGACGAGGTGACCAAACCGATTGAGGAAATGAGACAAGCAAGAGTGATAGACGAGAGGAATCAAAAAGTTCGCAGATGTCTCCTGCGGTATTAGTGAGGAAGTAGAATAGTACAATACGCTTTTGCGTGGATTTTAGGAAGTTAAATGAAATAACGGTAAAAGATTCTTATCCTCTTCCTAGGATAGACAATATCCTTGATCGTTTTTTAGGTAACTCTTGGTTTTCCTTTAGATTTAAAGAGTGAGTATTGGCAATTTAAGATTCGTTCGAAAGATAAAGATAAAATAGGTTTTTTGGGAACGGGTTATAGCAGTTTGCAGTAATTCCATTCAATCTGTGTAATGCTCTTGTCACTTTTGGAAGATTAATGGAACAAGTTTTACAAAATTTAGAAAAATTTGCTTAGTTTATTTGAATGACATAATTATATTCAGTAAGAGTTTTAAAGAAATGACAATAATAACAATGATAACAAATGATGATAACAAATTTAATGACAATAACAATAATAACAAATGATGATAACAAATTTAAGAAAAGTTTTTCTTCGATTTCAGGAAGTTAATTTAAAGATCAACCGAAAGAAGTGTAATTTGTTTGGTAAAGAAGTCAAATATTTGGGACATGTTGTTTCGGCAGGGGAGATTCCACAGACTCAGAAAAGATTGCTGCTGTGAGAGATTGGCCAATTCCACATAATAAGAAGCAATTGCAAAGCTTTCTTGAGCTTGCTCTTACTATCAGAAATTTATAAAAAGTTTTTCTACATTGGCAAAACCCGTGTATAAGTTAACGGAAAACCAGATTAATTTTTCTTGGGAGGAAGAATGTCAAAAAACTTTTGAACAAATAAAACAAATATTAATATCCTCTCCGGTGTGGAGAAAGGAAATTTATTTTAGACACGGATGCTTCAAATATTGAGATTGGCGCGGTCCTATCATAGAGGCAAAATGATATGGAAAAGCTTTATAGCTTATTTTAGATGAGTGCTTAATAAAACTGAGAAAAATTATTGTGTTACCCGTCCAGAACTTTTAGCTATCGTGGATTCGGTGAAATCTTTTCACCATTATTTTTACGGACAAAAGTTTTTGATCCGTACGGATCACATCTCGCTTAAATGACTATTCCTTCAAGACTTTGAAGGAAAAATTGGTACGTTGGCTCAAGAGATTACAGCAGTATGAATTTGAAGTGATTTATCGAAAAGGTCAAGCTCACAATAATGCCGACGACTTATCAAGGCGACATTGTGAAGTGACCAAATGTAATTATTGTGCTAAGATAGAATTGAAGAAAGCTACTAAAGAAGAGAAAAATGTTGGACGTCTGATCCTTGAGGGGGGGAGGGAAATTTAGAGGAATGGAGAAAAGATCAGGAAGAAGATTTAGACTTAGAAATCATCTATCGGGGCAAAATCGCAGGCGAGCGCCCTCCTTGGACGGAGATTGTTTTTAGAACTTCACTTCCACGAAAATTTATTGGAGTTATTGAGATGCCCTCGTTTTAAAAGATGGAGTTCTTTATAAGAAATGGGAAGCTCCGAATTTGAAAACAGGCATTCTTCAGTTAATTAAGCTCAAAAGCGGATTGAACACATTTTGAAGGAAGCTCATGATGCTTCGACCAAAGGACATTTTGGTGTTAATAAAACATTAAAGAAAATTCGGAAGCGATTTTATTGGGTCACATGTAAACGGGACATGGAGGATTGGTGTAGGTCTTGTGAGATTTGTATTTCCAACAAAAGCCCTTCTAGAAAAGGAAAATCACCTCTACAAGTTTATAATGTTGGTTCCCCTTTTGAAAAAATTCAGATGGATGTTTTAGAACCACTCCCTTCGAGTCACTTGGAGAACAAATATCTTCTTGTTGTTGTGGATTGCTTTTCCAAATAGGTAGAAGCGTTCCCATTGAAGAATATTAGAGCGAAGACTGTGGCAGAGGTTTTCGTAAATCAAATAGTCTCGAGATATAGAATACCTTTGGAAGTCCATACGGATCAGGGAAGAAATTTCAAATCGAAAATGTTTTCGGAGCTGACATATTTACTTGGAAATAGAAAGACGAGGACGACTGCTTTTCAGTTTCAGTCGGATGGGCAAGTTGAACGTCAGCATCAAACAATAACGAATTATTTAGCCAAATTTATTTCCGAGAATCAAAATCCATTTTATTATAATTATATTTGATATTATAATCTTAGTTTTATAAAAAGAGGATAAGAAGAAAGAGCGTGTGCCACGACAAGACTCGACCACGAACTAGTCGTAAAAATCCGTAATTATTTTTGCGAAAAATATCACCTCAGCCAGGAATCGAATCTGGATCTCCTGCTTACCGGACAGGCATCTTATCTTTTCGACTACAAAGGCATGTGATGATATTTATTGCAAATAACGTGTTTAGAATAACACGTCAACAATTCAATGATACACACATATATACATACACTACAATATACATATATACATGTATATTCTCGAATCCCCACGACTGGTACTCCAGAGAGATCATGGTCCTATTCTCTTGACGGATGTAGGTCGGACCGCAGTGGCGACACCTTCCAATGCCACTCTTATCCCTGAGAAACGTCTTTATTTCAAACTTAAAAAACTCGAGAGGATAATTACATCCGGATAGTAAACTATCTCGCAGAGATGTCTCAGATTTTATAAAATTAAGCTCGGAATTCAGTACGAGCAGTAAGACACTTAAACAGATACGAGATCCTTCAACAAATACGAGATTTGCATATAGCAAAGTCTCCATTTTATTATCTTTATAATTATATTTGGTAATCTTAGTTTTATAAAAGTTTTATAAAAAAAGAATAAGAAGAGAGAGCGTGTGCCATGACGAGGCCCGACCACGAACCAGTCATAAAAATTGGGATTCTTTTGTATTTGATGACATATAGATCTTCGAAACATGAAACTACGATTGTGACTCCTGCGGAAATATGCTTTGCCCGAGATCTTACCAATAGACTTGTTGAGAGGGAAATCCCCAGAAGTATAGAAAAGTAGTTCGGTAGGGAGTTATATTAGAAAGCTCAAAGGAAAACTTGAGTATATCCATGATTTAGCTAGAGAAAGAATGGAGATAAAGTCTTCTCGAACCGAAATTTGGTATGATCGAAGGGTTCGTCAAGTTCGTTTTGAAGAGGGACAAAAGGTGTGGTTCTTTAATCCTCGAAGAAGGAGAAGAAGAGCTCCCAAATTGCAGAGCAACTGGGAAGGACCCTATGTACTAATTAAGAAACTTAGTGATGTTGTCTTCTGCATATAAAAGTCAGCTAGGCATAGGAAAAAGATAATTCATGCGGATAGATTAGCTCATTTTTCTGTGAGCTAGAAAAGGTTTCTGTGTAGCTAGAAGAGGTTTAATTTATTTTGTAGGGGAAGCGGAGTCTGTATGAATTGTAATGGACTGAGTGATCTTTAAATTATTTTTAAAATTATGTTCTTTGTTGCTGCGTGAGTTTATTTATTTAAAGGGAAAAAGCGGATTCAGCGGAAGTCATCTTGGAAGAGGAAGAGGTTATCCGGAAAGGAAGAATCTTTAGGAACATCTGTCTGAACATCCGGATATTATGCGCTGGATTCCGCCTGGAGAAGAGAAGACTGCCTCAATTTCGGTTTTTTTAACCGAGTTTTTCCGAGAGGCTTAAAACAAATGCCGAGGCAGGGACTGGGCTAAGACCATATAGTCACAATATGTCGTTATTGAACAAATATTTTGCGATGTTATGTTGCGATATTAATTGTGTAATGTAGGTTCCGAAAAATAATTTTTTAATAAGAATGTCATTATATATTTCTGTGATATTCTCGATGTTGTAAGAGGACCCTCATGGTGGAACCTTACCACTTGTCATATCACTATGTCTGAGCGCGCCAAATATCAGTTCTGTGATTAATGAACTTTAATGGCCAATTTAATTTAAAAACTATTATAGTCTCGGCATTTTCGAATTAGGATTTTCGTCTTAGAATGTTCCAAAGAATCTGCTTTTAAAAGGAAATGCGGTAATTTTGGGACACCCTGTGTGTGTGTGTGTGTGTGTGTGTGTGTGTGTGTGTGTAAATTTATTTCTTATTCGTTTATTCGTTATATTTGTTTATAGCATCAATTATTTTGGAATAAATATTATACATAATACTACAGTGACGTTACGCACACAATCATTTGTCTGATATCAATGAATGAAATGCGCGCTCACTAACACTGTCGATGCGCGACGCATAAGTTTCCGTTTAACTGCGATCTATAAGTGACTAGTTTTAAGTACTTATATCTTAAAAATTACTGTTCGGAATGAAAAATGGCAAATACATTAATAATTTATTTTTTTCGAGAAATTTTCTTGCTATGATATTTTGATTTGCGAATTTCGGGACACCCTATATATAAAAAAATATTTATGTATATAAGAACTAATAGTCATAAAGACGTATGTATATAGAAACTAGTAGTAGTTATAAAGAAATATGTATATAAGAATTGAATAGTTATAAAGACTTTCAAAGAATTATTGCGAGATTTATTAGGTGTACAAAAAGTTCTGAGCGTAAAATTTAATCTTTATTCAAAAACAAACAAAAAAATATTAATCAGCGAAATATTCCCCGTTTACATCAACGACTTTTTGCCATCTTTCGGGTAGCTTGCGAATTCCTTGACGATAGAAGCTCACCGGCTTCGAAGCGATAAAGTCATCAACGTATTTTCGTATCTCTTCAAATCTCACGAAATGTGTATCAGCCAAATGATGCTGCAGCGACCGGAATAGGTAGTAATCGGAAGGCGCCATATCTGGGCTATACGCCGCGTGCGGGAGAAGTTCCCAGCCTAATGCAAAGATATGGTCCTGAGTCGCTTTCGCAACATGGAGCATTGTCATGGAGCAAGATCACTTTACGACGTCCTTGGCCAGTAAATGGCCTCTTTTCTTCTAATGCATCGCTCAAATTAGTCAATTGTTGTTGGTAGCGGTCTGCCGTGATTGTTTCATCCGGTTATAACAACTCGTAATACAACACACCTTTCCTATCCCACCAGATACAGAGTAAAACCTTCTTGGCGTGGATATTGAGCTTTGGCGTCGAAGGTTGACCAGGGTCAACCCATGATTTTCTACGTTTAGGGTTATCATAAAGAATCCACTTTTCATCGCCTATAATGATTTTGTGCAGAAAATCTTCTTTCCGGAACTTTGAAAGCAAAGTGAGTGCAGTGTCACGCCGACGATTTTTGTTGTCTTCGGACAATTCATGCGGAACCCATCTGCCTTCCTTCTGAACGTTTCCCATCGTATGTAAACGTACGGAAATGGTTTGCTGCGTAACGCCAGCTGTTCTGCAAGCTCCTTTTCAGTTTGCGCAGAGTTTATATCCAGCAGTGCAATTCGTCCGTTTCAATCTTTTGAGGGCGTCCAGCACGCGGTTCATCTTCAAGACTGAAATCTCCTTGGCGAAATTTTTGATACCATCTTTTATATGTAGTATGACTTACAGCGTTCTCTCCATATGCAGCACAAATCATTGCAGTGGCTTCAGCAGCTTTTTTCTTCAGATGAAATTTTTCTTCAGATGAAACGCGAAGTGGATGGAAAATCGAATATGCTCTTTTGTTATTGCCATCGTGAACACTACTGATTTTTGAGGTTATGTGCATCAAACGCCAAACCGTATAGCATTTTAGAAGGCCAAATGTGAACGCTTTAAAACCGCAAAAGGGCGGGAAGATATATATTATAGATGCCGAAACGAAGAATTAAGTAATAGATACTGGTATGAACAAGATAAGAACGTATGTAAGCTATGTATCATACTAAGGTTGAAACATTAGAACATTTGGCGACAAAATGTATAATAAAGATAAGAGATAATACAAAAATAAGTCAGTTGTTAGGAGAAAAGGAGAAAAGAATCAGTCAGTTGGATGAAGAAAATCGTAAAAGCAAAGAAAGAGAACAAACCCAAAGAAAGTATAGAAAAGTAGGAAGATAGGCATATAGTAAAGTCAGAAAGAGATTTAATCAAAGTAACTAAGCTTAAGAAAATATTTATGTATCATGCTTAGGTTTACATTGTACATTGTTATCAAATTAAGAATTATGTAAAATTCTTTCCCCCTTTTCTCCTAGCAGCTGATTTATTCTTATGTTATCTCTTATCTCTACTATACATTTTGTCGCCAAATGTTCTAATGTTTCAACCTCAGTATGGCACAGCCTACATATGTTCTTATCTTGTTCACGCCAGTATCTATTACTTAATTCTTCGTTTCGGCATCTAAATCTCGCAATAATTCTTTCAAAGTTTTTTATGACTACCTTTCCTTATTCGGGTATCCCTATCGTACATAATTCATTATCTTATATCTTTTGCCATATTTCAAATTCTAGATTTTATTATGTTGTATTTGTTTCTGTACTTCTAGATCCCTTGTCGTTAATGCTTACAATCTCACGCCTTTCCTCTCTAAAGTTTTTAACTTCTCTTCCCGACATTCCGTTCCTACAAAAATACATTTCTCTTTCCGACTTTCATTTCCTTTTATTTCCTCTGTTTTTCTCTATTTCCCTAAAGCATTCTATCAATATTTTATTATCCGATTTTTCCCCAATTTTTTCCTCAAATTTAAACGCTCTTTTATCTGATTCTATTCTTAACAGCTGTCTTTTCGTTTCTTTTCTAACTATATATGTATCCCGGTGTATTCCAATCTAGTCCTAATGCCCATTTTATAAATTTATTCTGACATCATTCTATTACTTCGTATTCTTTCCAACCTCAGATTCCCGCCCCGTACATTATTATACTCTTCATTAAATGGTTAAATATCCATATTTTCCTTTTGAAATCTCCGGCGAATTTCCTTTGTCCTATCCCCTAAACTTGCTTCATAGCACATATTGCTTTTTTATTTGTCTCTTTGATATGTCTATTCGCGCTATTATTACTTTGTAATGTGTAACCTAGATATTTAAAATGATCGACTTCCTCTATTTCTGTTTCGTTCCAAAGCCACAGTTTTTTTCCTCCTTCCACCCGCTTTTCTAAAGTCATCATTTTTTATTTTTCTACACTAAGAATTAATTCCCTTTTCCCTAAAAAACTTGAAAATCTATTTAACATTTCCCTCATATCGTTAGCCTCCCTCGCTATCAATACGATGTCATCTGCATACGCAAGACTTCATATCTTCTCTTTGATCTCGTTAATCACCAGATTCCGCCTGTCCTCTTCGAAGCACCTCCTTTAAATTCACTGTGTATATTGCGGACAGTGTTGGACTCAAAAGGCATCCTTGTCTTACTCCCGCATTTGTCCAGAACTCTTTAGAATATTCCGTTTACTAGCACAGTATTAATTGCTTCCTCGTATATTTCCTCTATTTTTTTATCAATTACCTATTTAATTCTTTTTTTTCATAATTATCCATAATTTTATTCTATTTATGATATCGAAGACTGCTTTCATCTGCGAAAAATACGTATACTTTTCCTCCTTTTTTACTTATTTCTTTCTCCGCAGCATAGTTTAATATATATATTGTCCATTGTGCTACATTTTTTCCTGAATCCTGCTTGCGCAGATTCTGGAAGAATCTTATTTTTCTTTTGTTTAAGCCTTTCTTTTATAATCATGGCGTAAATTTTATATATCGTATTGAGAAGCGAGATATCATGATAATTCGTTATTTTATCTTTGTCATCTTTTTTATATATAGGAACTATCACTCCCTTTCTCCAGTTATTTGGAAAACCTTCCTCCAGAAAACCTTTCTGTAAGACCTCTAATAATCTGTGTTTTGCCTCATCTGTACAGTATAAACAGGCTTTGTTTTTTTACTTCATTTTCGCCTGCGGCTTTTTTCTTCCTCAGTTTCTTTGGTTTTCCATTTCTGTTAGGATGATCTCATTCCCTGCATCTAATATTTGTTCTTTCTCTTTTATTGTCGTTTTTTTCGCTCTATTTCTCGGAGAAGTACCATAAAATGTTGTCTCCATTCCTCTTCTGTAATTCGTCTCGATATTTTCTCTTTTTCTTCTTTCCATGTTTATGTATTTCCATGCTTCCATTTCCGTACTGATTTTCCTTATTTTTTTTCTTCTTCTCTTCTAAATTTTTCTTTCTTATTCTTGCAGAAATTCTGGTATTGTCTGTGATATCTATATTCTTCTAATAACTTTTTGTTCTTCTTTGCTCTTCTGAGAAATCTCTTAAGTTCTCTCTTCTTCTCTTTGCATTCTTTATTCCACTATTTTTTTTCACCTAGTGTTCTTTTTTTAACAAATATTTCTTTCTCCTGTGTTGCTTTAACAAATATTTCTTTCTCTTGTGTTGCTTATCTCCATCTTTTAGCTCCATTCATGCATCTTCCAAGTTTGTTTCCTTAAATTTCTAAGATCTTAAAATTTCCCTAATTTTTTAATTCCTTCTTCTGTCCATATTTGTTGCTTAAAGTTTACGTATACTCCTTCAATCCTTTTTTTTCTTTTGTTTCTGTCTTATTCTTCTCTTCGATTCTTCTTTACTCCTGTTATGATTCCTCCTATCGCTTTCCTTTTATTCTTTTCTCTCTTGGCGTGTTGATACTCCCAGTTGAAATTCTCCGGCATACGTTCTTTTAATTTATTCCAGCGTTTTTCATGTTATTCACGTTTCAACCATTCCGATTATGTTGAACTCTTTGGTATATTCCCAAAATTGCACATTTTTGTTGTCCAATCCTGCAACATTCCAGAAGCCAATTTTAAATTTTCTTGTTTCTGTACCTATTTCTATATTTTTATTTCCTTCATTTTCATCTTTTTTCTTATATTTTTTTCTTGTACTTTTGTGTTGCTGCCCTTGTGTTTTGTCCCTTTTCTGCTTCTCTATTTTCTTTTTTCTGCCCCACCCTCTCCCGCAATCTGCTCTTACAGACCCCGGCGGAATGGTTATGCGGAGTCTTTCTCTTTCCGCCTGTTCACTATCTATGAGTCTACAGAGCTCTGTCTGCTCCAAAAATTTTGCTCTTCTAATCCCTCCTCCCCTTTCCATACAAACTTCTTTTCATTAACTTGCAGTTTTCTATAACTAATGTTCACTTTGGCTCCCCTCTCTTTTTCCGCTTCCGCTAGCATGCGTATTCCTTTTGTTGTTGTAGCCCGGATTGGGTTACAAGATTGTAATTAGGGAAAGTCGGGTTCGCCCAGCTTAGGAGTTAGAACTCCGAGCAGGATCGTAGGTGGAAGGTTCTTCTGGCCAAATATTATTACTCACTTTTGTTAAGTAGCTGATTTATTGGTACGACTTCTTGACAATGTTTCGTGTGAATTTCGCTATTAGTAATAATGACTGGCCGTGATGAAGTACAATTGCCCAGTTACGTATTGTGAGTGCTCGCTCTCGGTGATTTAGTGACCGTTTTTTTTAGTATTCTAGTAGTGTCGTGTTATAATTCTAAATCGGACCATATATGGTCAAAACGCGCTCTCGCAAATTCCTCGTTCGCGCTCTGCTTTGGAATTTGCAGACTTGCTTTTGCATACTTGTATTTCCGGTCGGCGTTTCCGTAGCACCGGCTGTTCCGAGATTCGATATTGATCGTGAGGATAAGATATAATATGATAAGTAATAGCATAAATAATGTAAGAAGTAATTCGGGCTACAACACTGCACCTGCCTCTCCTTTTAGGTCAAATCATTATCTATGAATATATTCTTACCTTTCAGGTTCTTCTTTATTATAATTTCTCTTTTCTGGTTTTTGCTTTTAATTTTTACTGTTACCATGTTTGTCCCTCTTCTCGTACAGTATGTTTCTTCTACAATGCGTCGACGTTGAGTTCATTCTTTAACATTTCTTCCATCGCAGCTTCTAATGATTCTCTTTTTGGCACTTCCCATTTTTTATTACAATATTGTTTGTTCTTTCTCTTTACTCTCTTGCCTCTTCTAATTTCCCAATTTTTTCCCGTAAATCTTCATCTTCTCTATTTCCTATCTCCTAAATTTTTTATCTTGTTCTCTGTTCTCTTGATCCTTCTTTCCCACTTTTCCTCTTTCTTTCTCGATTCATTCCTTGATTGCTTTTATTTCTCTTATTGCATTTTTCAATTCTTCTCTGATGTCTTTCATAAATTCTTTTATTGTTCTTATGTTTTCTTCCATCATATTTGTGTCTTCTGATGATGTCTTCTTTTGCACCTCCCTCTGTTTCTGTCATCGATCTTTTTTCTTCCTTATAATGTGTTTTTCTTCCTGGTGATGATCTTGTGATTTTCTTTGCTTTTCCGAATTTTCCTAAAAACTTTCTTTCCGCTTCGATTCTATCTTCCTCTTCGTTTCTTCTTTTGTTGTTTAAAATATCCATCAACTCCTCACTTCTCGCTCTCGACCTTGATATTAGATGGTCTAAAATTATTTTTTGTTTCTTTCTTTTTTCTCCCTCGTCAACGTTCTCTCTTCCTGTGTTGTCCTCTATTCGTTCGTGCTATTCATTCACCGTTTCATGATTTATCGATCAATCTATTTTTTCTACCTCTGTTTACCGCTGTCAATTCCTTTCTACTTTATCGATCTTAATCTTGCAGGTGAGAATTACTAAATGTCACCTTACCTTCTCTGCTATCTTGTCCACGTAATGACGTGAATATAACCTTATATTATATACTTTTCCTTTACTTGCCTTTTTTTTTAATTTCTAAGATTTCTTGTCTTTATTTTCCGTTGTATCTCTCTCTTCGCGCTTTTTCTTGGTTATCTGCTTTTTTCTTCTAAAATTCTGCTTCCCTTTTTTCATCTTTTTGAAGAGCGCTTTTTATTTTTACGTGTTACTCATGTGACCGATGCGCTCCATACTATATACAGGGTGATTCAGAACAACCGTTTGTCCTTAAAATGTCATATTCCTGAATTGATTCTAAGATGATTTTTCTTCTATCAAATTTTTATCAGAAGCTTAGTTTTTTAATTATAAAAAAAAAACAGTTCGCGAATTACGAACCGCATACAGAAAATAGTCAGGAGCAACTCATTATCCGACGCGGACGATTATGTGGATGCAATCAGTTGATAGCTACACGCGAGTATTGATACATGCAACACATGCATGCTTGCATCTTACTACACACACACACACACACACACACACGCGCGCGCGCGCACGCACGCACGCACGCACGCACACACATACAATCACCCGTCAGACATCCGCTGAGTTGCACCGCCCTTGCCCTTTTACACCCGCGTGTAATGGTGAATTGTGCTCTTACCTCCTGTATTCAACTCATAATACGCTAACTATTTCTCTTTATAACGTTAAAATTAAGCTCCGAAAACTTTTACCACAGGAAAAGCCATCTTAGATTATGATTAGGAATATGACCCTTGAAGGAGAGGTTATTTTGAATCACCCTGTATATATATATATATATATATATATATATATATATATATATACATATATATATGTGTGTGTATGTATGTATATTGTTATACCCGGAGAGTCTTCCATGGCCGAGCGGAGTCGAGCTGCTGTTTGGAGAAGAAACGAAAGAGCAATAGATGCGTTGTTTATGTGAATGTTTTTCGCGATGACTCGTAGTGTACGGATATGTGTCCGTCATGTTCTGGTTGTTCTGTTTTTTTTAATGAAGTCCTTGTGTTGATTATGAAGAGTGTTTATTATTTCCGAGTGTGGTTTCCTCGTGGATCGCGCGAGTGAGTATAAATGCGAGAGAGCGTGCGCGAGTTTAGTAGTGACCGCCGCGGACGTAACAATATGTATTAAAATATTAATAATAATTTATTATTAAATTACTAATAAATAAATATATATATATATATTTTAGAAAATTTATATTGATATAATGTAAATATGAAATGATATGATAGATATGTCCTTGTCGGGTGATATCGGTATTCATAACGCTCGAACTGGTTTTTCGAATAGCGGTGTAATTGGAAGAATCATAGACATTAGATTCCGCAGTAATTTATTATTTCTATATTATATTCTATTGCTAAATCTACGTACAATTATTTACATATCTTTACAAGTGAGCGAATATGCCGTTATCAATTTTATAATAAATGTAATTGTGCGTGTTCGCGGCGGGTGATTGGTTCGCGGACGCACGCATACCCCTGTTGTGGATATAGCAACTAAGTTACGTAAAAGCCGCCAAATCGCTAACCAGCTAGATCCCAAGGATTCTGGCTAACTCGAATTTTATAAAATGTAATGTTAAAATAAGTTAAATAAAAGAACAATGCGCGCTCTTTCCGATTGTAACGAATCCGTATGCAATTCTGACACCGATAACATCGATTATTTGAATCATCATCGAAACGCTGACGATCCAAACAACATTTCGACACGAAGACGCGCCGAGGCCGCGTAACAGCGGATTGATAAAAAGCGAGAATAATCAGGAGGTGCCCAAGATCCGAAGTATAGACGTAACGAGAGTATAGTCAAAGTGCGCGGCGATCAAGTTGTAATT
Source organism: Pogonomyrmex californicus (assembly GCA_024349325.1). Classification (NCBI taxonomy): domain Eukaryota; kingdom Metazoa; phylum Arthropoda; class Insecta; order Hymenoptera; family Formicidae; genus Pogonomyrmex; species Pogonomyrmex californicus. The sequence goes on from JAECZD010000021.1 coordinate 624,435, forward strand.
GGGCCGAAATAATCAACGCAGAAGTAAATAATAAAAAACTTTTTTATTTCATAAAATCAAATGTTAAATTAATGGCCCTCTTCCTCCTCTTCCGTCACTTTCTCTTGTTGCGTCCGAAGCGGCATAACAAATTGATGGCAGCGGTGGGATCGTCAGGTATCGGAACCGGCGGAAGAAGTAGCCACCCCCCCTGGAGATGTTCTGATATTCTGAAAGAAAAGAGGACACACAAAAATTAAGAGCAAGCCGCGCCATTCAACAAGGACACCCGGTAGAGCAACCAGTGAGCACATATCAGCGACACCGGAGAAGGCGCCGATCTACGACAACACACAAAAGCGAAAGCAACATGAAGTTAGCGGCGGTATTGTAAGTACCGAGAAATCAATTTGAATGAGCGAACGAATAATATTAATGTCGGAAAGCGAGATCGATAGAAGCCCGTTAAGAACGCGTCGTGGTTACACAGCGAGCAAGCACGATGGGCATATAATATTACCACTCCCGTGCATGTACTCGTAAAAGCGGTACGTGACACTCGCGACAACGTGCGCCATAATTTAGACGCGCAATATTCAAATAGAAGCTCATCTAAGCCGGAGCTTCATCCGAATATAGTCGTAAAGCGAATATTTTCGTTCGATGATATAGACGAAAGCTTGATATCGAATTTAACAGACAATGATAGACTGCATTCCAGAACTACATGTTCTAGACAAAACGTAAGACGCAATTCAGCAAAGAGAATTTTCGCTAACATCATACGATAGTAGCGTTTTTGATCCCAAGGAACCAAGAACTACATCGCAACGCGCAACCCCGAACATAGAAATGTGGCAGAATGACAATTACGTATACCTCGTGGCGAGGAAAACGGGGAACAAGCGGTGACTCGCGCGAAAATAAACGCGGAAATAGAACTCAGGGCCTCGACAGGCCCTTTGTGCAAAAAAGTAGAGCTACCGGAGCCGAATAACGATAAAGATTCAATATTAGACGCATTACTAGAAGAAATACGCTCGTTACAAGACCATATGGACCGACTGGAGGTCGATCGATCGTAATGAAAATCGATTTGCACAACCGGCATTTGAACATCGAGCGAATAGATTACACCCCAGTAACGAATAGATATAACGTATGGACAGACATTGGAAGATGTCAGAAATCAAAGAGACCAGATGCGTTCATACTTAAGATTAAACTTAAGATTAAGATTAAAAAAAGCACGTGATATGATTTCGGAATTTGACGGAACTTCGCATAAGTTGCCAGAATTCCTAAGCGCTGCGTCATACGCAATGAAAAACACAAATCCCATGGAGGAAGGTACACTATTAGAAGCAATACTGTGCACGAAATTAAAAGGCAGGGCCATGACCGATTTTCAAACGCGAGATATATGCGATTTCGCCCAATTGAAAAGAGAATTGGAAGCGTGTTATCTCAGCAAAAAAAGTATCACACATTACATTTAGAATTTAATACGCTGAAAGCCCGGAGAGTCGGCAAGAGCATTCGGATTGCGCACAGATAAACTAGTTATAGAACTATACGAGTCTATGATAGAAGGGCAACAAAACACATTAGAATCGAAAAGAGTGATCTTAGAAACTATACAAAAACTGGCCCTATATAACTTCCAATTAGGACTACAAGACGAAATTATTAGTATAACACGTTCGCAATATTATACGACATTACAAAACGCCATAGCCGGTGCGAGCACGGAGGAAAAATTTAAAGGACCAATGGGGAATTTCGGGAATTTTTCCGAAAGCAAGTATACCCCACCCACTCGCCTGTAAAAATAGATCACCGCAATGCCATAAATGCGGGAAAATAGACTATGGACGAGATTGCCGAACAAATAAATTTACCGGTTGATTCCCCCTACTACAGCCAGATAGACAGCCGCGTATAGATACAATGAGCAACTGCACGCATTGCAAGAAAGCAGGACACAACCGCACGAAATACCGTGCTAGATACTTCACGATTCAAAAAGACATCATTCATCAAAACAAAAACGACAATACGAATAAAATACGAATAAATACAATGGTAAACACGAAACGGGATAAAGAGAGCGGAAGGAGAGCATTGATTCAGCATCAAGTAGCACTAGCGGACGAAGGCGAGAGATCGAAGACCAGAGCTACACGCGGCCGGAAAGTATCAAGTAGCACAAGTAACGCGAGGAGAGACACGCAACGGGCTAGAATTGATAACGTTGCCAATAAAAGAAGCGAAAAAAGGGAAAGCAATTTTTCTCCTGGACACTCGCACTATCCTCACATTGATGAAAGTCGGAAATTTCAAAAGCGAAACTGCAGTGCGTAAGAAACGCATTGCATTAACCGGCGTGACGGAACATAAGACCCACATGCTAGCAAAAATAAAATTGACAATAAAACTAAGAAAACAAGTGATTCGTCATTCAGTATGTCAGAAACGACTTTCCCATGGATTAGAAGGGAATACTAAGAATCGATTTCTTAGCCAAACAAAAGGCAAGATGCGACCACGGGAAAAAAATATTAACAAGGGAAGTATCGGAAGTGCCCCCTCCCCCGATTTTAATAAGCTTCGAGTATGTTAAAATATAGACAAAAATAAGAGACACATATTTTTTTTATCTGCGTTCTCGAACGTTAAGGGGGTGAAATCACCCCTTGAAAAAAATTGGTTTTTTTTCCTGAGTAAATATCGTCCAAACCGTTACAGATATCAAAAAAAGTTTTAAACAAAAGTTTTCGACGTCAACGACGTATTCGAATTTTTAAAAAATGTTATATTTTCGAGCCCCCCCCACCCTTCCCCTAATTTTTAAATTTTTATAAGGACATGCATTCAAGAGCATTTTATGCTGAATACTCGAATTTGTTTTTGTCACGTCATTTCTTTTTCACTCGTTCATTGGTCTCTTTTTCCTCTTATTAATAATAATCATAAGCATAATCATAATTTTAATAATGATAGTGGATTTGTTAAATAATATTCAAATATTTTTGATTTTTGATGATATTTTTGATGATCAAAGAATGTAAGTAGTACCGTGGACAATTAAAAACAAGTTAAAAATGATTATTTTTATAAAATATCGTTCATTTAATTTTGGTCGTACGGAAGCTGTGCAGTGATTACGATAGCTATTGCAATGTTATGAATATATTTTATTGATCAATTTTTGATCATTTATATTTCATAATATCTTATTATCGCAACTTTACGCAAGAAATAGATTTGTGGAGATGTAGTTTTATTTGCATACATTGTATATATAAGTATCGGATGAAATTTTGATAAAAATTTCGAAATCTTTATTTCACTCCTTCAATTCTTCTTGAATTTGTCTTACTACTTCATCAAAATTCAACTGCTTTTCTTTATATCTATATATTCTACCGAGATATTATCGACGTTACATAACATTTTTTTACATTGTATGCGTAATTTTCTTTGTTGTCAGTGAGTTCTATTTTTTCTGCATCTGGTATATCAAATACGGTTTGAAAATCCAATGATTCTTCCTCTTCCATTTTATGTTAATTATTTAAATTGTAACGGAGCGCCTCCCTCCGCTCCGTTCCTCCTTCGATTTCCCCCCGACCGTCCATCCGTCGGGGATCGCAGAACAACAGGCGGAGTGGCCGCAAGAGGCATTTATGTCTCCCTTTTTTTAATCGCTGTAAATTTGCGAACTCCGAAGCGTCGGAGCAAAGCGAGAATACCACGAAAATATACCTATTTTCGTGATATTCCCCCGCACCGCGCCATGCGTCGCGCCACCAAGCGCTAGCGCACCCCGTGCCGCACCATGCGCCGTACCACCGAGCATAAATGCGTCCCGCGCCGCACCGACGCCGCGCCACGACCGCGTCTACAAGTGCGTGACCAATCCCGCACTGCGCCGTTATCTTCCCCCCGAATTCCTTCCCTACTCTTGAACATCCCCCGCTCCTATTCCTTATAATCCCAAAAAACCAATTATATCCGATCCTTTTTTCCGCTCCTGGGGAGAGGGATGCTAATCTCGAGATCGACCAATCCGACCGATCCGACCGAAAATACCGAGGTCGATCTCGGGTATAAAAACCCATCGCTCTCCACAGGAAATCACTCCTGTTCCTCGCTCGTTTTCCGAGAGCACGTCTTAAGGAAGCGAGTATCCAAAGCCTGGTAGAAAGCCTGAGTTTTGTTGGGGCCCTCCCCAACGCGCCAAGTTCGCTTGGCCTGGCCGAAAGCCGTATCTCCGAATCTCTCACGGCAAGTCGAGAACTGCTGGGGTTTCCCCAGCGCGTTGAGTCCGCTCGATCCGACTTCGCCGTTCCCGAGATTTCACCGCCGAGCATCGGGGTTCTCCCCGATACCACCGTTCCTTTCCGAGCACCGGAGTACGCCCCGGTCGGCCGAGTTCACTCGGCACTCACTGAGACAGACGAGGGGTACACCCCCCGTCAGCCGAGCCCTCTCGGCAGGGAACGGGCCCATCTGTTCTCCGACCTAAACGGTCAAACGCCTTCGCGAATACTTCACCCTCGCGACAGCGCTTTAACATCACCGTCGATTTAAAGGTCCACGGCGAGCACGTGCGACACCGCCGCCGCCGCGCGCGCCCCGCGCCGCCGAATTTCGCGCAACGAACAGTATCGCGCCGAAGCGATACCTCATTTCTATTCTAAACCATACGCGCGCCAATCGCCGTTTCGCCCGTCCACGGCCACAACCATTCACGAAGATCGGTGCATTCCAACGCACCATCCACTATCGTCCTATTATGGTAAGCGAATAAATCATTGTTTCTTTATTCCAATACACATCTAACATCAATAAGCAAATTTCTGTCTCCAACGTCCTCGCTTCCCCCTCCTGGTAACCGAGTGACCGCTCTCTGCGCGAGAAAGCGAGACCGTTTTAAAATAATTAATTTATAATGAATTTAATGTATCTTTGTAATAACTGATTATTTTACAAAAAATTTGTTGAACAAGAAGAATGAATACTCTTGTATAATATATAGATCATGTATTACTATGTCTAAAAATCTTTAAAAAATATTATCAAAATTAATAAATTGTTGATTAAAAAAGTTAATTAAAATCTTAAGTCTTAAGTTAATTAAAATAAATAACTATAATTTCAACTTAAAGAATTTATAAAATAAAAATTGTTTGAAAATATAAACAGCAATAAAAACTTTCAAGACTTTCAACAAAATAATTTTGTTTTTAAATACATATTTATTTATTAAGCTATATTTCACTTGTATCAATCGATAATACTTTAGAGAATGAAATTAATTATAAAACTGCGAATTCGCAGCGATTTCTTTTATACTAATGTTCATGCAAACAATGCTGATAATAAATAATATATGCAAATAAAACTATGCCTTAGCAAATATATTTCTTGCGTAGCGTTGCGATATTAAGACATTACGACACGAAATATAAATGTTGATCAATAAAATATATTCATAACATTGCAATAGTTACCGTAAGCATTACAATAGCTGCCGTACGACCAAAATTAAATAAACCATATAATCATATTTTATAAAATTAAATAATCGTATTTTATAATTATTTCTTTATTTGTAACTTGTTTCTAAATGTCCAAAGTGCTTCGTACGTTTTCTAATACCTCATTAAAAATATTTGACTTCCGTTTAACAAAACCTGCTATCATTATTATTATTATTACTACTCTCATTAGTATTATTATAAAAAAACTCTTATTTCAATAATTATTGTTGCACTAATACAGTACGGACGAACTGCATCATATTCACCTTTAACTGTGGTTGTCCCGCACAGCCAACGCGGTATGAAATGAATACGTATGGAGCGCATATACTCGTATAAAGATATTTCTCGCTTATTTCCTAAAAATGCGATTTCGGAAAATAACTTTATTATATACCATTGTATTCAGTATAAAATGTTTTTGAATTTATGTCCTTACAAAAATTTAAAAATTTTTGAAAATTAGGGGGAGGGATGGGCGGGCTAAAAAATATATTTTATGTAAAAATACATTTTTGAAAAATTCGAATAGTCATTGTAAAGTACATTTGCAGCCGTAAAACTTTTGTTTAACACTTTTTTTGATATCTTTAACGATTTGGACAATATTTACTCAGGAAAAAACCCGATTTTTTCAAGGGGTGGTTTTACTCCCTTAACGTTTGAGAACGCAGATAGAAAAAATATGTGCCTCTTATTTTTGTCCATATTTTAACATATTCGAAGCTCATTAAAATCGGGGGGAACACTTCCGATACTTCCCTTGTAAGTATAGGTAATGTAAATCTCAAACTCCAACCGTATCAAAAGGTACTGCTAAAGTCACACAGCGAAACAATTATTGAAGCAGTCATTAACAAGAATCAGGTAGAGACAATAAGACCAGAACAACTGAAGCCAGAAGTATTTGTCAGATGCTGCCCTGTGGATCCAAAAAGATTCACCTGCCCGATAAGCATAAAGAATGCAACCGAAGAACTTATAGAAATAAGCACACCGATAGTAAATCTAGAAGAAATAGAGAAGAAATAGATCTTCTCTAGTAAATTAATTAAAATATATGTATGCACTGTATAATGTGATATATAGTGTATATTTTGATATTCTATTATATGCAAATATAATTTATAGTTACAAATTTCTGATAATCTTCAATTACATAAAATTATTTATGATTATTCTTGATCATGTATACACTTACTAACAAAAGTTAAGAAAAATAATCGTTTGGAAATTATTGCATATTTTTTATCTTCTGAAATTCATAGATTGAAAACAAAAATAATATAAAGAGATAATATTTCAAACATCAACATACAATAAATTTTTTTTTGAATACGCTTGATTACAATTAATATTGAATCGAAGAAACGAAAACTTTGTGACAAGAATTAGGAAACATAAGTTGCTTAAATTATATTACTTTTAACAAAAACAATATGTAAACATTTGTAATAATCTAGAAATGTTGAATAGTTCTTGGATTTGATTACTGCACGACGTGGCACTGATTAGATTAATCGAGCACAAAACTCAACCGGTATTCCAGACCATATTTTTATGATCTTTCTCATTAATTCCGTTTTATTGGTAAAAGAATGCTTTCCCAACTGACGTCCAACATAATCTCACAAATGTTCCATTGGGTTCAAGTCTGGAAATTGACTTGGTTACATTAACATTTTGTTCTATGAGAAATATCTTAATTAATTTAGAAGAATGTTTTGGATCATTATCATGTTGAAATAACCATTCTGTAGACATTTCTTCGTTAGCTAACATATGATTTTGTAAGATATCACGATAGACAAATCTATCCTTAATTTCTTTTATTTGTATTAACGGACCAAGACCATTACGTGAGAAACAACCCCACATCATCATATTACCACCGCTAAATTTTAGATTTGAGACATTTTACATTAAATCGCTGTTCAATCGGACGTCGCACGTTACTTCTGGAATCATTTGCGAATAAGTTGATAAATTGCATGTTGAGTATTCTGCTGAATGTTCTTATGATATAATTAAGGCATACGTATTGATAGTAGAATCCAATTTTTCGGAATCGTATCACAATTTAATAAAATTGTATTAAAGAAGTTACCAAGTGAAAATATGGATGCAAGAAATTTGATATGATAATATTTACAATAAATAACGAAATTAATATTGGCTTAATTTTAATAAAAATGATTTAATTGCAATGTTAATTCGATGGAAGTAGTTATTTTACTCAACATAACATAAAATTTAATGTACTTTTAGTTCGCTAGAAATCATGGCCACTGCTGAATAAACGTGTTGAGATGTTAAATGCGTTTAGAATCATTCAGGGCGTTTAGCAAAGAATCATAAAAGTTGTAAAATTATTGTATTCTGCTGAACGCAGTTATGTTACATATAAACATTATATTTATATGAGTGCCAGTAAAACGTCATTTGAAGCCATATTGAAACGATTTTCATCAGATTAAATTTCATAATTCAGCAGATTAAATTTTATAATTCAGAAATGGTGAGATATTGTTGTCAGTGCAATAGAAAACAAAAATGCAATAAAAACGAAAAATACAATGATATTTATTTATATACATAAATCTATTTATATAGTGCTTTTATTTATATTTAGTATATAATTTTGCTACTTATTTTGTTGTATATATCTGTATCATATAGTTTTGCATTGAACAATATTAAACATTTTTCCCATTTTTTTTCAGACAACCAATAATGGAAGATTTTTTATCTTTTATTGTTGTTTCGGTAAATCTTTACTAAAACTTATACAGCTCAGATGACTTTAATCTTGATATATCTTATCAAGATCATGATTCTGAGTAACTTTGCCTTAATAACTAGATGACGGTCGCTCATAGTTTCTGAGATATTTAAAGTTAAATATGTATAACTAGAATTATAAAATGAAGAACTGTAGAATGTTTTTGAATGTTAGTTTCTTACAGTACACACTGTATTATATCGAAAGACAATGAAAATAAGTATTTACGTTTCTTTGTTATGTTTGTTACTCAGTACGCATTCAAAACGCTTACACATTCAGTACAGTTCACATCAGTACAGTTGTACAACATATGTCAAGATTAAAGTCTGAGTTGTAGGTTTTAGTAAAGGTTTACTGTTGTTTCTAGTCCCATTTCTAAAAAATACTTCTAACTAGCCATATAAGAGAATTACATATATAAAGAACAATTAATGAAATAGGACAGGAGGACATATCTCTTGATCAAGAAAATATTGCTCCCTATTGTCGAAACTAGGAAAGTCATACTGAGTTTTATAAAATAATGACGTGGATGTTTTATAAAATTGATCCATTTTTATTTTGTTGTATCTTTATTCGCAGAGTATGAAAAGAAACAAAGAAATATTTTTATTATATAATTCAACTTTCAATTACTAATTCACTGGGTCATTTCGAGTTTCATAAATAGATAATTACAAACATTTTGTTGTCATTCTACATGAAGTTTACTGCGTGCAAATTTGGCGACGTGACTATCCATCTTCTTGTAATATTTTATTTCATTCGTTTCAAATTTGTTTCAATTAATTTTTTTATTTCATTTTATCAAATTTTTATTTTAGTTATCAACTTTTTATTATTCACAATTGCTTATTTGTTATATATTTTTCAAATTTCTTAACATATGTATAACATCATATAATATTTGTAAATGTTCTTGTAACTGATCAGATATTCGTCGGTTCTGATTTTCAACAATCGTGAATTTTTCTTTTTCGCAGTAGAATAAAATTTCAGTATGTCTTGCGGTTGTTTCGTAAATGCGTGATAAAATTTTAGCATTATTGTTCATTATTATATATTGTTCTTCAGTGAAATAATTGAATTTAAATAAACTAATATTTGTCTTTTTACAAATATCACACAACATTGCGATAATAAATATTTCTAATTTGGTAATTATTATGGATTGTGTTGTGCGTAAGCACGTATTATTGATTTTTTCTACATATTTTTTTATTTTGTTTCTGTGAAATGTTAAATGTTATAATGTTATTAATTCAGGAAAATATAATGTTAAATTAAAAGTTAACATTTATATATCTTTAGATGTTTAAATAAATAGACTTACGTGCGCAGGATGTAATTGAGTTTTTTAGAATCCACGTTTTCCATGATTACTGATAATTGATTTTTTACAGCTATATTTTTTGATAGTAAATTAAATATAGAACACAACATCTGTTGTTGTACTTCAAGATCAAATATGCTAACCAGATCCAAAAGACGATTATATAATCCTTTTTTAAGTCTAAAATACATTAATTAAATGAAATATTTATTTAATTATAATTAAGTAAAATAATTATTTTTTAAAAATTTTCAATAAAAAAATAAAATTTGTTTGCTGTACCTTTCTCTGTCAATACTGAATTTACGTGCAATTTTATGTAAGTTTTCTACTATTTGTTCTTTATCATTAATTAGAGATTTACTTCTTACATCAAGTTTCTTTTCCAGAACATGTTGTATTGATTTGTAATCTTCCAACACATTAGTTTTAACATCTTAATATATAAGAATTAGAAGAGAGAATTGAAATGAATAATTAATATTTATTTAATTAAAGAAGAGGGAAAATAACAAATGAAAAACAAAAAATGAAAAAAGACAGATAATATATACATAGAATAAATCAGAACAATCACTTGTCTTTCAAATGACATATTTTTTATTCTAATTTGATTTTTCATGCAAAACTTTGTGCGAAATTTAATTTTGGAATTATAAAAAAGGAATAGTTGGTCTATTATAGGAGATGCAAATTTATATAAGCTAACATAACCTTAGACTTTTATATCTTATTGAATTGCTCCCTCAATTTCACTTAAAACAGTTCACTAAACTTACTCCGTTCGGTTCGCGGCTCGCTCTCACAGTTTCGCGGGATAGCATCAGTCGGATTGCCAGGAAAAGAGAGTTTTGGTAGAGAAATAAAATAAAGAAGACTTTGTGTGAACTGACTTGTGTGAATGTACAAGTATATTCTTAATGATAGAAATTATATACAGTTACTGATTGGATTTTACAAACTTTGTTTGGCTGCTATTTATAATATATATACGACTGGATATAATTTTGATTTTCGGAATCTCGGTCGTTATTCGCCAAAAATGCTCGCGAATTCCGGTAATCGTATAATAGCTTGACTCATGGCTTTTCGAGAATTCAGCATGTCGCGATCCTGGGCGCGCGACGCAAGGGGATTTCGTCACACGCGATGTTGGAGGCGATTACCGATCAGCTGATCACCATCAAAAGTATTGTTTCGTTGAAATTTTCTTTTTCGAACGGATTTTCGAGCTAGAATCGGGACTGAGACTTTGCGACTCGGAGACAGGAAGCTCCCTATTCTGTCACCGACAGCGACGGATTTTGCATGCAGCAGCTTCGAGGCCCAAGCTAAGAAGCGCCTTAGCTTGCGAGAAAGCTTGCGTGCTTCGGAGACGGGAACGATCTGCCAGAAGCAGCTCCTGGCTTTCTAGGTAATGCCCTAGGATCGCTCTGGACAAGTACTCATCGAAATCAACACTGGACTGGTTGCTGTCTCGCCGGGAACCATCTGTTCCAAAAATCATCGGAGTCAGCTAATATATCCGACTGTAAATCGGGAAGAATCGGATACAGGTTAGCCGAATTCGGATTCTGGGGCTGACTCCGCCGGGGATGATTCCGAAGAGAGATTTGCGAGATTCGCCAAACGGATTCGGCGATTCCGCGGATACGTTCGGTAGCGCGGTCGATAGCGAGACCAGCGGCGGGGACTATTATAATTCACGCTTTTCATGTGAATTTCAACTCTTCATGTCTTTTATCATGTTATTCTACGCGCTGTTTGGAGGATCCAGTTACAAGAGAGGGGGGATGATTCGGGCGTATCATTACACTTATGTAAAATATTTGCATGTACAAGGCTCAAAATTCCTGCACACACAACGCGATTTATTAGGCTAAAAGTAACAATTTTTTCTTTAGAACAATTATGTCCGACAAATAGTTATTGTAAGAGAGCAGATTAAAGTTAACGAATAAGCATTCTTATCGACGGAGTGCTCAAGATCGGCGCGCGCTTTTCACTCGCTTGTACATAGTCCTTACGTTTTCTTGTATTGTACTGAGTTCCTGTTATATTATATTGTTTTGTAACATGTGGAATTACTTCAGGAGTAGATAGAGGACACAAAAACGATGAAAAAAGTTACCAACATTTGTCTTATTCGACCTTGTTTCAGAGTTATAGCAATTTTTGTATTTCAATAATCTTTGAAATGTTTTTTTTATCTGGCCTGTTAGGGAAACGATTCGCGTATAAACGTTTTGTTTCAGTTGAATTACATTTATCAAGGCCATTAATGCATGTCTGCCCTTCTTTTGATTTGAATATATCTTATTCACTTAATGCATTTTTGAAATAAATAATTGCTTACCTTCATAAAAGGAAATCACTACTCTGTGTTTACAATACTACTCAGAATTAGTTGCACATTTCGGCCCGATTTCGGAGGCTTTCCCCATCATCGCTCGAGGCTCAGCGGCCGAGCCGCTGAACTGCTGTGCCTCAGAAACGTCGCCATATACTGTTACGTCCGAGGTTCTAGAGGAAAGGTAATATCTTCCGTCAGGAGGAGGAGAACTCGGGTGGACGCACGGAACCTTTGTTGCTCTCACAGATCGTCGTGAGATCGATCCGCGAGTCGAACGCGCGTTAAGGGGACAGGAATCGGGTCAGCGTCGGTGACGTTATAACTCTTACCTGCGCCAGCGCTATCGGTGGTCCGTTTTAGGTCAGAGAACCAAATCTCTTTTACCAGGAATGGACCTCGTGCGATCTTCAGGGAGCCGTGAACGGTTCGGGATCAAGTTTTTTTTGGTAAATAAATCGAGATGGAATTCGAGTTAACTATGATTTAATAATAAAAAAAAAAGGAAATACAATATGTTAATTCTAAGATTCTACGAAGTGGCGCAAATATTACTATGTACATTTGAATATGGAAGTACTGGTTACAAAAATTTTATACATAGAACTTCAAATAATAATAAATAAAAAAAATCTGATATTTATATTCCCAATTGTTCTAATTGGGGCAAAAAATTAGTAATCGCGAGCATATCGATGGGATCGGGTTGCAGGTGTGGCGGGGGATTAGGGTGAGCGCTACGGAAAGCCTTCACTGGAACAAGGTAGGGAAGAAGGTCACGGGAAATGTACATAGGGATAATATGAACTTGGTGTTTTGAGATTTGATCCCAAAACTGATTGTCGGGTTTAAACTTTCTTTTCATGTAAAAGGTTCCAGAAAGTGGATGGGTGGGAGAGCGGGGAAATTGATGGACGAGGTCGTAGAATTTTTCCATGTCGAAGTGCTCTGGAGTGCACTGTTTCTCAAAGTCTGCCGCGGAGCGGAGGGCGGTGGCGTATTGGTGTAGAGAGATGTCAGAAAGTCTCGGCTCTACTTCGATTAAGCGCTCCGCGAGTTTCTCGGCGTGTCCGGTTTCGCGACGAATTCGTTTGTTGAACTTCTCCCGACGGTGTCGCAATGCCCGTTTCGTTCGGGATGGCGTCCGTTTGGTTCACTATATAAATACAAGAGTTAGGTGAGAGAGAGAGAGAGAGAGAGAGAGAGAGAGAGAGAGAGAGAGAGAGAGAGAGTGAGGTGAGAGTGATAGAAGAATTGAGAAATCATGATAAGACAGCTTCACCGAATCAATCGGCGGTTTGCCAGGTGGGAATGTTGGGGAATTGGGGGAGGCAGTTTCACCGAGTCAATCGGCGGCTTGCCAAGTCAGTATGTGGAGAAATCAGGGAAGGCAGCTTCACCGAGTTAATCAGCAGCTTGCCCATACGGAATGTTGAAGAGTTTTAAGAAAGCAATTATGTCAAGATCGCGAACCAAACAGCCAATCTACCGCGGGAAAGGGATAATAAAAATGGACTTACTTTTGTCGTGGCGGGCGCTGGTGATGGGCGAGAAGTGTGGTGTCTACGCTGGATCGTGGATCGTAGCACACGTGAATAAAGGTATCGCGCACAGATTCTAACTGAAAAAATTGGCAACAACCTCGGATGGTCCCGTCCGTCAAAATGTAGGGCGATGTGAAGAGAGAAGAGAGTGATCCGCTCCAAGTCGCGGTTTAAAGAGTTCCGAAGAGGTGGGAATATCTGAGAGCGTGATGGATTTCCGCGTTGGCTTGTCGAAATAGTCGAATAGTTTAAAAAAATTGTGAGTATAGAGGAAGGAGGGGAGCGGTGTTCTGTGAATTGTGGTTATTTTTATATTTCCAGATTTCCTAGCGAATGATGGAATTAGTTAGTGAAAATTTTCCCACCATTCCCGCCATTCCACACCCTCAATCATTCATTGGTGTGGCCGCCAACGGCCGCTAATCGTTTCTTCTTGATTGGCGTTTCCCTTAGTTTCCCCACCAATTTGGAGAGTGTCACCCTCAAACGATCCGACGCGTTTCTTATCCGTTAGGAATTTGCTTTTGTTAATATTTTTTATTTTATTGGTATGTTATAAACTTGTCGGTGCCGACAAAACTGTCTATCGCAAGAATTATTTTTTTTTATTTAGGGTTTCTCTAGATCGTTTGAAGCGCTTCATTTTCTGATTAGCAGCCGTTATCTTTTTCCGAAAGAGAAGAATTCGTGAAGTCCCCCGTACGTAATATACGAAATATAATATCCGCCTTTCGCTCCAAACTGTTATTTAGATCTTTTTTGTTAAATTAATTTTATTTTTATAAATAAAATGTTATATAAAATTTTATAAAACGTTGAATTTTCTATTATTAAAATTGTCGCGCTTCCGCGTCACTCGCACAACACTTACACGACACGCGTAAATAAATAGAGGTCGTTTATAAAGAAGGAACTTTAATGAGCACGATTAATTACACTGTTCGTGAAACAATTTCGCGCTTACAATCCGCGCGTCACCTCTCAAAACCGTCTCTCACAAATTTCTCTGTCGAATATTTTCAATAAATCCATAAACAACGGCGCGTTGGCAAGGAACGATCTTCTCACCATTACTCGGGGGCCAAAAACGAGCGGACCACAACACTGTCTCCCTCCTCCACAAAATTGTCGTCCCGACAATTCTCTTCAGGAAGTGCTCTGCAGAAAGCGACCTCCTTCTCTTCCTTGATAAAGATCTCTGGATATTAGGCGACTTCCTACCCTACTTTGAGCTGCTACTACAGGTTACCGGGCGCCGTACTCCTGATCTCAATCTTATACTCTCTTGGAAGTATTGAGCCACTGCAGTCATTCCCACTTCTTTCTTAATTTCTTCTTTCTTTTTTTCGAATCTTGTTCTTGAGTCTTGAGTGCTTCTTTCTTGAATCTTGAATTTTAAGTTTTGTGCGCTTCTTTCTTGATTTCTTCGGATAAGGGGGGGGGAGGAGGTAGCTACTGTGAATTCATCATTTTTAAAGACTCCCCAAGTCCCTGCCTCGGTATTCGCCCTAAGTCCCTCGGAAAAAACCACGGTTCAAAAAAACCAAAGGCGAGGCAGACTTCTTAGAATTATTATTCAGCCAAATATTCGGGCTTCGGAAAAGAAGATCTCCCATAGACGCCATAGACGCCAACTCAACAGCAAACTTAAACAAAAATGAAAACGAAAACGAGTATCTATTTCTTTCAAAATTTTTAAATATTTTCAAAATTCATTTTCCCTTCTACGAACGAAAAGAACAATCAACCTCCCCACAAGCTCCAATGAAAACCGTGATCCAATCTAGAACGTCTTCCCGAAACAGAATTTACACATCTAAACGAATCCCATTTAACAGAAACCACCTTTCGGACACTCGAAAAAACTTCGAAGACTATTTAACTCATTATTTACTTGATTTTCCTCCTATCTAAAACCGAGACATCGAAGCCCGTGCCAAACTTGATAAACATATGCGCGTCCGTCCGACAAATCAAACCGTGCCAAAAAAGTCAATGTAAATGCATTTTCTTTTACTCAATACCGCGCAAATGCAAATTTAAGGAAAAACAGAATTTATTTTATAAAAACGAAAAGAAATTAGCCAATTAATGATTGGTCTGGCATTTAACGCTGACATCCAGCCGCTCGCTCCTCTCGCAGAAGACGGAGTTCCTCCTGCGTAGAACGGAGAACAGCCTCCAAATTCGACATCTCGTCTTCCTCCGGCGTGCGCGTGCAAATCATTTTCCTCGCCATATGATTCGTCTTCCTTACGAATCGTTTTCGATTGGCTTTTCAACACTTGCCGACGCGACGTCCATTATCCGCTATTTTCCATTGTCTGTCGGACGAGCTCCCAAAAGTGTCGCGCTTCCACGGCGGTCACTTGCTCACACTTACTCACACTTACTCACACGACACGTGTAAATAAATAGAGGCCGTTTATAAAGAAAGAACTTTAATGAGCATGATTAATTACATTATTCACGATATAATCCATTTCGCGCTTGCAATCCACTCGCGCGTCACTTCTCAAAACCGTCTCTCACGAATCTCTCTGTCGAATCTCTTCAATCAATAAATCAATAGTCCATAAACAATGGCGCGTTGACAAGGAACGATTTTCTCAACATTACTCGGGGGCCAAAAACGAGCGAACCACCGTTCGGCCATAACAATATACTACATTGTATTTTATTTATGAGTGTTTTATTTCAAACGTAATAAGTCAAATGTCTCAAAAAATATAAAAGATATGGAAAAATATTTCAGACAAAAGTTTTATAATTTCGAAGAGGAAAAATGATAGCATTATCGATTTGATTGTAAATATTGGGTTTTCGGAAAAGTCATGACGTATTTTTCAAAAGTCATTTATTTATATAAAGAACAAAGATCAATGATATATTGCCCGTTTTGTTCGATAACCTTTTGCCATCTTTCAGTTATTTTCATAATTTCTCGTTCATAGAAGGACCTGTCTTATTGGCGAAAAACTGAAGATGCTGATTTACAGCTTTATCTGAATTAAATGTATTATCCGTTTGATCACATTAATATTGATCACAGTCCCAATTGACCACGTTGCGACTGGCCATGTTGCAATTGACCACGTTGATATTGACCACATTGCAACTGATCACCGTCCTCATTGACCACCGTTCCGATTGACCACCGTCCCGATTGACCACCGTCGCGATTGACCACCGTCCCGATTGACTATCGTCCCGATTGACCACCGTCCCGATTAACTACCATCCAGATTGGCTATTTTGAAATTGATCATATTCAATGTACTGTTGTTATCACTGCGATTAATAGTATTTTTTATTTTTTATCAAGTAATATGCGTCTACTCTAGTACGCAGGATATTCGTTTCCTCTTAACTCTGCCAAATTTTACATGTTGCAGTAATAATTAATCAAATCTTGATAATATGTAAAGAAGAATTAGTTTTGAAAGAGGTTATGAAATATATCAAATATGTACTATACAATTGTCTCTATATCTATATTCATCATTTCGTGTAACGGATAATAGTGTAAGTGTTTTACTTAAAAATAGTCAAAAACCTGTGGAATAGTATAATCGTGGATCTCGTTTCGCCTCTAAGCATCGAGGTGGTGATGGGGTGGACTTCGCAAACTTATGTGGAAACGCGTCTTTTTCCCGATAGCACACATAATCCTTGGCTATCAGGATGTGCGCTATCGGGAAAAAACGCGTTACATTATTTGATAAGTGTGCTATCGGGAAGAGATGCGTACTTTTCCCGATAACACACATGTAAAATTCGGCAGAATTAGGGAAATACGAATATTCCGCGTATTAGAATAGACTGGAATAGAGCACATTTACATTACTTCATATAAAATAAAAAATATTATTAATTGCAGTAATAACAACAGTACATTGAATATGATCAATTTCAAAATAGCCAATCTAGATGGTGGTTAATCGGGACGGTAGTCAATCGAGACCATGGTCAATCCGGACGGTGGTCAATAGGGACGGTGGTCAATCGGGACGATGGTCAAACGGGATTGTGGCCAAACGGGACTGTGGTCAATCGGGACAGTGATCAATTGCAACGTGGCCAATATCAACGGGGTCAATTGGGACTGTGATCAATATTAACGTGATCAAATGGGACGCGCCCAACGTACGTTATACTATGCAAGGAGTTTTGAAGAGAGCGAAACAAGTAGAAGTCTGACGGCGCAAGATCAGGCGAGTGGTGGGTGTGGCAACATCCATCCCATCAAAACTTTAATAATTTTTGATGGGTGGTCAAACTTGTGTGTGATCTCGCGTTATCGTGATGGAACATAACTCCTTTACGATTAACGAGCACTGGACGTTTCTGGATGATGGATTCGTTTAAACTGTCCTTGCTGACAGTATACATTCGAATTGATTGTTTGGTTCCTTGATAGGAGCTCGAAAAACACGACACCTTTGAAATCCCACCACACTGAGAGCATAATCTTTCTCTGATGAATGTTTGCTTTGGATGTCGTTTAAGGCGAATCGTCACGTCGGGACCAAGACTGTTTGTGCACCACGTTGTTATAAACAATCCACTTCTTATCACCAGTTATCAGTCGCTTCAAAAAAGGATCGTTTTCCTCACATTTAATGAGCATATCGTAAATGTTTATACGCACTGTCAAATGAACTTTTTTGAGTTCATGAGGAACCTAGATATCGAACTTGCTTACGTATTCCAGCTTCTTCAGATAGTTGTGAACGCTTGAATGATGGATGTTCAATATTCTGCTATCTCTCGTGTTGTGTAACGTGGGTTTGACTCGATCAATGCCTTTATTTTGTCGTCATCAACCTCGGTGGGCCTCCCTAACTGAGGAGCATCGTTGAGGTCAAAATCACTAGCACAGAGTTTCGTGAACTGTTGGCACTAACGTTCTTGTAGAGCATTGTCATCGTAAACTTTATGCAACTTTTCACAAGTTTGACGCGCGTTCTTCTCTTTAAGTAAAACAGTAATATATGGCGAAAATGCACAGTTTGGTCTTCCATCTTCAACTTGTTAGAAAATCTTCAAAACTTAACCCAATCGCTCAATTTTTTTTTAGAATGAAGCTAGAACTGTCAGTTGTCAAATGACATAGCAATAACATAGATGCGAATGACTCTAGTACTTTCAAGAATGAACTAACCTCATCTGTTATGTAAAAATGCATCATGACTTTTCCGACAATCCAATAGTGTTACTTCCGAGATTTTTTTATGATCATTATTTTTTTAAATGGTATCATGTATTTTTTGTTGCAATATGATTCCTTTAGTTCTTTTGGATATAAAAATATTAAGACAAATATGAAAAAATCAATAGTTTACGAGATATTTCGTATTTTATTCCGTCATATTCTGACATAAAAATAAATATTTTGTAAGCTAATTGTTCGGAATTGCCCTAAGTAAATGACGCCTGAATGCGTGATGCAAAACGCGCGAAGCGTGCTTGCCGATATGCGGCTATTGAATACCCTAAATCATCCGATTGATGGCACCAGGTAGCCCGTCCATATTTATTATTATCCATTATTTACTACGCGAAAGTAATTATGCTTATCAGCTACCTTTAAATGGCGGCATTGTTTCGCAATCGACGAAACGTAAATGTAAACTATCGATTGGCCGAAAATCGTATGATTTGTCGTGTCAATCACTGATAGGATGAAATCGATCAAATAATCCTGCAAGCTCCTCGCAAATTCTCGTTACCAAAATTATCAGTCAGTCGACTATGATCTTTGCTCATAGAAAGTAAATCGTGCTTTATCATTATATCTGTCGCTCTTATCGTACTCGATAGTGAGGCTCGTGTCATAATTTATGCTTATCAATCTCGTCTCATGATAACATTTCACTTTAGTCGTTGCGAGAGACTTTTTGACGAAGCATTTCGAATTTTGGCGAATCCTTGGTACACGGCCGCGTTCAAGTCTTGAATCCTACTCGATTCAAAGTAATGTGTGATGTTATGTGTCTATCGCCACGATTCGAGTGCCTTCGGATTCGACAGAATACTGCGAGCGTTCTCAAAAAAGCGAATTCTCGATTGCGTGTATCTCAGATTGACGAAGTGGTACGTAAAGTTCATTCGTAAAGTTTACTCAATGTGCAAGAGCTTGCGAATATTTTTCCAACACTTTGCGGACATCCCCTCATCACGTGATCGCTCAATTTGTACGAACCGCGTAAACAAGTGCGTGCAAGCTGACTAGTGAACAGTTATTCTACCTTCTCTAAGTGCAACCATCGAACTCTACATTCTATATATCTCATTGTAAACTTGACTCATTAAACTAGTGTAATCTGTCTCTAAGAAATTTCGTGACTCTATCACCCATCGGATCCTCAGTCAAGAGTTGTTCCAGCGAATGGCGTTTCAACTCCGCACACTAATCATTCTCTGTAATATCTTAATACTTGTGCACAGAATAATGAGATAAAGTAATTGATATAAAGAAAACATAGTTGCATGCCAAAAAGATTATGCATTGATTGCACATGTATGCAGTTTGCAACTAAAACTAAAACTTTTGTCTGAAATATTTTTTCATATCTTTTATACTTTTTGAGATATTTGACCTATTACATTTGAAATAAAACACCCATAAATAAAGCACAATGTAGTATGTTAATAATAGAAAATTCAATGCTTTATTTATTTATAAAAATAATTTAACAAAGAAGCTAATGACAGTTTGGAACGAAAGGTGTATGGATAGCATGTTTCTCATACGTCGACGCTCTTGAGCCACAGCCGTTCGGCGGTCTCAGGAGCGCGGCCGCTGAACCTCGAGCGGTAGTAAAGGAAGCCTCCGAAATCGGACCGATATGTGCAACTAATTCCGAGCGCTGATTTATAAATACTGTTCTGGGTATTTCCTAACCTTGTTGATTTCTATCAGTTGAATTTACTCACTTCAGTTTGTTCTCTTGCTAGAAATACTCGATAATTTTCTATGCGTTAGGAGCTAGTGTATGATTAAAGGAATAAGATGTATTCAAATCAAGAAATGACAGACACGCATTTATTATACGGCCTTGCTGTATGTATTGCTGTATGCATTTAATGTAATTCAACTGAAGTAAGATGTTTATACGCGAATCGTTTCCCTAACAGGCATCCAAATAAAAAAATATTTCAAAGGTTAGATAAATGCTTACTGATTCGTTTAAAAAGTGAGTATCGAAAAGTGATAGACCAATGTCAAAACTGTTAATTGTGAAGAAAGGATCTTGAATTACATTGAAGAGAATAAGGGAACAGTAGACTCAAAGAATAGCAGCAATGGAGAACGTTGAACATACAACGGTGTGGAGAGTATTAGGAGACTAATAGCTTTATCCATATCACATTCAATCTACAGACACTTCAAAAGGATAATTTTTCTCCAAGAATTTTTTTTGTACTTGGCTCCTGCAGATGTCTATCGTCAACCAACATTTTCATCAGTTGTGTTATTCACTGATGAAGTTGCGTTCATCAAAAATGGAATAGATAATTTTCATAATACCCATTACTATTGGTCTGATAAAAATCCACGTGTCATTCTTCAATCAAGATCAACAACAATTCAATGTAAATGTATGGACAGGAATACTCGGCGATAATTTAATCAGACCTATTCTTCTTGATTAGAGATTAACAGGTCAGTTATGCAAATTTCTTAAGGTGTCAATTAAATGAACTAGAAGATATCCCACTTGATGTTGTACATTGCATATGGTTTACGTATGACAGTGCATTACCTCACTTTAATCGAATAGTTAGACAGATCCTAGACGAAAGATTTTCGCAAAAATGGATAACCATGAAGGATCTATTTATTGCTTGATTTGCTCGTTCCACAGATTTAAATCTAATAAATTTTTACTTCTGGGGCTACACGAAAACATATGTGTATTTGATGCATCCATTGCCAGAAGTTGAAGTACGTTCGTGTACGTATACAACAAGATTTGTCAACAGATCCGGCATATACCTGGAATTTTTGAAAGAATGAGAAATTTTTTTATACGACAACTGCAATGAAGATAATTAATTCTGAGTTGTTGAAATACAACAATGATTATAACTCTGAAACAAGATTAAATAGATTAAATGTACCAGGTGTATGCATAAGTTTTTTCCGGTTTAACTAAGAGATGTCGCCAGCGAAAAGTACGCATCGTATTAATTTGACACATACATCATTTTGTTCGTCTGACATTTAAAACTACAAACACACACAAGTTGAGTCCGCCAAAAACTAGCGTCTTTGTTTTATCGTTCAGTGATCATGTCGAGTTTTGTGCCTGAAAAAGAACATTTGCGGCACGCATTGCTTTTTTTATTTAATCAAAAGAAAAAGGCTGTTGAAAGTCATCGTTTGCTGGTAGAAACATATGGTGAACACGCTCCATCGATTAGAACATGTGAGACATGGTTTCGACAATTTAAAAGTGGTGATTTCAATGTGAAAGACAGTGAGCGCTCTGGTAGACCACAAAAATGCGAAGACGAGCAATTGCAGGAGTTATTGGATGATGACCCAACTCAAACTCAACGGCAATTAGCAGAAGCATTACATGTATCACAAGAAACAATCAGCAGACGTTTACGAGCAATGGAAAAGATCAATAAATTCGGTAAATGGGTCTCACACGATTTAAATGAACGTCAAATGGAAAATCGCAAAGTCACTTGTGAAATGCTGCTTCAATGCCACGAAAGGAAATCGTTTTTGTATCAAATTGTAACGGGTGACGAAAAATGGATTTATTTTGAAAACCCGAAGCGGAAAAAATCGTGGCTTTCACCTGGCAAAGCCGGTCCATCAATACCAAGGCCAAATCGCTTCGGCAAGAAGACCATGCTCTGTGTCTGGTGGGACCAGAGCGGTATTGTATATTATGAACTCTTGAAGCCCGGCGAAACCGTTAATACACAACGCTATCGCCAACAAATGATTAATATAATCACGCATTAATCGAAAGACGATCGGAATGGGCCAGAAGACATGGCAAAGTGATTTTGTTACACGACAATGCGCCGTCTCACACAGCAAAACCAGTGAAAGACACCTTGATATCGCTTGGATGGGGCATCCTTCCGCACCCGCCGTACTCCCCAGACCTGGCACCATCTGACTATCACCTCTTCGCATCAATGGGGCACGCGCTCGCAGAGCAGCACTTCAGCAATTTCGAGGAAGTTGGAAAATGGCTCGACGAATGGTTTGCCGCAAAAGACAAGCAGTTTTTCTGGCATGGTATTCATAAATTACCTGAAAGATGGGCGAAATGTGTAGAAGCCGATGGCCAATATTTTGAATAAAAAAAAAATTAATTTCCCTTGAAAATTACGTGTCTTTTTTTACTAAAAAACCGGAAAAAACTTATGCATACACCTGGTACATATGTGCTTTTTTTCATTGCTTTGTATCTTCCATCTATTCTTGAAGTGAATCTCACATGTTACCTTGTATATCTGAGATTTAAACGTCTCGTAAAAATCTTTTTTCGTCAAAAATAATTTGCATCGATTAAATTATTTAACATTTAAAAGAAATAAAAATTATCGAAGAATTGAAGTTCAATCATATCAATTAATAGTTTAATTATTAAAAAGTGTATATATATATATATACTTTTTAATAATTAAATGAATAAATAATGAATATTTATTAATTACGTGAGTATGTAATCACGAAAAGTAAAAAAATTGATTTTTTCATAATAGTGTCTAAATAATTCGTTAAATTCAGTATTTTTTTATATTATTATATGCAATTGCGCAGTAATTAAAATAATAGAATGTTCAGTTTATACACCATATTATTTACATTTATTTTTATTTCGAAATAATGCTACAAAATCAGACAATTTCATTATTAAATCGTTAAAGGATGAAAACAATACTTATTTTGTTAACTTTTATCATATTTTGAACAATATAGTACATGAAGTCGTCAAAGACCAGGCGTCGGCCTAAGGAACGCGCTCCAGCCCTGACCGCTACGCATATGCGCATTCATTCGTCACTTTTAATCTGATCCACTGTAAAAATTACTCGTCGCACGCAATTTTGCTAAAGGAAAAAGTTGTTTCTTTTAACATAAAAAAATCACGTAGTGTACTCCAAATACGGGAGTTTTGGGACACCCTGTATATATATATATATATAATATGTAATAATATATTATTAAATATAATTTATTATATATATAATATTAAATCTAATAGTAAAAATAGAATAGTATTGGGGAAACAGTATTGAGATAATTTTATAAATAATTTATATCTAATACAATCTGTATTTAATACAAGAAAAAAACTTTATTCGACAGAAATAATTCAAAGAATACAAATATTTGTTGCATTGGTAAGGAAAAACTGTCAAAAAATCTTACCGGTACATTCGTACATCAAAAATATTTTTTTAATTAAATTTAAAAATAAGATAATTACACAGTTTAACTATCTCACTTCGAATTTCGATAAAATTAGGTTCATTCGACGCATTTTTGCACGAAATGAAAGAATAATACGGAAGAAATAAGTATTGTTCTGCCTCGCGAACCGAGATATTAATCGTTAAAGTTAACGATTATTTAGATTAGGAAATCTATCATACCGACGAAGTATAGCGACATGATTATACTCTATGCCACATACCCATGCGAAAAGTATTCGAATTTGAAAACTGAAAAATAATTGATAGTAATTCTATTTGCTTTATGCATGAAATTTAAACTTTAAGTGTTTTTTAAAATGTTAATAACAAAACAAGTCATAAGCTATTTTATCTTATACTAAACTTATACTAAACTAGACTAGAGTTAAATTTTACATAAAAAGTTGTAAATCTATATGGAACCTTCGTGTTAAAAGATGTATGCGTGGAGACAGTATGTTCCGCCCCCCCCCCTACGGGGGAGTTAGCATTAGCAAAAAAAATCTAACCCAATCTTTATCACAGTGATGGAGTTTCTTCCGCGATGCTTATTTCTTCCGGATTCTTTCATTTCGTGCAAGAACGCGTTGAATGAGCCTAATTTTATCAAAATTGATGAGGTAACTAAATTGTATAATTACCAAAAATAAATATTTCATATAACATAAATATAACATAAATATAATTTATAAAATGTGAACAAGATACTTTACTATGTATATTTAATAAACAAATGAAGTCTATAAAAAAATATAAACTTTTGGATGTTTGTATTAAGATTAATAACAATGTCATAGAAATGGATTAGTATCAAAAACTTATATTCTCGAGAAGATATCTGAATTTTCTTTCTCAGTATTCTCTCTCTCAAAAACAAGGGATGATCATCGGTATAATTGATCGAGCACTACTATTGCACCCGAAATACCATCAAAAAAACATCAAACGCATTATCAACATTTTAAGAGATAACAACTATCCTGTAGGTTTTATTTTCAATTAATTTATATTTAAAAAATTCTTGGTATCAAAATTTAACACGATCCTAGAAATGAATAATTTTAGAAAGTACAACTTTAGAAAGAGACCCTAAGAATATTTTATGGTTTACCGTCGAGAGAATATACATGTATATATGTATATTATAATATATGTATATATGTATACGAGGGTAGTCTGAAAAGTTTTGAGCCTAACATAGAAACAAGTATTTTTTCGGTCAAATATAGTTTTATTTTTCAACATAATCTCCTTTTAAGTCGATACACTTTTCCCATCGATAGTCTAACCTCTTTAATCCCTCCAAATAGTAGTTGGCGTCTTGCTCCGCAAAATAGGCGTTTACGTATGCGATGACCTCCTCATTCGATGAAAATCTCTGTCCTCCAAGCGAAACTTTAAGCTTAAGAAACAGGAAAAAGTCGCTGGGGGCCAGATCTGGTGAATACGATGGGTGGTCAACTAATTCGAAGTGCAGTTTGTGAATTTTGGCCATGACGACCGCCGAAGTGTGAGCAGGTGCGTTGTCTTGATGGAACAGCACTTTCTTCTTCTTCAAATGCGGCCGTCTTTTTGCAATTTTTGCCTTCAGCTTATCAAGTAATGATGCGTAATACGCTCCCGTTCTTGTTTTACCTTTTTCAAGATAGTCGATACACACAATTCCGTGACTATCCCAAAAAACAGTCGCCATTATCTTCCCAGCTGATGGAACCGTCTTCACCTTTTTCGAAGCAGGTTCATCCTTTGTAGTCCATTGTTTTGACTATTCTTTTGTCTCTGGAGTGTAGTAGTGGATCCAAGTTTCATCTACAGTTATGAATCGACACAAAAAATCTGACTTGTTTCGCTTGAATCGCTCCAACAGAGCCTTGGAAATGTTCATTCGAATTCGTTTTTCCAAAGTGAGCAAGCGCGGCACCCAACGCGCAGATAGCTTGCGCATTTCCAATTCTTCAGTCAATATATGACAAACGCGATATGCCCATAGCCTCTGCTATCTCTCTAACCTTGATTCGACGATCCAGTACCATTTGGTGAACATTTTCGCTGTTATCAGCGGTGGTCGCAGTTTTTGGCCGTCCCGAACGCTCATCATCAGTCAAGCTGGTACGACTACATTTAAATTCAGCCCATCTTTTCACGAATAACACGTCAACAATACAATGATACATATATACGTATATTACAATATACATATATACATGTATACATATATACATGTATTCTCTCGAATCCCCACGATCGGTACTCTAGAGAGATGATGGTCCTAGTCCTATTCCTATCCTATTCTCTCGATGGATGCAGGTCGGACTGCAGCGGCGACATTCTCCAACGCTATTGGCAAATATACAAATAATCCTCCTGGAGCACGACAGGAGAGATTGCATCAAGCATGGCTCGAGCCCCCGAATAAGAAGAGAGGGTGTGCGTCACGGCGAGGCCCGACTACGAACCAGTCGTGAAAATTCATAATTATTTTGTGAAAAAATACCACCTCAGCCAAGAATCGAATCTGGATCTCCTGCTTACCGAGCAGGCATCTTATCCCTTCGACTACCGAGGCATGTGATGATATTTATCGCAAATAACGTGTTTAGAATAACACGTCAACAATACAATGATACACATATATACATATATTACAATATCATATATACATGTATTCTCTCGAATTCCCACGACCGGTACTTCAGACAGATGATAGTCCTATTCTCTCGATGGATGCAGGATAGAATACTGCTAACTGGTTTGTTATAACTGATCACAGATTGCAGTATAAACATAATTTTAATTGGGAGGATGTTAAAATTTTTGATAAGAAGCATTTCTTGGGGAAAAGATTTGTCTCTGAAATGTTGCATATCAAGAAACAAGAAAACAGCCAATCTGCAAAAAAACATCGAGTATTTACACACATGCGATTATAAACAAATTATAAATATTTGTTAAATATTGTGTCTGTTCGATCTTGTTGTGACTGACGATTGATTTTATGTTGATTTTATGTTGATATCCATTTCTGTCCATCATTTTAATTTCTTTACTTATGACTTGTGCTTTTTATTGTCATTATCGTTATGTCATCTATTATAAAAAAATTTGTTTAATGTTTACGACTACTATATGATTCCTGATGTTTGACAAGATTTAGATATGTATTTATGTGGTAAGTTATCAGTTAGTACATCTATGAGGATGACTCAAACTAGAGTCGAAACATACGTTATATTTTTTTAATTTGTAATAAAGAATGTAAATTGCGCACCGTATTGCGTATACAACTGATTCTCATTTGCCCTTTTACTACTTCATATCTAATACCAAGAATCATCTCATTAATACATAAAAATGAATCACTACATTCGTACATTGCTACAGTTTCATAATTTCGAATAACTTATTTACATATTTCGCTGAAAATGACTAAAAGTAGTTATACTAGGCGGGTTCTAACTCAGAAGCGTTGAGGGGGGGCGGGTGTGCGGGGGGAACTGCGCGCAACCGAGAACTCCGGGGAGGGGGGAGAGGGGGACGACGCGTGTTGGACGACTCAGTGCCATTGAACGTAAACAGCGTGCGATTGAATCGACGATTGATGTCTTCAACACCATAATAAATAATTACGAAAAGATAAATAACGAAGATGATATAAAAAAATTGCGTGTGGACAGGGCGCGTGGACATGACGTTAAGGGGGGCGCCGCCGCAGCCGCCGCCGCCTACCGCTGCCGCGCCCGCCGCCGCCGCTGCCGCCGCCGCGACCGCCGCCACCGCCGCCGAGTAAAAAATAAATATCTCTCTTTCTTGTATACCTATTATCTCTTCCATTGCGGTTCTCTCTCTCTTATGGCGAATGTTATTTTTCTAATTATTTTATAGTGAGAGGAAAGGAATGAAAGAAATGTTTTTGCATATAGGTATGTTTATATGTTTAAACAAATTGAATACATTTAAGTGTGAAATTTTTTTATTCACATTTTTCTTATACACTAAAAACTAAAGCTAACAGCTCGCAATCAACGTCTATCGAAGATATCGCAATCGCATATCGCGTTCGGCACTTCCTCGGGATCTGTTACAACAGACGCGATGTTGGAGAATCGCGTATACTTGGCATCAATCGTGTCGACGAATCTGACGAATCGATCGAACGTCACATCGATACATTCGTTCAGATCAAACATTCGACGTAACGTCGATTCGATCATCGTTACGCGTACGTTCAAAGATTCAAGACGTACGAGTGTAACGTCGTTCATCAGACAAATTCTGACGGTTAACAGTCCGACGCTTATAAAATTGTCTTTATAATCGTTTAGCAGCAATTTATAGATATTCCATCGCTGCTCGTAGAGTCCCTTCCACGTTTCGAGAGACAGTATCAATTCCTGTTCCCGATGATCTCCCAGAGCGATCTCCACGTAGCTCGGTGGACCAACGTTGATTCCAATTTTCAGAAATTTGTAACCCGTGGCCGTCAGAGTGTAACGTCTGCTCAGTAAGCGTACCGCGCGACGCTCCACCGAAATACTGTGAAAATTAAATATATAATATTGCACAATATTGGAAAAAAAAAGAAAAAAAATGCAGTTAAAACTTACGCGTTACATTCCTTCTTTTGTTTTTCGCCATTGTACGGTGCGCTGCTTCCTTTGGCGGAATACATTGCGTGTTGTTCGAATGATGGAGGAGCGGAGTACCTTTTTTGTTATGCAGATCGTTCGATGGAGGATCGCATAAATTTTTGACATGGCAAACCGTTAATTCCCCTCTTCTTCTCCCCCCGTTTTTCTAGGAATTTCATTGTTGCAATCAAACATGTAGCGACATGTTCGCAAAGGAGCGCGGTAATGTTCAAATTTTTTTCTAGGAAAAAAGCCGTGATAAGATGGCTTTTCTTAGAAATCGACGTACGTGTCGCGATGTGTTAAGAGAGAGAAGCGCCGATACTCCGGCTGCTATAAACAAATTGCGAATCAGGGAGACTTATGATGACTTTTTCGTGGAAATCGGCGTACGTGTCGCGGCGTGTCAAAAGAAGCGCCAATACTCTGGCTGCTATAAACAAATCGGGGAGACCTATGATGGCTTTTTTTTGTGGAAATCGGCGTACGTGTCGCGACGTGTTAAGAGAGAAGCGCCGATACTCCGGCTGCTAAAAACAAATTGGGGGGGGGAGACCTATGATGATGCTTCGATTTAGACAAAGGGACAAAGAAATTGTCGATGATATATAATGGGTCATGGGGTGTGCAAGATCACAATAGATGGAAGTCTAATGTGTGTGAAAAAGAGTTGATGGTGAAAATGGATAATGTGTTAAATATAGAAAATGTGTTTAATATGGATGAGGAAGACTTTGTGAATATAATGGACAAAGTGTTTGGAAATGAAGAAGAAATGGAAATTGACAATATTGACAATATTGACATTGATATTGAAAACGAAGAGCACGCATTGTCTGACGATAGCAATTACGTAAGTGATAAAAGTGATGACCTTACGGATTACGCAGAAAAAAATTGTTATCCGTTCGGAATTCCTTGCGTTGAATAATAATAAAAATGTATTGTTCAATACAATTTTATTATTCAACGGGTGGTGCACTAACTCTATGTGCCGAATGCATGGTTCGTCTGGCGGATACTGACATTGGAGTATTGTATGCCGTTAGGAAGTACGAGATAGATACTCTCAATGTGCTAAGCCGATTTTGCTCCAATTGCCAACAGTCCGTCTGTGTGATAATGCCATGCAACATGTGCCCAATTTGCACAAATTGAAAAAAGACAACATTGTGAACGAGTCATATGCAAGTGCTCCGTGGAAGAGTGTGATGTGATATAAAAACAATATGGAAAGGTCATTGGAAGAATTAACAAGTTCTCCGTTATGGGACTCAATCTCTCTCATCTACCAGTGAACGTGGCGGTGTATTTTATAAAGAGACACTATACCCCAACTCCTTATTTCCCGATTCCTCGTCCAAGAGTTAAGGGACGCTACAATTCGACTCTCTGCTTCTCCGCTCCTTCTGAGAGAGCGGAAATAATTCTGGAAGCGTGCACATATTATCATTATAAAGGATACGCATACAATATATTACTACCCCTCTCGCGGCAAAAAGTAGCAGAGATAATTCCAAAAAGCGAGGATAATCATATATGATTGTTCTATTCCCATCAATCTCCGAACTCGGAAATACAACGCTTTATATACTGGCTTCGAGTTAAAGCAGCTATAGAGAAAAGAAAAAAAGAAAGTAAAAAAATGTAAAATTGTTTTGATGAGACAGTACAACAATTTAAAAGAATCAAGATTTCGCAATATGGAACACCTAGAGCGAGTGGAACGCGAGCTGTTGGAGCAGTGCTGCCAAGTCAGTAACTTGGTGGAGTGTTTCGCGTGGTTGCAACGATGTGAGGAGTGCATCGAACAACTCGAGGAATTTAGTCGTGTTAAACGTCCTCGACTCACCGTTGCAAATAGACAATCTGCGGCGAGGATCGCGCGACTCGCGGGTGCAAAAGTATAATTAGAAAGACGTTTCGTGCACGTTGGTGGTGAGTACGCGAGTAGAGACACTGGATCTCTCGTTTGGCAAGAAATCGATACGGCATTTGAAAGCCGTATATTGACAGGTGCGGTGATCAATGTGGACTATATCGAGCCGCGACAATTTTTAGAAGATGCTGGTGGTGTAGTGCTCGAACGAGTGCAAGACATTGTACAAAGACACGATAATGTCAAAGTGAACACTGCATTTAACGGCGAGTTTGTGACGAGCGATAAACGCGCGAACAAAAGTATAAACACTAAAAATAGTGAACTCTTTCGAGTGTCAAATTTGGACGAGTGGTACGAGCAGTACGTTATCGAACCCACGTTGACGTCACTCGAAGAATTCCAAGAACGCGACAGTGGATGGGCGTTGTCGCGAATTCTAAATTTGACTGTAAACGTGAACAAATATAATCCAATGCACGCGGGATGTTACATCGAATTACCGTTAAAGCGAGCGGTGATCAACGTACGATCCAATGACAATGCGTGTTTCGCGTGGTCGGTGGTCGCGGCTCTGCATCCGGCTGAAAGGAATACAAATCGGGAATTGTCGTACCCGCATTATACGACAGTGTTAAATTTGCAAGACATTACGTTTCCGATGACGTTGAACCAAATTAAGAAGTTTGAACATCTCAACGACATCTCAATCAACGTTTACGGCTTCGAGGGAGGAAAGGAGATTCTCCCGATACGGCTGACATCAAGGAAGATGGAGAAGCACGCAAATCTATTGTACGTGCAGGATCCGCGCGACGACAACGCGGGGCACTTCGCATACATCAAAGATCTGTCCCGTCTTGTGAGCTCGCAAATAAACAAGAAGAAATGCAAAAAATACTTTTGCGACCGGTATGTATTTTAACAAATTTTATTATTTCTCTTATAAAATTCTCTTATAAAATTGTTTATTAAAAAATCATATTTTCCGTTTGCAGATGCCTACATTACTTCAGTTCGTCTGAAAAATTGCAGTCACATACAACGGACTGCGAAAAGATGAACAATTGCGCCATCCAACTGCCAAGCGAGGACGACAAGTGGCTCGAATTCAAGAACTACACGAATAAGGAACGACTTCCATTCATCGTTTACGCGGACTTGGAGTGCGTACTACGGCGAACGGAACCGGCAGAGAGGGAAGACGCATCGTACACTTATCAGCAGCACGAGATATTTAGCATCGGATACTACGTGCGATGCTCGTACGACGACGCGTTATCGGTATATCGATTTCGTCGCGGCGAAGACTGCGTTGCGTGGTTCGTTCAGCAACTCGAAGATTTGACACATTAAGCAAAAATTCTGTTATCCGCGAATGTCCCCATGGAAACGTTGTCGAGAGAGCAGTGGGAGGCATATCGTAGCGCGACGCATTGTCATATTTGTGAAAAACCATTTGCGTCGGACGACACGCGGGTACGCGATCATTGCCATCTTACCGGTCGTTATCGTAATCCCGCGCACTCAAATTGTAATCTAAATTATAAAGGTTCATATTGCATTCCCATAGTATTTCACAACTTATCCGGTTATGACGCGCACTTTATCATCACGGAAATAGCTACGGCGTTCCAAGGCAGAATCGACGTGCTGCCGATAACAAAAGAAAAATATATTTCGTTTACAAAACACGTTAAAGATACCACCGAGAGATCAGATTCACGAAATTACGTACGCTTGCGGTTCATAGATTCGTACAAATTTTTAAATACCAGCCTTGATAAATTAGCATCTTTTCTAACGAAAGAAAAATTAAAAATTTTACGTTCCGAATTTTCCACGGTCTGAAACGAAAATTTTGACTTGTTGACGCGCAAAGGTGTCTTTCCGTACGAATACGTGGATCGCGCGGACAAGCTGCAGGACACGCGTCTACCATCGCGTTAATCGTTCTATAGCTCGTTGACCGGTGACACGGTGTCGGAGAACGATTACGCGCATGCTGCGAACGTCTGGCAGCGGTCCTCCATCCGAACGCTCGGCGAATACAGCGATCTATATCTCAAGACCGATGTCTTGTTATTGGCCGACGTTTTCGAAAATTTCCGCGAAAGTTGCGTCGCGAGTTATGGACTCGATCCCGCGCATTACTACACATTGCCAGGTTTCACGTGGGACGCCATGCTGAAACATATGCGCGTAAAATTTGAGTTGCTCACCGACATCGATATGATTATGTTTATCGAGCGCGGTATACGCGGCGGTCTCAGTCAATGTTCCGGCAGATACGCGCAGGCCAATAACAAGTACATGCGTTCGTACAACCCGTCGAAACCGTCGTCGTATTTGATGTACTACGACGTGAACAATCTGTACGGATGGGCGATGTGTCAACCGCTGCCCTATGCCGTTTTTCGATGGATGGAAGACATTGAGAACTTTGACGCGAGCGCGATCGCTCCGGATTCGCTCACGGGTTATATTCTCGAGGTCGATCTCGAGTATCCGCATCATTTGCATGATCGACACATTGACCTACCCTTCTGTCCGACGCGCGATAAACCACCCGGCACGCGGCAGGATAAACTTCTCGCGACGTTATACGATAAAAAGCGATATGTCATTCACTATCGCAACCTGCAGCAATGTACGCGCCATGGTCTTCGTATCGCAAAGATACACCGCGTATTACAATTTGTTCAATCCGCCTGGCTCCGCGATTACATCGAACTCAATACACACTTTAGAACGTGCGCGAAAAATAATTTTGAGAAAAATTTGTACAAATTGATGAACAACGCGGTATTCGGTAAAACAATGGAAAATGTTCGGAATCACGTCGACGTTAAACTTTTGACCAAATGGGATGGACGGTATGGTGCGGAAGCAATAATCGCGAAAAAATTTCCATAGCCGCAGCGTCTTTGCGGAAAATTTAATCGCTGTCGAACTGCGTAAACTCGAGGTGAAATTCGACAAATCGATTTACGTGGGTATGTGTATACTCGACATATCGAAAATCTGCTTGTACGAATTCACCATGAATACATGTCACCGCTGTATTGCGAGAAATGTAAAGTAATGTACATCGACACGGACAGTCTCGTATACCACATCGAATGTGACGATGTGTAGGAGACGATGAAATGACGCGATATTGCTAGATTCGATATGAGCGATTATCCACTGGACAACGCGTACGGGATCGTGAATAAAAAAGTGTTCGGTCTAATGAAGGATGAGAATAACGATAATGACAGAATTCGTCGGGCTCAGAGCGAAGTATGCTGTGAGGGTGGACGGCAGAAAAGACATTAAAAAGGCGAAAAGTGTAAAGAATAACGTCGTAGCGCGAACAATAACGTTCGACGATTATACGCGGTGCTTGAATGAAGAGATCGAAATGACTCGTCGCCAGTCATGTATAAGATCCAAGCTACACCAAGTATATACGGTGTCCGAGTCGAAAATCGCTCTGAGTCCGTAGAACGATAAACGATACATCGGAGACGTTATCGTGGGGACATTGGCGGATTCCATTGTAATATACATGTTTATACAATGTACATATATTTTTTATATAGTTTATATGTATGCATATATGCACATGTATGTATGTATGTACGAACCTATGTATCATATCTATGTATGTATGTATGAACGTATGTATTCTTGTAGTTTTATACGATACTGTTTTATACGATACGATACTGTTATATATGTAGTATAGATATATGTATTTTTTGTAGTTTTTATATGTAGTTTTACATTAAAATTTAGCTGTTCAAATTTATTTTATATATAAAATTTATAATAGCAACCAAGATCCTGCTTGCTGAGGAATTAGCTTTAATTCTCTCTTCGATTTATTTAATGTATACTCGGCTTAATACATATATTGTTTATAATACATGCAGTTTTACATGTGTTTTCGTAAGTTGCATACATGTATAGTTTAAAAAAATGTAATGGAAGAAAAAAATAATAAAAACTCTTTGTATACATGTATACAGTGTATATTTATTTTTTTAATACATTATAAAAATAAGAAAAATGAATTAAATCACACTGCTTTTGTTTATCCATGAGTTATGCGATCTATCGAATCCCAACCATTTGACGTAAATCTTGTCTCCCTTCCTGCGTAGTACTTTCTCCACGAGATACACGTCCGGATGAGTCGCGCGATGCAATTCGTGCTCGTAGAACGCGTCCGCGATCGATTTTCCGCGATAGTCCTCGAGCAGATAAGTTACGGGATTAGTACACTTTAACGATCTTAAACACCTCGGTAGTCCAATTTAGCGTGTAACCTTTTTCGAAAACTGTCTTGTACTTGCTCACGCGTACCGATTCGCCTACTTTGAATTTTGCTGGATCTGCGATCTTTATCGCGCTGTATACCGTATCCAAGAATCTTTTGGCGATCGCGGGAGTTACGTCAACGGGTCGCATGCCGATAGTGCGATGCTTGCGCGCGTTGTAATCTGACACGAGACGCGGTAGCGCGTCGACCCACTTGTAAGTGCCGTTGAGGGTAAACATCTTCCACATGTCATTCTTAAGCGTGCGATTGAATCGCTCGACGATCGATGCCTTCAACACCATATACATGGAATAATGATTAACGTTGTGTTTTTTCAAGAGTTTTTGCACATCGGCATTGTAAAATTTCTTTCCCATATCCGTTTGCAAGTTTCTCGGGCATCTTCCGCTCTCTCGAATTATCTTAGCGATAGCGTTAGCCGTCTCGCTTCCGACCTTGAGCGATACGGCCCAGGCGTACTTGCTCAACGCATCGATGACGGTGAGTATGTAGTGATGACCTCTGTTGAAACTCGAGTACGGACGCATCTCGACGATGTCAGCCTGCCACAGATCGTCGTATCTCCGAATTATGACACGTCTTCGCGGAAAATTTCTCCTCACCGGAGCGTGCAATTCCTTAACGAGTCGTCGGAGCTAACATTTTTTTCACGTCCATCGGATCGCATGTTTCGACGATGTTTAATAGTAAATAAGATATATAATTAAAAATTGTTTTTTTTCCTCACTGACGTTAATCGACTGACTCGTTTCGTCGATACGCGATTAATTTATAATAAGGCTTCGCGAAGTTCCTCGATGATCGACAGCATCTCGTTATCGTGAGCGTTGTTATCAGCTCGGTGCGAAGCGTCGAGCAATCGGAGTTGATCCATCAGTTCGTTGGGATCGTCCCAATGCACGTAATCGATCTTGTTGTCGTTTAACTTCATGGCGGTTGGTATATTGCTCACGCCTGCATCCTTTTTACCGCTACTTCCATATGTAGATACGAGCAGAGCGATGATGTTAATATACTTGGATCCCCTATTGCCCTTGATGGGATTATGGTCGCTGTAACCACGTCTATGAGCATT
Organism: Pogonomyrmex californicus; assembly: GCA_024349325.1. Taxonomy (NCBI): domain Eukaryota; kingdom Metazoa; phylum Arthropoda; class Insecta; order Hymenoptera; family Formicidae; genus Pogonomyrmex; species Pogonomyrmex californicus. Next base: position 660,342 of record JAECZD010000021.1, read on the forward strand.
TGTTGTTAACAATATACTTTTATACGTTTGTTTGTCATTCTCGGTAAAAACCGCGTCATCGGGAAGTCTCTTGAAGATCAATTCATACAATCTTGGTGTACCATTGTATCTCACATTGTCTATGATTATGGGGTCATTTTTGTCAACGTCAAATTTCTTGTCACCAAGCATCGCACCATTGTTTTTATCGAATCTATCGAACACCGTATACGCGATCAAATGTATCGTTTTTTCCATTATCATCGAGGAGAGGGCTTACGTACTTTTGCCCCAATGGTCCCAGCTGATTATGCAACGCCTCTCGACCTTGTTGCGTTTGCAGAGTCCGTTTGATGATTGTTTCGAATGACGGTTCACTGACGTCTTTTGTTTCGAAAACATCTTCCTTTTGCAGGAACAGCGGTGGTTCTTTCGATAGGTCTTTCGATGGTTGTACCGGTGTAGATTCGAACACCAGTGAATCTGACGCGGCTTTCAATTCTTTCGTTGTACGTCGTTTTTTAGATTACGGCGTTAATTTCAACCATCCAACATCCGTCCAATATGAATCCTTATCAGTAGTAGTAATATCGTTATCGTTGTCGTCATCGCTGTCTTCACGTTTTTGTTTTTTCTTAATACCGAAATCCTTTGCTTCTTTTTTAATCGATTGAGATTCCTCGGTTTTTTCAACAATCTGTTTTAGAGGTTCGACGATAGGCTTGAAGCATCTCTGCAACGCTGTATTTTCAGCTATTTTACCAATTTTCAAAGCGCGATATTTTTTGCGAATCGAATCGCTCGTTTTCGCAATCTGCTTCGCTATTTTCTCGCGATCTTTGATGTTATCCATATTGCTTGCTTGACGTATCGACATCGATTAACCACGTTACAGTACCGCGAACGTATTAAATTCCTTTCTGTATCTCCCATTGATAAGCGGACTGTCCTTATCTAGAAATCCATACTCGCGCTGCCAACAATCGCGACATAACGCACAGAATTCATCGTATGACATGTCGGTATTCACGTGATCGTTGTAAACATGTTTCAAGTTGGTACCATCCTGTTTGAACAGAATCAGCAGGTTCGCATTGTCGCGTATCAGATGTTTAGGTATCCTCGCGTACGTCTGACAGAGATAGAAGCAATCGACGTTCGAATGGTGGTCATCGAAAAGTATTCTCTCACAGCATCTTGCGCACGCAACGTCATCGAAGATCGAATTGGGACGTGCCTCGCTCGGTGGAATGACGTCCCTGTTGTTGGAGAACGTAAAGTAGCCGATTTCTTCTATCAATGTCAACAAAGTTTCGAGATATCGATATTTCGATTGTTGCAGCGATTTCAAGTATACGTACACGTTCTCGAAACGTACACCATGCGTACTCTCGAGCAAGCTTATAAGAACGTTGGTTTTACACACACAATTCGACGGCCCACAAATGATGGCGCGTATAGTACTCGGTAACATTTCGTCACCGTGCTTGCGCTCCGTCGCGATGTCTTCCATCATTCGCGCTCTCTCGTCACAGTTCGCGACGCGTATCGTCAGCGGCTGCCATACAAATTTCATGTTCGCACTGCGTTATCTAGGCTTCGAACGCCTATTTATAGGCGCGCGAAACCACGAACCGCTCAGTAGCAAAAATGTATCTCGCGCTGTCGCATCCCTCCGATATTCGGGATTTGAGCGCTGAGCAGTTGCAATATATACCGAAGGTCGTACTGTTATGCGTGTGCGGTATATCGATCACGTGTGGGACAAGCTTCCGAAGTATATAAAGGCGGATTTGGAGGTTCAAACCTATCGTCGCTGCGTCGAGCATTATAATCAATCGTGGGATCGAGATCATATAGACCTGCACCGAAGATAAAGGATTGTAGCGCATGTCAGCAGTGTTGAACAAAAGCTGTGGTGGAGATCTGTTCAATCGAGCGATAAACGCGCTTCCTTTCGAACTACATATCCCCGGCTATCAGTTTTGCGGTCCGGGTACTCGGCTGAAAAAGCGATTAGCCAGACGTGAAACGGGCATAAATCTACTGGATGCGGCGTGCCGTGAACACGACATTGCGTATTCTCAGAGCAACGATCTCACCGACAGACACGCGGCGGACAAGGTACTCGCCGATAAAGCCTTAGGACGCGTCATCGCGAGAGATTCGACTCTGAGCGAGAAAGCTGCAGCTGCAGCCGTTTGGGCAGCGATGAAAGCCAAGACCAAGATCGGCATGGGTATGAAGGCGAAGAAAAAAACCGGCAAAAAAAAAGAAACGAATACTTCCAACGGCGAAACGAGGTGATGTGTTACCGATTTTGCCAATTTTGGGCGCTCTCGGGTCCTTAATCGACGGAGCGACCAGCGTGGCGAAAGCGATAAACGACAGGAAAACCGCGCAACGTCAACTCGAGGAACTGCAACGTCGCGCGATGGAAACGCGCGGACAGGGACTGTATCGCGCTCCGTACAAATACAGACGGGGACTATATCTCGCCCCGTACAAAGGCGGACGAGGCGTAACAGCGAAAAAAGAAAAAAGAAAAAAAAACGCCAAAGAGACAATAAAAATATCTACGGGTGTAACTACCAACGTACAATTGGACCAGCTGGCGAAGCGTATGCGCGTACTTTAGAGGTGTTTTCATGCGTGACGCATTACCGATTAGCGGCGCGCGTCGAAACGAAAATGGTATCGTAAATCTGGACGACACGACGGGTCCCGGTACTCATTGGGTAGCGTACGCAAAGAGAAACAATCGCGTGTACTTTGACAGTTTCGGTAATCTTCGATCGCCCAAGGAACTGATACGATATTTCGGAGACGATGCTACGATAGAGTACAATCGAACGTCCTATCCTCAGATACGATCAGAGCGTCTGCGGACAGCTGTGCTTGTGGTTTCTTCTCCAAAACGGCCGACGCGCGTGAATTTAAAAAGTCCGACAAAATGTCGGCGTCTCAGTATTCGTCGAACGCTTTTTTCAACATGTTACTGATGCTTACGCTGAGTGGGGAGAGCAGCGTTCTCGCGGCAAACTACTCTCCAGCTATAGATTTAAGCGACGATGACTACGAGCTTGATCTAACAATTTTGGAGACTTATCACACGATACCGAATGTAAACGCTTCGAACAATACATTTTATTTTGGCAAAGACGACGCAGAAATTACGATTCCCGAGGGGTCGTATGAACTGCATGCCATAAATGAATTTTTGAAACGTGAGATTTTACGGAAACGTCCGCGACGCGACGCGCCTGAGGGTAACGCTGGTGACACCGCGCGCGGCGATGACAAAATTGGAAAATACCCGATAGTGCTCCGCGCAAATTATAACACGATGAGGTGTGAGATTAAATGCGCCTACAGAATAAACTTTAACAAGCCTCATAACATTGGATCGCTGCTGAGGCGTATATTGCAACCGCGAAGGTGGCATGAATCGGACGTGTCGATCAACATAATGAACGTAAACATTATCCGTGTAGAGTGCAACGTGACCGCGGGCGCATACAGCAACGACAAAAGTGTGCACACGATACACGAATTTTCGCCGAACGTGCCGCCAAGATATAAGATATCGGAAAGGCCGATGCAGATCATTTACCTGCCAGTCATCGTACATTAGGAGCATTACGGAGCTAACGATACGCATTGTTGACCAGAACGAACGATTGGTCGATTTCAGAGGAGAAGAGATCACCATGATCAGATTGCACGTACGACGGCGACAGCGATAACGCGAGCGTGATATTTGAGATGCTCGTGTTGAACGAAGCGAAGTATACGCAGAGAGATAACGCATCTTTTACAAAGAAAACATCGATCGACAATATTCGCTCATTCGGCTGCGTCAAGAAGAGGAAGAAACTTAACGCGTCGAACGTTAAATTTTTACCAGCTTCAGGATTCGTGGTGCGCAACTTGTGAAATGACTGATATCCTAAACATCGAAGACGAGCCAATCTTTGACAATCGCATCGTCAAGATTGAGACTCGTACAATCCGTTCGCCAATACGACGTTCGGGTACAGCGATGAGATAAGAATACCCATACAGCAACAGGATCTGTAACCATTGCTGTACAAAAGCTTTCTATATATCGAGGGAAAACTAACGAAGAACAGAGTTGTCGAAGGATCTGATGTGTGGGAAATAGTTTTGTCGCGTTCCTGTTCGATGAGATTCGATACAAGCTTGATGGTGTGGAGATTGATCGTAACAGAAACGTGGGCATAACCAGCACGCTCAAACATTACGTAATGACATCATCCGACAGAAACGTGATTCTGAGGAATGCCGGCTGGAATGCGCGTACTAACGTGGATGGATATTTTAACTTTTGCGTACCTCTCTACGCACTGTTGGGATTCTGCGAGGATTACAGACGCGTGGTAATCAACGCTCGTTACGAATTGATCTTGATACGATCGCGTAACGACAACAATTACCTGATGGGAAATTCGACGTTGGATCCCGTGGTTGACTTATTCAAGATACAATGGCGAATGCCGCACGTGTTATTGAGCGAGATAAAAAAACTATCGATGCTGCGCACTTTGGAGAGCGGACGATACTTGAGTATGGCTTTTCGCTCGTGGGATCTGTACGAGTTTCCGCTGTTACAACCAAGCATTCGTGGGCCATCAAGACCGCTCCTCAGCTCGAGAAGCCGCGATACGTCATCTTCGCTCTGCAAGCAAGTCGCAAAAATGTCATGGCTGAGGACACGAGCCGATTCGATGACTGCAACTTGACCAACGTGAAACTCTATTTGAACTCGGAATGTTATCCATACGACGATATGAATTTTGATTACGACAAAAACAGATGGTCCATGTTGTATAAAACGTACGCGCGTTTCTGCAAGAGTTACTACGGAGTCTCACCGTCACGTTTTCTACAACGGTCCATTCGTAATCATCGATTGTTCTCGACAAAACGAATCGGTCAAGAGCGCAACCGTGGACATGAGATTGGAATTTGAGACTAAGGAGAAACGTACCGATGAATACCACCGCGTACTGTCTCATTATACACGATCGCGTGGTTCACTACAATTCGTTGACCAATGTTGTACGCAAGATCACCTAAGAGCATCGCTGGCACATGAGAGAGAGAGAGACAATAAAATCTACGATACATCGAAATCGACCGCAGTCTTCAAAAATTGCTCGTCATGGTCGTGCCAACGTTCGTAGACCTGCAAGGTTTTCTCGTTGGAGGACAGTTTGTTGTAAAGGAGTTTGCTGCTCTCAGAAAACGGACCATTCTCTCTCATTACATTTTCACAAGCCCTATACCATGGCATTTCCTCGCAAGTGCTGACAAGTCTCGCGCACGCTGGGTGATACGTCATCACCATAGACTGCGATGGGACGACGGAACGATTTCATACAGCAAAGCTAAGAGTTTGATTACAAAGGCTGTGCATGAAACGGAAGAAGACGACGACGACGACGACGACGACGACGACGACGACGACGACGACGACGACGACGACAGCGATGCTGTCGTATATGTCAAGGGACATGAAAAACGACAATGGCTGTGGAATTTGCTTCTGGACGATGAGCGCGTGTACATCGAGACTCTGGATGTTGATTACGAAGACGTAGATTCTCTAAACAATCTGGACGCTGATAATACTATGCGATGCGGATATCACTATACTAATTGCGCATTACAAAATTCAAATTATTTAATTGGTGGTCAGATAACCATGAATAAAATAACTAAATATGATATACGAATTATGTTTTTTTATTCTTTTTCCCCGCCATCCAAAACACAAATTGCTAAAACATATTTTTATACTCTTCTGTAAAAAAATTTTCTTTTTACAACACATATAAACACATATAAACACATGTAATTCAAAAAAGTCAAAAATCATTACGGATACGAAAAGAGTCTGGAAGAAGAGAGAGAGACGCATGGTAAGTATAGAGAAAGAACATAGCATCGGGCGGCGGTGGCGGCGGTGGCGGCGGCGGTGGCGGCAGCGGCGCCTCCCCCCTCCCCCCTGACGTCATGTCCACGCGCCCTGTCCAATTTTTTTATATCATCTTCGCCGCCCCATTTTGTTTATATCGCCTTGTTATCTTATCCTCGTGACGTCATGTCCTTCGAGTCGCAATTTTCTATTTGTTTATCTATGTATTTATCTTCTTGTTTATCTATTTGTTTATCTATTTTTTTTATTCACTTGTTTATATCTCCTTCACCGAATCCTACTATCTTATCTCCTCCCTCACGGCTCAGTTCAAAGGATCGCCGCCTCTGACTTTCCCCTCCCCTCTTCCCCGCGCCCACCGTTCCCCCCCGCACACCCGCACCCACCTCGGAGGACCTGGGTTAGAACCGGTCTAGTATACCTACTACTAAAAAAAAACCGAAACATTCGAACTCGAATAAAATAAAGTTATAATTTGTGTTTTAAATAAATGAGTTTTAAAAATCAGTACGCAATATTAAGTGTTGACTCTTACTTGTCATGTGACTTAATGTTTTGATATATAAACTTTTACTTAATGTTAATTTGTAAAATGTAATAAACAGTAACAATGATATATGAAAATACTAAAACAATATTATTGTACATTAAATGTACAATTAGTTTTTATAAAAGAATTAAGAATATCATATAATAAATAAAAACATGTATTTAGTTCTGAAAAAATAAAGTTAGAATTATATATTTTTGCGCATGGTTAGCATGCTATTAAAGTATCGGTTAAATGAATAAATTTAAATTAAATTGTATGCAAAACATATAAAAATAAATATGACACTTGTAAAATATAAAAAAATTAAAATTAAAAAGTTATTAAAAATCATCACACAAATTGCCTTGTTTTATATATAAATTATAATATTTTGTGATTTATATAATCTTAAACATTCCAAATTTATTTTAAAATTAGTGCAATGGACATCTTTCGTTTGAAAATTATATCATACTATATTCAGCATCTTTCCGACCAGCCTCAATTCTCTAGATGGATCGACCGTCCATCCATTGGTTTAAAGATGCATAAGCTGATAAACTTTGTCAGATTTTTGAGTAATTAATCGCGATTTACGGGTCGTATGTGGAATCCGCGCTACTCAGCGCGGCGCGACGGAAACACCCGAGCGCGCCCGAAGAAATCCGAACGCAGATTTCAATTTGAAATAAACACACGACAAATAAATAATTTATTTTTATTGTTGTAATTAGGGAAAATAATACCTGCAGATCGAACCGAATTAGTCCGAAACCGTCCGAATCATCGATCTACGGAATATAAAAAGCCCGATCCGATAGCAATAAAGATAGATTCTCTATTTCCTTGGAATCAACCCGCCGAACTCGCAGAAACGAAACCAACTCCGATCTCGAAAAAGAGAAATAAGAGAACAAGGTTGTGCGTTCGCAGTCCTGGCCAAGAGTTACTGGCATGAGCCGATCATCATTCCGAACCGCCCGAATCCGTTTACTGGGGAAGAATCCGAGGTAGCGTAGTTCGCTGTCTCAACCAGGCGTTACTGGCACCGGTCGATCCCTTGCTGCCATACTCCGATAAAAACACAGTGAAAGGCGATCGCCATTAGGAGTGACTGACCGCTGTGCCCTCACAGCTGAACACGACAGTGCATTCGCTGTCTTGAATGACCACCACCGTCCCGTCCTCCGAGAACTGCGTCCACGTCCGCGACAAGATCGACCGCGCCCGCGATCCGTATCCGCATCCGAACCATACCGCAACCGCGTCAAAACCGCGCGCTCCGTCGCCGCATCGTACATGGTCATCACACCGTTGCATTATAATAAGCGCTGTAATTATACAGTGTAATTATATCGTAAAGAATCCGAACATTGTTCGCGCTACCCCTGATTATAAGATCAATTGTAATCTTCAATTGTAATTAACCGCGCATTCAGGTATAATTCTCCGCTGTAAACGTACGCGTATTCATGATTGTCAAAGATAGTCGTGATAATCATCTTTGCTTTTAAAGATACGCTATGACCGTTGTATGTATTCTAAATTAACTGTAATAAACAACTAATATTTTAACTAAATATTTGCCTTCCATCTTTCGTGATCCGAACCCGGTCTAATCGACGAGTATACCCGCATGTAAAAGATTAACAATTTGCATACCGGCGAAAAGACGATCTGGTTTTATCTATCTCATATTGTAGGAATGATTTAGGAATTTAGATTTTTTGCTCTATAGAGAAAGCGTTAGCAGCACAATCTAAACGCAATCTGCTATCCAAATACTCGAGATGTTTGGCTACGAATTTATCGATTCTTGAGATACTATCTTTAAACAATCGTGTTTTGTATTCAGCAAAAAATGATTTCACTGAAGAAGATGATGCTACTTCCATGTCATTGTTAAAATGAGGACACATTACATCTATCCACAATGGCAAATCTTTTATTTTGCGAGCAGCTACAGGATTAGTAAGATGCATTAATTACATTTTCATTTTCAGATTTTAATGCTAAAGTGTTAGCTTTAGTATATAATTCATCACTTCTTACCAAGATAATGAAATATTTTCGCAATTAATTGCGGAATCTTCGAAGCAATTCAATAATTTAATTTTTTAAGATCAACGTTCTCAATGTGCCTTTAATATAATTATTTGAAAATTGTAAGCACCTGTAACGGAGTGCATCCCTCCGCTCCGTTCCTACTCCGACTTTCCCTCGACCGATCCATCGGGAACCGCCGAACATCAGACGGAGTGGCCGTAAGAGGCATTTATGCCTCCTTTTTTAATCTGTCACATTCGCGAACTCCGAAGCGTCGGAGCAGAGTACGGGAATACCGCGTAAATACGATTATTTTCGTGGTATTCTCCTCGCGCCGCACTACGCGTCGCGCCAGCAAGCGCTAGCGGGAATACCGCGTAAATACGATTATTTTCGTGGTATTCTCCCCGCACCGTTCCACCGAGCATTGATGCGCCCCGCGCCACACCGACACTGCGCCACGCAAGCGAGCGAGCGTCCCGCACCGCGCCATGACCGCGTCTATAAGTGCGTAACCCGCGCCGCGCTGTTACCTTACCGCCGAATTCCTTTCCTACTCTTTTACATTCCCCGCTCCGATTCCTTATCATCCCAAAAAACCAATTATATCCGATCCTTTTTTCCGCTGGGAAGAGGGATGCTAACCCTGAGATCGACCAATCCGACCGATCCGACCGAAAAATACCGATGTTGATCTCGGATATAAAAAGGCATCGTTCTCCACAGGAAATCCATTCTGTTCCACGCTCGCCTTCTGAGAGCACATCTCGAAGAAGTATCTGAATCGAAGTCTAGTAAAAGCCTGAGTTCTATTGGGGCCCTCCCCAATACGCCAAGTTCATTTGGCCTGGCCGGAAACCGTCTCCGAAACCTTTCACGGCAAGCCGAGAGCTGCTGGAGTCTTCCCAGCGCATCGAGTCCATTCGATCCGATTTCGCTGTCTCCGAACTCCATCGCCAGGGTATCGGGATACCACCGATTAATTCCGAGCACCGGTTGGTCGAGTTCACTCGGCACCGACATCTCCATCTCGTGTCACAGCTGGGGCTCTCCTCGGCTGGCCGAGTTCACTCGGCACTCACGAGACAGACGAGGGGTACACCCCCCGTCAGCCGAGCTCTCTCGGCAGGGAACAGGCTCACCCGTTCTCCGACTTGAACGGTCCAAATACCTCGCGAACATCTCACCCTCGCGACAACGCCCGCGCTCGTCACACGCGTACACGCTTTAAATCACCGAAGGATTTAAAGATCCGCGACAAACACGTGCGACCCCGCCACTGCCGCACGCGCTCTGCGCCACCGAATTCCGCGTAGCGACCAGTATCGTGCCGACCGCCGGAGCGATACCTTATACGCGTAAAAACAGTAAACACGCGCTAATCGCCATTTCGCTCGTTCACGGCCAATTTTATTCGCGAAGATTTGTGCATTCCATCGCACTACCCATTATTAATCTTTCTTTCATTGAATAAACCATTGTTTCAATATGATTTTCGCCTAACAGCTTACTCACATTTCTGTCTCCTCGCTTCCCCTTTCTGATAACCAACTGACCGCTATCCGCGCGGGAAAGCGAGACCGTTTTATCTTTCAACTGGAACAAAGATACCATCGATGTAACCGACGTCTTTGTATAAAACTACTATCAGTATAGAAAAGTTGAAAAGGAACGTAATTCATCTAAAGGTTGCATTTAAATTTTGTAAGCATCTACATTCTACCGATTCGAGCGAACATAATGTAGAGGCAATCACCTCCGGCAGATATAACTGACCGCTGTGTCTACACGACCGAGTACGACGACAGTGAGTTCGCTGTCACGAACGGCCGCCACCTTCTCACTCTTCGAGAATCATACGCGATCCACACTCGCATTCGATAAAAGAAACTCTCGAGTTCCTCGGAATTATCCACCGGACTTAAATCCAATCCCGATAAGATTGGCGAGACAGAGATTGTGCGTACGCAGTCCCGGCCGGAGTTACTAGCAAAAAGTCGATCTTCGTATCTGACTCTCCGCTCACTAGAGAAGTACCCAGGATAGCATTGTTTGCTGTTTCGACCAGGAGTTATTGGCACCGGTTAGCATCCACCAATCTTTTCGAACATAGCGTAGAGGCAACCGTCTCCGTCAGATGTAATTGACCGCTATGACTTACACGGCCAAGCACGAGAGGCAGTGAGTACGCTGCCTTCGCCATACACGGCCGCCATCTTCTCGTTCTCCGAAGCATCGTACACAATCCGTGTTCGCGCCCACGCCAAAATCAACCGCGCTCGCAATAAAGACCTGTATTCGATCTGTATCCGCGTCCGTGACGAAACCGACTGCATAACCTGTCCGCATCGATAAGCGATATCACTGCGTTTACCCGTAATTACCCATAATATCACCCGTTTATTAATTGTAATTATACATTATAAAATATCCAATACTGTTTGCGCTATACCGATCCGTACTGCAACCGATTGTGATATCGACGGTAATTATCCGCTGTATTATACACGCGCATTTATTGTAAAGTACTCGCATTAATACGAGGGTCGTCTGAAAAATTTTAAGCCTTAACATGGCATTACGCATCAAAACCATTCTGGTTCTGATTACAATCGTATATGCTTTGAAAGATACTTATGAAAATTGTAATTATTTTAGACGCTCAGTTATTGTTTGACAGTTAGTTCATGCCATTCAATGTCATTTTTGTAAAAATGGAAAAAATCAAATATCGTGCCGTGATTAAATTCTTGCATTTGATAGGCAATACGCCTATGCAAATTAAAGCCGAATTAGACACTGTTTACGGGGACTCTGCTCTATTATTTGCCACAGTAAAAAGATGGACAGCTGAATTTAAACATGGTCATACCAACTTGGCTGATGAGGAGCGTTCGGGACGGCTAATAACTGCGACTGTTAACATCGAAAAAGTTCACCAAATAATACTGGACGATCGTCGAATCAAAATTAAAGAGATAACAGAGGCTGTAGGCATATCGAAAGAACATGTTTGTCATATATTAATTAAATAATTAAACATGCGTAAACTAACTGCGCATTGGGTGCCGCGCTTGCTCACTGTAGACGCATTCGAATGAATATTTTGAAGACCCTGTTGGAGCGGTTTGAACGAAACGGATTTTTTGCGTCGATTAATAACTGTTGATGAAACTTGGACCCACTGCTTCACTCCGGAAATGAAGGAACAATCATACAGTGAACTGCGAAGGATGAACCTGCTCTGAAGAAAACGAAGACGGTTCATTCGGCCGGAAAGGTGATGGCGACTGTTTTTTGGAATAGTCACTGTTTTTTGGAATTGTGTTCATCGACCGTCTTGAAAAAGTTAAAACAATAACGAGGATGTACTACGCATCATTAATTGACAAACTGAAGGCAGAAATTGCGAAAAATGACCACATTTGAAGAAGAAGAAAATGCTGTTCCATCAAGATAACACATCGACTCACATTTCGATGGTCGCAAAAATTCACGAATTGCGGTTCGAATTAATTGATCACCCACCGTATTTCAGATCTGATTCCTAGCGATTTTTTCCTGTTTTCTAGGCTAAAAGTTTGACTCGAGGGACAGAAATTTTCGTCGAATGAGGAGGTCATCGCATCCGTAGAAGCCTATTTTGCAAAGTAACGCGCCAACTATTATTTGAATGAGTTAAAGAGGTGAGAGCAAGGCTAGGAAAAGTGTATTGACTTAAAAGAAGATTATGTTGAAAAATAAAATTGAATTTGATCGAAAAAATATTTGTTTTTATTTTTAAGCTCAAAATTTTTCAGACGATCCTCGTAGTTGTCAAATACTTGCGATAATTATATTCTGTTTGATGCCACGCTTATAATCACTGCATATTAAATTGACTTTAATAAACTAATATACGCTAAACTGATATTCGCCTTCCGTCTTTCCGAACAAGCTTATCTGCGCATAAAAATAGCAAACTGACTCGGCAAAAAGACGATGCATTTTTTTATATAATAGTTATGTAATACAATGAGGTCTTGATAAAAAAGTTTCAATGAATCGTAAATGTCACAACATTTAAATGATGCAATAGAAGAAAGCTGTTGTACTTATATCAGAAAAGAATTGAGCAAGAATCTAGCGTGCGTCAGGAAAACAAGATATCGACCAAGCGAGAAAGAGATTGACTAGTGAAAACAAAAAATATTAACCGAATTGGGATTGTGTAGAGTATAGAAGCGTGCTGAATTATTCTAACACTTTCCTTTTTTTAAAAATTGGAACTAACATTTTCCTTTTTTATTACGAAGAATTCGATTTCTTTTTTCTATCAATAAAACTTCTCTGCAAAATTATCAGATATCTAAATATGAAATAAGAAAAAAATTTACAATTTACTGCTCTAATTATTGATTAATGTATTATAACGAATTTTTTATTCATTCTAAAAGACACATAAGGAAAAACTTTTTTTCTCTTCCAAAATCAGATCCGTTGTAAACGATTGTACAGACATAAACACTGTGCGAATGCTACACGTGTCCCATAGAAGACAATGTACATCACACTTGAAATAAAGTACCTGTAACATTATCTAACGTAACAACAGTTCTAATTATTTTAAACTATTCCAAGATCCCATCAATCTCTTTATACAAAGAATCATGTCCAACCAATCATACATATTGAGTTTTCTTCGTGAGTAGTGACGCACTTGTTACTGATCATTATCTAGAGCCACAGCACGTCATTTTTCTAAATCACATAGCATATTTTTTGAATATGTATACATGTGTATATATTGTAATGGATGTATATATGTATATATCTATATATTATATTGTTTATATCTATATATTATATTGTTTAACGTGTTGTTCTAAACACATTATTGCGATAAATATCACCATATGTCTCAGTAGTCGAAAGGATAAGATACTTGCCGGTAAGCAGAAGATCCAGGTTCCTGATTAAGGTGATATTTTTTGCAAAAATAATAATTACGAATTTTCACGACTGGTTCGTGATCGAGTCTCCGCCGTGACGTACACACTCTCTTCTTATTTTGCTAGTCTCGAGTCAGTGTCCCATAGGCAATCTCATTATATTTCACATCATACAGTATCATAGTCAGTGAAATCTTTAAGCTTAATTAAGAACATCGATTATAATCCATAAAAAGCAATCATTCATTAAATCATATTTAGATTTCAGTATCATCTTCCACCAGGCGATATGTTAAGTCATTCACCAGTAGTAAATCCAGATATTTCATTTAACCCAATATTTGTCAGAGTCTAATAAATTATTCAAATATTTGTTATTATTTGGTCTCTCTCTCTCTCTCTCTCTCTCTCTCTCTCTCTCTCTCTCTCGCAATAATTTTACGCTTCCTACGAAAGAACGGTAACACAACACTAAAAATATCCATTTTACCTTTCCCTAAAGAAATGTTACCACTCTTACAATAATTTCCTATGAAAGAACGGTAACCCAATATTAAATATCTATCTTGTCTTTTCCCTAAAGAAAGGTTACCATTTTCACAATTAAAACGGAGACAAGTTCTCCTTTGTGAGTGTTCGTGTATTTTTGGTGAATGGGTCAGTCAGGTTTCGGGGAGGAGAGTAGATTTAAGAACTTAAAAACAATTGATAATTTTGATCGAAACTCTTTTAATTTAAAAGAAACCAAACTTATTTACAATAGTTAGATATATACAAAACTTCTATTTATAGAAAAAGAGAATTCGTTTGAAGTGACAAAGAAATACTGATATTTCGTATTTGTACTACTTTTGGTTTTGTTTTTACCGTGATTAGCTGTTCGTATTCTAAGTATAGAATTCCGCGAGTCGGCATTTTACAGTCGCATATTATGCGGTGGGCAACGTCAAACGCGTATATGCAGTTGTACTTAGCAGCGACATTGGCATCGACTCTGCAGATTGTCATAGAGGAAGTACGCCTGCTAAAAGAGAAATCGTCGCGCAGAGAAATAGAGTTTGCAGAGCAGCTACACGTCAGTCTCTTATGAGAGATATAGCAGCTATGAGGAGCAAATCAAAACCAAATAAGTTCTTCCGAAAACAGAGTCACGAAATCGGGAACGACGCGCGCGAAACGGGGGGAAGTTCCGGCTATAAATTGAAGCCTGATATTTATGATGGGGGAGTTCCGTTGCGAGAGTTTTTCTTGCAATTGATTCAATTGCACGGGCGAATCGATGGAATGAAGCCGCGAAAGTCGTCATGTGAGCCTCGTGCCTGAGGGGAAAAGCGCGTTTGGTTTTAGAGGGAATACGGGAGAAAGAAAATTTTGGATTCGCGGAAATAAGAGCGAAATTAGAGTTACATTTTGACGAGGGACATTTGTGGCAGACTTATTACTCTCAATTTACAAATAGAAGGCAAAAATTTGGAGAAGATTTCGATTGGTTCGGTTCCGAAATTGAAAGACTTTCGCGTATCTTGAATGTTCTCACGCAGTTCGGGAAAATTGCGTGCAGTTCGTTTCGACGCTGACTAATGGCTTTATAAGAAGAACTCTCCAACTGGAGGGAGTTATCTCCCTAAAAGCAATTGAAAAAGCCAAAACAATCGAGGTTTTACAGGGAAAAAATTTTAGTAATAGAAGGGAGAATCGTGATTTCGAAAAGAGGAAAGTTTATTTTGAGAGGCGCTCCGATAATTTTTCCGAAAGACATTCAGAGGAAAGGAAGCGCGAAAATTTTGTAAATAAGAAAAAGAGCGAGGAGAGAGGAGGAAAAACCCTTACTCAGAAAAAGGGAAGAGTTGGACTGAATTTTAAAGCAAATTTGGGAGAATGCTGGCAATGCGGAAAATCAGGATTGGAATGTCCTGTAAGGAAAACTATGATTAGTTGAATTTAGCGGGGCGGGTTCAATTAATGTGGAAAGGGCTCCGATTAAAAAAAATTATTTTAAATTTGATAAATTTAAAAAGAGTTCTAGAGTTTTAACAGAATTGAACAGGATTTCAATTGTTTTTATTACGTGGAAAGATGAATGAGCGAGATTGTATTTTCAGAATTGATATGGGCTCCAATGTTACAATATTTAATAAAAGATACGTTGTTGAAAAAGAGAAGAAACTTAAGCATAAAGGTTTTAAGATATTTTACTGGAAAACTTACCGGTTAGAGTCAAAAGAATTTGTTCAAATTCGTTAGGGAAAATATTTAAAAGAATTTCCGGTATTTATTGCAAAAATAAATAATGATTTTATTTTTTGTAGATTTTCTCAAAGTCTTGAAATTAGAGAATATTTTCAAGTTGGTGTTTAGTTTCCCAGAATCGAGTAAGGAGCTAATTTCAAAATGTTGTAGAGTTGAGAGTACTTTGGAATATTCTGGTTGTATAGAAGGAAAAGTCCCTGAAATTTTGAAAGAACTTTTTGCCAAAAATTCTTCTAATTTGAATGATAATCAGAAAGAAACTTTTGCTGATTTTCTCATTGAATTTCAGGATATATTTTCTGAAAGTATTGTCGCAAAAAATTGTGATTTGGTAGAACATAAAATTAAATTGAAAAATTGATCATCTGATTAAACAGATACTACGTCGAATTCCTATTCATATGCATGAGGTGGCCAAAACAATAGAGAAAATAAAACAAGCAAAAGTAATTGAGGAATCGAAAAGTCCGTGGATGTCTCTTACAGTGTTAGTAAGGAAAAAGGATGGCACAATTCATTTTTGTGTGGAAATTGGATAAAGTCATGGTAAAGGATTCTTATCCTCTTCCTAGGATAGATTATATCCTTGATCGTCTTTCAGGTAATTTTTGGTTTTCCACTTTAGATCTTAAGAGTGGGTATTGATAAATAAAGATTCGATCGGAAGATAAAGACAAAACAGCTTTTTCTGTCGGAAATGGGTTATGGCAGTTCACATTATGCTTTTCGGTCTGTGTAACGCTCCTATCACTTTTGAAAGATCAATGAAGCAAGTTTTGCAAAATTTACTTAGAAAAATTTGCTTATTTGGATAACGTAATAATATTTAGTAAAAGTTTTGAAGAAATAATGGTAAATCTTTACATTAGGGGACTCAGCTCCGATGATCTTGTCCTTGTTATATGTTATAAAAGTGAAGGTATCTGATCAACTTTTTCTTATAACTTAATTGGCGATCTCGTATAATTTTTGAGATATACTTATATAAATTTTTACATTAGGGAACATAGCCGATAATCTTGATCCGGACATATATTGCCAAGGACACTCCCCTGAGTAACAATCAAAAGGTTTTAACCAGTAGTCATTGTTTATTAAAAAATATACAGAAAAAAATTTGAAAAATACGTTAAATTTTATCAGTATCAAAGAACTAATTTCCTAATGTATATGTATACACAATACATACGTACATAAATAGGATATTGTTTATATACTTATATATCTAAGTAAATATTTAAATGAAAAAAGTAAGACGATTTTTCCTCTACCAAATTTTTCAGAAGTTTAGTTTTTGAATTATAAGGGAAACAATTCACGAATTATGGGCTGCGTACAAAAGATAAGCAGGGACGGGTGCAATTCAGCGGGCGTCCGACGCAGGTGATTGCATGTGCGTGTGCGTGCATCGCGCGCGCGCGCGTGTTTGTGTGTGTGTGTGTGTGTGTATGTATGTGTGGTAAGATGCAAGACATGCATGTGTTGCATATATCAATATTCGCGTGTAGCTATCAGCTGATTGCATCGAGTGCCTCACGTAATCGTCCGCGTCGGATAGTGAGTTGCACCGCTCCTGCCTATCTTCTGTATGCGGTCCGTAATTCACGAACTGTTTTCTTTTATAATTCAAAAACTAAGCTTCTGATAAAAATTTGGTAGAGGAAAAATGGTCTTAGAATCGATTCAGGAATATGACATTTTAAAGACAAATTATTGTTCTGAATCATCCCATATACATACAAAAATCCTTATCCTTCCTTATTGTTCTAAAATTATATTTCGGACAAAGTTTTGCAAGGAGAAAGGTTGTCTCAGATTCGTATCAAAAATATCTTTTTAAGAATAAGTGATTTTAACTTATTATATACCGGATCTCACATTTTAATTCGAACAGTTAAATGTCTCAAAAAATATTGGAGAAGAATACAGAAAAATGTATTGGACAAAAATTGCACTGTCTTAAGTGTTCTAAATAATGGTAAAATTAATTTTCTAAAAAAAAAAAAGATTTTTCAAAGTCATGTGAAGGTCATTTTTTAAATAAAATATTTTTTATTAAAAAATTTGAAAGAGCATTCAATTTTACATGAAAAGGTAATAGGAAATCTTTGGTTTAAGTCCATTATTTAAAAAAATATTTCACGAGAAAGAGAAGAAGAAAAAACATTTGTAAATAATGAAATTTGAATGAATAAATCTTACAGGACATCTCATATGTTTCATATAGAATGTGTCGATGTATGGCTAGGGGTGCCGGACTGAGGTCTCGACTCTCGCGAAAATCGAATAGAAGGGGAACTGCATACAAAAAAGAAGTACGTATATGTGTGCTTGAAGCTTCAGTCAGCTTTGGAGAGTAAACAAGGATAACAATAATACTCTTTCTCTTTCTTTCATGCTGCTTCACACTACTGGCTGCAGTCAGCACTGAGTTCAAGTCGCGCGCGGCGAGTTGTGGTGAGTGGACGTGTGCGTTCCCTACGGATTGCATCTGCGCATTTTGATTTCTTGTGCGGTCTGTTTTAAAAAGCATGAGCTTTTATTTAATCTTATTTTGTCTTTCTTTCTTGTGTGTGTGAGACCTAGTATGCCAATCAATGCATTGAACGGCATCGCTTTACGTTAAGCATGTACGAGGCTTTGGCCTCGGTGACGTCGAGGAGGGGAGGACGCGTACACGGCGGTTTCCCCCTGCAGCATGGCGCCCGCATCTCCTTCCGCGAGTGTCCTTCCTCCTTTTGACGAACATTCGACTAATCCTAGCACTCCCTCACCTATCATTTTTGACTTCTTTGAAAAAAGACATGTGAACTTAGTATCAGTTTTATCTCTAACGATCAAGATTTGGACAGATCCTGACATTATATGAGCGAATGCATCCGATTTCGGTAATAATCCCCCTTGTAACTCTTCTGATGCCACATGCAAAAGACCGAACCAAGAAGGCTCTCAAACTGTCAAGATAGGAAAATCCAAAAAAAGTAATTCAGATCTTTTGCGCACCCAGCATCCTCCCGTCACTCATACTGAAGATCTTTTTCAAATCAAGGGATCCGTTATCTCGTCTCCTCATAAAAACAATACATTCTCACTCACATACAATCAAAACGCCCTGCCTTTACAGTTTACATCTACGTCGCTACTGCCGACTCATCACACAGCATGCATTCACTCTCAGTCAGCAGATTTATTACCAACATCGTTCTTAAAGATATCATTGAAATTAAAAAAAATTGATAAAGGCAAAATGTTTGTTGACTTCAAAAACCGCAACTGCCACTAACAATCTGTTAAATTCTCTCTTGGCAAGAGAACATAAATTTAACGCGTGTATTCCCTCGTACCGCATCCTTAGAACGGGATCCTTAAGAATATCTCCATCGACCTCGACAAGGATATCATCAAAGCTTGTTGAAGGTCCTTCTAAAGTCATAAATGTCAAAAGATTTAATCGCACGCAGAGAAGAGGAACCAAGATACGTTCCCTCCTATACGGTATGTATCTGTTTTTCTGAGCAATTTCATCTCGCTACATATATCTTTTTAAAACTAGACACGAAACTCGCTTACTCTCTTTATTCTCAGAACTAAATCTTGTTATAAATGCTACAAAAGGGGACACATCAGCTCAGATTATAAGAGCAATGCATGCTGCCTCTATTGTGGAGGCAATAGATATGAGAATAGCAACCATTGCCCGGCTAAAAATGCCGCGCCTCTCTATATTAACTGCAAGGGTTCACCTAGCCATTTCAAACTGCCCTCACTTTGTTGAACAAAAAATGATTGCAGTCATGACAGCCACCAAGAACATTCCCTTTTTTTAAGCTAGGAAGAAAATTAGACAGAACTTTTCTTCGGAAAAAAATTTCTTCAACGCAAGATACGATTTCAGCAGCTTTCTTACGTTGAGCTCTAACTCTTCGCCTACAGGCCTTTTCTTCTCCTCCACGGCCTTGCTCCACTCCTTTTTTTCCCCCTATAACAGTACTAATAGATATTACCTCTTGAATACAGAATCAGGTATGGACACGCTGCTCCCTATCCGCCCCCTAACCGCAATCGATCTTACGCAAAGATCGCGTTTTGGTCGTTGCGGCTGGTCGCGGGGAACCTGGAGTTTCGCCCTCCTTCTGAATCTCTTGCTCCTCCGCCTGCATGTTCAACTTCTAGTCCACACAGAAATTCTCACTTTTTCTCCTCCTCGTCGCAAGCGTTCTCTCACAATCGCTCCTCTAAGACCAAACATTTCGTCGCTCCAAATAACAAATATTTATTATTCTCTAATGGCAGATCACCTGAGGCCTCAGGAAACGATGTCACCTATACCAATCCGCAAGAACACAATTATTCTCTTCGCAAGGACCAAAGCTTCTCCGATTTCTGCAACGGCTTCTCCTTTATCAAAGACATGGTCCCTTCATTTCTTAAAAGGGACTTTAGAGACATTTTAAAATCCCTCTTTCTACTTCTGGTCAAGCATTTGTACTATCACATTGCTCAATCTCCTAATCCTGGTTCTTCCTCTAGTGACTTCCTCTAGTCTTCCCCTTCCCAAGAACCTGCACATGTCTCTCAGTAACTATAATAACTTCAACGTCTTCCTTTCCAGTGAGCTCCTCAAGATCGTATAACGGAAAGCCAAGAGGTCCGTGGCAAACTTGCCACTCTTCAAAAGATAACTCCGGACTTTAATATCATTTGTCTACAAGAATCTCTACTCATGACTTCGTCCGCCCTCCATCTCAAAGATTTTTATATCTTGAGAAATAACAGATCGCAGACTGATGAAAGAGGCGTTTACGCCCTTATTAGGAAAAATATAAAATCTCATAACAATTTAGAAGCATACAACTGCCCCTCTCTCGAAGTACAAGGTTTTCCTATCTACATCAACAATACAGAGGTCACTATTGTTAGCGTCATCATTATTAATGTTTACCGTCACTCTTCGATAAGAACCTATAGTTCCACTTGGTCAAAGCTATTTCACTTTCTCAAACCCAACAATACTTCTCTCATTCTTCTAAACTTTACTTTCTTTTAAATGATTTCAACGCACACCATTTCTACTGGAACAATTCTTACTCGGACGCTAAACGGGCAAGATCTCGTCGACTTTGGATGACTCATTCTTCATCATTATCAACGACGGTCGACCCCCTCTTCTCCCTAGTCACAGGAATTCCATCATCGCTCTCTCGATTGCCTCTTCTGTTCTCACATCTTGGGGCAGCAATCACTTCTCAGTCTTCACATTCATAGAAGATAAGATCCTTAACCATAAAGTTTTTAAATACAAATTTTTCTTTTCTTTTCCAAAAATCTCCTCCGAGCCTTCACTGAACATTATAGTAGTGCTCCTCCCTCACTCACCAACTCAGATTTTGTTCCAGCCAAAAGATTTTCCTGGTTTAACCATAACTTTAAACAAAAGTTTACCTCTTTGTCCCGCCTACTGCCAGACATCCCAGATCTGTTTCTTTGAAATCTTGTCGCTCCAATTCCCCCTGGTGGAATGATACATGTCAAGAGGCTTACACTCTCCGTCAAAACTAGTTATTAAACACTTCAAAGCTTATCCCAGCGCATAATCTTACTTGGCATACAAACACTAAAAGAACAGATAACACTATTAGAAATCGTAATACTAAAAGAAAACAGATAAAACTATTAAACATTAAAAAAGACTGGGATAAATCAAATTCTGCAACACATTTAATTATAGAACTCCTACTTATGAAATATAGACTCTCAGAGCATTTAAAAAAAGAAGGCTCAACCTCATTACTTGGCATCGGACGCTTGTACTTAATCCTACGATACAGTCATCTCTAAGTTATGCTCCCTCCCCCTCTTGCCTGTTTGATTTCAGATTAAACAATCGCACTATGCGACTTCAGGACAAAGACCTTTCTCACATCTTCTGAGAACTTGACAATGCCTTCTCTTACGGCAAATTCCTGCTGGACTTATAAAGCATAAATTTATCGCCAACACTATTGCGGAAAGAGAAGTCTTCTTTGTGATCAACAGTAAGCTTGATGGTCCCTACCGAACCCACAAGGGTACTCCACAAGGAGCTGCTCTCAGCTCCATCCTTTTCAACTATCTCAAAGCGGAACAGCTCTCACCTCCATTCACATTCTCCTATATACAGATGACTTGGTCATTTACTCCGCCTCTCCCTTCTTATCTCGCGTTTTACAAGACACCCAGCGTTCTCTTAATCAAATCAATTCCTTCTTGGAAAGCAGTAGTCTCGCTTTGTCGCCTAATAAATCTCAATTCATCATCATCAACAGGAGACATTACAGGCCCGTCATCTACCATTCTCTACACATCAAGGGAATCAGCATTCCTTGAGCCAGTTTGACTCATTTTTTCGGTTTTCACCTCGACGAGAACCTTTCTGTTAAATCCTACATAAAACATCTTATTCAAAAAGGGAAAAAATCTCTGACATTATTTCTACACTCACGAGCATAAAATGGGGCGCCCATCTTCAGCTTCTCTTAACTCTTTACAGATCTTTTAGGGCTCCCTGGAGTATGGTTGCCAGATTTTTTGCATCTCGGGTAACTTCAACTTCTTCCTTAAACTGAGAAGAATTTAGGGTTATTCGCTCAGCCCTTAGCTTTAGATGATCCATTCCTAACAATGTTATGCTTTGTGAGGCCAGAGAGTCTCCTCTGGAATGCAGATTCCGTCTGCTTAGTCGAAGTATTTATACAAACGGTTTTCTCAACGCTTCAACCTTGTCATCCTTAATAGAAACTCTAATAGAAATAACTTTTAATCGTCAGGAACGAATTAAACTTTCCAAACCCTATCCCATCTTCAAGGTCTACATCTAAATCAGGCACTCTAGAAGTGCTATCCACAAATCGGTCTACCTTCCTCAATTTAATTCTACCTACCAAATTTTTCTCTTCTCTCCTTTCATTGGCATGTCTTTTACTCTACTCGACAAAAACTCGTTTCCATCTACCATCCAAGCTGCATATCTTGCTCTTATCAAAGATAAGACAGCCAAGACTTCCACTCTCTTCACGGATGGCTCCAAAGCGGTAGAGATTGGCCGGAGCAAGCATATCAATAATACCAACCTTTGACAGGTCTATCAAATACAAACTCCCAGCTGAATCCTCCATCTTCACAGTAGAAACTTGGGCTTGCATTCTGCAAGCTGTTAACTATATCATAGGAATGGATAGAAGCTGCAATTTTCACAGACTCTCTCAGCGTTCTGACATCGCTCTCCAACAATTTTATGAAATGTGAAAACTATCTAATACTACGCATTAAGAAATTACTCCTCGCCAGAAACTTACAACTTAACGTTTCACTTTTCCAAATACCTGCACACAAGGGCAACGAGCGCGCGGACTGTGCCATCAAAGAGGCCTGTCATAATGGCTTTAAACTATATTTTAAGCTGCCTTTCTCAGACTTTTTCCCTCAAACGCTTAATATGCATCAAAGATCAATCATAGCATACCTCGCTAAAGCTGCTATTTCCAAAAGACACTTCTATGCTATCTTTTTCCAAAAGTATTCCAAGAAATTTTGGTACTATAAGAAACAGCTTTGGTACTTATAAGAAAGGAAGAGATTGTACTTATTAACAAAATTCGCAATGATCAGCCATGATTACAACCTAATTGTCAGCCTTTTTAGGAAGAACAAGGCTCCAGTTCCGGATCGTTCTTGTGAACACATCGAACGAGACATCAACCACATCATTTTCTGCTGCCCAAACACGTCTGCAAAAGCCAGATATCTCAAGGATTTTCTCTTACAATATCATCCCAAATCCCTTTCTGACATCCTTCCTCTTCTATCCAAACTTCCCCCAAAACTTTGCAAACTTTTTTTAGTCTTTCTTAAATCATGTGATTTCCACCTTTGAATTTCCCGCGCCGGCGCGCCTGCCTCGTTCTCGCTCACATCGCTGAGAGATAGGCGTCCGGTCTAGCGCGTGCTCCGCTCGTTGTCTCTGCCATTATAGTGCTCTCCCGCGCTTCGAACAGTCCTGAGTCGATCCTCAATTCAACTCCGACAAAAACTCATACAACCTTTCTCTCTTTGGACATATGGCTGTATCGTTCCCGCTTTTTAGTTCGAGGAACGGGAACCAATTACCATAAGAAGAAGAAGAAGAAAGCGCTGAGTTCACCGAAAACACTGTATTCAGAGCATAATAAATAAGATATAAAATCAATAACGCTTTATCATTTATAATTTTTGTATACAGATAATACTAGTTACGTAAGAATAAATAAATATGTATATATTCTTAATAAAAAAATAACAAATAATTAATAAGACAATTTGTTATTTGAAAATAACATACATATTACTTCTAATAATATATTATTTAACAATAAATAATAATATTAATATAATATAAAATATATTATATAAAATAATATATAATTTATAACAATATTAATAATTAACAATATTTATAATAAATTAATATTTAAGGAATAAATATTACAGCAAAATTAATAAAATTTTATGTAATATTTATTTTTAAAATATTAATTCATTTTGCAATATTATTAATTACATATACACGCGTACGCATGCACACGCGCACCACACACACACACACACACACACACACACACACACACACACACACACACACACACACACACACACACACACACACACACACACACACACACGCACACGCACGCACACGCACACGCACACACACACACATACACTTTACATTTATTTCAATGTTAAAATAACAAACAATTTGGTTATGGAAAACTTTTATATATCTATATATTTATAAATAAAAAACAACGGATATCTACTTTTCTAATCATATATTTTTAATAACTTTATTCCATTTAATATTATATTTGTAATATGTGTGTGCGCGCGCACGTGTACGTGCGTGCGTGTATGATGTATAAATGTAAGAAAGTTCATGTTTTTATATTGATTTAACATTGATTCAATATGAATGAGTATAAAACTTGAATAAAATGAATATAAAAATAAATACATAGATATAAGCCGAGTGTATGTTAATAAACAAGTAGGATTATAGCCAATTCCTTAGCAAGCAGGACCTTGGTTATTAAATTTCTCTATATGAATTTCTACATATAAAATAAATTCAAATAATTTTTTATTACCATCCACTACTTTATTACTAACCATTGATTTCATATATAGAAATTTAGCAACCAAGAGCCTGCTTGCCGAGGATTTGGCTATGATTCTATTTGCTTACTAACACATACTCAGCTTATATCTATGTATTGTTTATTCTTATATCGCCTAAAAAAGACGTTTCTTGTCATTATTTATCTAAAATTTTGCGATGTTACCAAAGCCTCAGTAGTCTAATGAATAAAATGTTTGCCTAAAGAACAGGCAATCTAGATTCCATTCATGAATGAGGTGATATTTTTCGCAATATATATTTCCGGTGGGGGAGGGGAGAATAATAAAAGAATTTTAATCGATATTAAGATATTTGATTATCGAATTGCTATAGAATCGCTACGTTGTAAGTCTGCTAAGAATAGTGACACGTGGTTGACGACCAATACTATTAGAAGAAAAAGATCAATACTATTTCCTCACATGGAATAAAATCATGGAACGCAAATGATAAAGAAATTATTATGGAGATTAAAGAGAAAAATATAAATGTATGCTGTCTTTTCGAAATTAAGAAGAAAGGACAATACAAATAGATGATTTTGTCTTTATATACAGTGCGAAAGAAAAACAACAAACAGCAGCAGCAGGAATTGGGATGCTCCTTAAAAGGCATTTTTAACCATTTAGGTGAAATAATATATGTAAATTCGAGAATCCTGCAAGTTAGATTCGACATGCAAGGGAACTATACATCTTCAGCGTTTATGCTCCCGACATTAAGCCAAATGTTGTGTTTCACGTCAAATGAATTACACTCGAAGATGTAGATTGGATAAAATAGACATATGTATTTCTTAATATGATAACTAATACAAAACGTAAGTGACTCTTTCTAAGTGAACTTTTGTACTTGTCGTCCCGTCTTCATCCCAGCCTTCTTTGCGACTCCCCTCTCTCCGTCTCGATGTCTTGAATGGGACGATACTCGCTTCTGTATACAGCGCAATCGCCATATGCAATCACTACATTCCTTCCCTCTTATTTGAAACTTCTATATTCTAAACAATCTGGAAAGCGAATGTTACGCTTAGGACATTGAGATTTCTCTGTTATTTTAATATTAGAACTAGACCTTGATTTCTGAATTTTGAATTTAGTTCTTCAACTAATTCTGGTTCCGGTGAATTTGATAACTTCTTTGGATTAATGATGATTTCGCCTGAGTCACTTTCCGGCAACTCTTGAATAAATGCCGAAATAATGTGATCCACGTGTCATTTCATAGACTGCGACTATCTATTTGAACGATATATGATATTGGACCAACAGATTTTACAATGGTCCAAATTTACAATGGTCCAAAGCTCCATTTTGGATCATTTTTTTCCAAACGCCTGGACCCAAACTTTATCTCCAACATTGAATCGACGAATTGGAGCATTCTTATTG
Organism: Pogonomyrmex californicus; assembly: GCA_024349325.1. Lineage (NCBI taxonomy): Eukaryota > Metazoa > Arthropoda > Insecta > Hymenoptera > Formicidae > Pogonomyrmex > Pogonomyrmex californicus. Next base: position 686,626 of record JAECZD010000021.1, read on the forward strand.
AATTGTTGTTGCTGCTTCTCTTGCTTATTCCTGATAATGAAATCTATATCAGAATGGAGCAGATCAAGACAATATTTTGTCTTCTCATTATATATCTCTTCTATATTATATAAAAATTGAAAAATTATAATTTTTTTCATGAAATATTTGATTAAAAATTGAAGAAATTTTAATTTATATAAAATATTAATATATAAAATAATATATGATAAAATTCCCTCAACATTAATCAAAATTCCCTCAAAATTAATCAAAATTCCCAAGTTTCCCCCAAGACAGTTGTCTTTTCAGAGAAGCATTTATAGTTGCATGGACTGTAATTCGATAATTAAATAAGAAGTTGCAGAATTTTCTAAATTGTCCTTTTATGTATTTTGACTGGATTTCATTCCATTTTTGAACGTTCGAACAAATCGTTCGACTTCTTCATTACTTCGAGGATCATAAGCACTTGACTTAATATGGCAAATATCGATTCTTTTACAAAATTATTTAAATTCTTTTGAAACTGGGGACCTAACTATTATCGGAAACTATGGTGTTCGGAATACTACAGCGATACTCTCTTGAATGCACTGAATAAGATGAGCTGATGATGTATCTTTTCCCAATTTATATACTTCTAACAATTTGTTATAAACATATACAATTATTAACCACATGTTGTTAAAAAAAATCTGCCAAGTCAATGTGTAAACGTTGCCATGGTTTCTCCGGAAATGACTAGAAGTGAAGCAGTGCTGTAACAGAGTTATCATGGCTAACGGCATATAATACGATTTCGTAAGTAAATTAATATCTGCATCTATTCCTGGCCACTATACATGACTTTTAGCTAAAGACTTCATTCGAACAACTTCGGAATGAGTCCCAAGCAATTGTTCTAAGACTTGCTGACGTAATGACTCAGAGACGTATACCCCATATGACGATTCCTTGTTCTATTGTCAATTCATCCCGATGATTGAAGTAAGATTTTAGTTTATCTGGTAGCTGACTGCTTACTGGGCCAATGAAACGAATAAAACTTGATAATATTGGATTGCGACTAGTTTTATTAGACTTGAAGTTGGATGTTTTGCTATGACGGCTTTAACTTCTTCTTTGACTTTAATGTCTAGTTGGTTATCTTTGAGTGGTGATAATGCGTCCGCATTACTATGATGATAAATGTTGTGATATACAATATCAAAAATCCAGATAAGAATATGGCCCAGCGTTGCGATATACAATATAAAAAAATCCAGATAAGAATATGGCCCAGTGTTGTCGCTAGAGACGGTAGCTCACGGTTTGGACTAAATATTGCAAATAATGGGTTATGATTCGTAACTAATATAAAGCGACGTCCATATAAATATTGAATGAAGCGTTTTACGAAAATATAATACTTACAGCTTCCTTCTCCATTTGAGAATAATTCCGTTCAGCGGGTAACAATGTTTCAGAAGCAAAGACAATTGGCCTTTCACTTCCATTTTTATATTGGTGAAATAAGACTACTCCAATTCCAACAGAAAACGCGTCATATGCCAGTGAGAATGTTCTGTTGATAGTAAGCCAACACAACAACAGGAGCGCTTGAAATAGATCCTGTTAAAAACTCTCCTGCATTAATCGATCCAGTTTCAAATAATATCATTACGTGTTAATTTATTCAGCGGCTCACAGAGATATGATAAGTTATTGATAAATTTACTGTAAAAGTTTTATTAAACCTAAAAAAGATTTCACTTCCTTTACATTTCTGAGTTTTCTCATAGACATAATTGACTTCAATTTATCTAGATCTGTACAGATACCTTCTGCACAAAAGATTTGTCCGAGAAACTTGACTAATTGTTGCATGAGTGTATTCATTTCTTCCTTGATAGATGAAAGTTCCATTTTCTCACGTTGGAATTTCATCTTTCGGTAGAAATTGTGTTGTCTACAAATGATCCTGTCATCGGAATTCCTTTAAACATTCGATCCAATAACTCTTGAAAAATTGCTGGTGAGATGCAATATCTTGAGGCAATATATTACATATGTAGAGGCCTCGATGAATATTTATGACTAAATACTTGCATGATTCTTCTATTTCCACTTGATGGAATACATCTGGACCGTCTAATTTCGTAAAAATCTGACCACCTGCCATTTTCTCGAATATTTCATCTACTCAGAGGATATTGTTGAATGTGTAGCTGATTATTTATAGTACGCTTAAAATCTCCAGTGATGCGAACTGACATTAGGCTTCATTACTATTATTAATGGCGAAGTCCATTCTGATGTTTCAATACGAGTAATAATACCAGATTTTTCCATTTTTTTGATTTTTATCTACTTTGTCTCGCACCGTAAATGGAATTAAAAGTGACTTAAAGAAACGAGGATCAGTATTTTCCTTGAGCTTTAACTTGTCTTTGAAACTTCAGATAGTTCCAACAGGTTGATAAAAAATATCATCGTATTCTTTTAACAATGTGTTTAGAGACAATTTATTGCTAGTGCGGTATATCTGAAAACATTGTTTTTTAATTTCTGTCCAATTCATTTGAATCTTTCTTAACAGATCACGGCCAACCAGACAAGATCCTTCAAAGACATGAATCTGATGATTAATTATTTGTTGATTATATTCAACGGTATAAGGAAACATTCCTTTTGATTTGATCTTTTATCCGATGTACGTTCTAAAACTTCTGTTACTCGGATGAAGTTTGGATAGCCTAACTTTTTCCATACTTTACGTAATAAAGCTAATACCTGAAGCGGTATCTAATTCCAATTCTGTTGAAACTCCATTCAAGTGAACGCTAATATTATATGATAGGACTATTATGTAATACTTGCTTGTTATTAATTTGACTTATTTTCTGCTTCCTTTTATTTTTTTCACCTTTAGGCTGTGATAGACATCGACGTGCAAAGTGACTAGATTTATTACAACGATAACAAATAACATCTTCATGTGGGTAATCTATCCTCATATGTTTTCTTTCGCAACCGGAACATGTTTTGTTTCATCTTGACAGAAATTCTTATTAGAATGCTGAGATTATTTAGATGATGACGACTTAACACGTTGGCTCTGGAGCCAATTTTGGTGTCTTTGGTGTCTTTGTCTTGTCTTTTCCGTTCGGCCGGCGCAGAGAGTTGAGCGCAAACTGGGTCATATGGAACATAAATAAAATATGACGCGCTCGACGCAATTATTCTATTCCAATTTTTTTCCAAAATTCGGCCAATACATTAACATAAGAAGTAAAAATACAAAAATAAATAAACGTAACGTAAATTTACGTCGTAATGTTTTGCAATACGCGTGAAAAAAACCAAATTTATATTTAGACTGCTTTAGTAAATTACATTGAAAAAGTGTAAATATGTCGTTTTTATATTTCATAAATTACTAATTTTATTTGATAAATTTAATAGTAATAAAATGAAGAAAGGGGATAGCAGGAACGTCTGTTCGTTGAACGTGCTGTTCAAGGAATAAAAAAATATTATGTTGCACAAATTCAGACCCAGAATTATCATATTATATAAATTAATAACTATTAATCTATATTTTAAATAAACAATTCTTACAATAATATTAAATAAGTAACTCTTATAACATTTAATTAGTATTTGATTCATAGTTTTCCGACATTATATATGATATATCAGGTGTTATCGTTTTGGCATAAACAAATTATTGCATTCAAATGTGAATCTGTTAATTGTTCACGTAATCGCGATTTATTTAATTTCATAATAGAAAATAATTATTCACATGAATATGTAGAACATACTCATTATTTTTGCAGCACGAGCATGTAGTCGAGGAAAACCTTCTTGAGATATATATGAATAAAATTGTACGATGTCAGTCATTGTATAAAAACGATTTTTAAGAGCAGTATCACATTTTAAATCTATTAATTTTAATTATATATCTGCGGGAACAATATTAATATCAACAGTAAAAGGTGTCATAAAAATAAATAAGTCTTCTTCTAGAACATGCATTTCCCTAAATCGACAATCGAATTCATTATGTAATAATTGAAGTGAATTTATATATTCTTCATATTGCTTATCTTGAATGTGCAACAGATAATAAATTTGAAAAATGCAACTGTCGAGATTGAAATTGATTGATCCATAAATTAAGTTTCATTTTAAAAGATCTAATTTGATCAAACATATGAATAATTAATTTATCTTTGCCTTGTAAAGAGTAATTTAATGTATTTAAATGATTAGCGATATCCACAAGAAAGGCGAAATTGGCAATTCAGGAAGTGATAGTTCAGGCACAGACTTATCTTTTATTTTTAAAAATATAATTATTTCTTCACGTAAATAGTACCAATTGTCGGTCGAGATCTTCAGCTAATTTTTCAATGCGACGTACTACAGTTCGAGAAGAGAGACTAATTGATTTAAATTTATTAATATCATTAAGATATATTGTTTCTGCGGCAATTTCTAAACATTGTTTGACAAATGGACCAATGCTAAATGGACATAATTTACGTGCAATAAGATGAGCAATTTTGTAACTGACATACAATGCAGGCTTACCTAATTCCGATTCTTCTTCTTGTATTAGAATAATATCTTTATTAAATGTAATGTACTTGATAAAAAAATTTCTTATGTAAAAAACATGTATATATATATATATATATATATATATATATATATACACATAAACATGTATATACATATATATATATATATATATATATATATATATATATGTATATATATATATACATACGTAAATGTACATAACGTACATAACGTACATAAAGTACATAACATACATAAATATATTTTTTACAGAAAATTAAGTTTGAAGGAATAAAAAAAAATTACCCATATGTAATCATATATATTCTTTCAATTATAAATATACATGATTATATATGGGCGATGTTTTCTCATTTCTTCAAATTTCACTCGTTGTAAAAAAAAACAATGCAAAATTATTCATTCTTTTAATTATTTTTTATGTAAACTATTGAAAAAAGCCTTACGCGGCGAAGCTAGTGTTTATATATGATTCTAATTATAATATTTAAATTTCGATTAAACATCGATACTTCTTCTGCTAAATTGCGGACACTCGCAAAACACTCCCCAATTAATAGAATCCTCGATATTTCCTCGATATTCTCGATATCTTCCTCATATGAAATGTGTACAACGAAAAATATTATCTCATACTAGGAATCGAATTTGGCATTCCTACTTTCCAGGCAGGCGACAAATTTTTTATGTCTTCTGATTATTATTATTATTTTTGTTATTAAACAAAAATTTTACAAAGGAAGGAAACTAATATGAACATATATACACATCTCGTGTATAATTATATATATGTATTTATACATGTTTATATGCATATACATTCTTATACGAAAAATTTTTTACCGGGTATAATTAAATATAATGAATTAAATTAAAACTGATTACAGTAAAAAACGCATATTTTATATTATAATAGTATGTATATTATGAAAATTATTTTATTGTTGGGAACAGTTGATTTTAAATCGTGCAAAATTTGAATTCGTTTCTACCATGTCATAAGTAGCTCCATGTCTTGTGTTATAATGTCTTTCGACATTATATTTCTTTGAATTTATAATGGTTCCACAGATCAAATATTGCGCTTGATTATTATGCTTGATTATGAACCACTTTTCTTCCCATGAAGAACTATCCGAACTTGAACTTAAAGTTCTTTTCCTACTTTGGTTATCCATTACAAACGTTAAATTATAAGATCGCAAATGTGTCTGACTGTTCTAGATAAGAGACAATTTGATTATACTCCTGCTTAGTTATTATTTTTCTTTTATTTTGAGCGTTTAACAGATTAATGTTTAGCAGATGTTTATTTTGAAATTGTTAGATTGTTTTCTTCGAGGAAAAAGGACTATTCTTCTGGATTTAAAAATATAATTTTAAAGCGCAAAGTTCCGTTAAACGTAATATGTATTCATAATTTTATGATGAATTGTATTGTAAGTTTATATTTTAATACATTGTTATTGTATTTATATTATTGTTTTATTTCTTTGTTATATTTAAATTTTCATTAAATATATTTAAATGTATTAATTACACAATTTTTAATTTAACACAAATTTTGACAACTTACAATAATTAAAAATAGAGATAAGCATTTTAATTAAAATTTTCCTATAATGAATGCTTATTATTATTAAGACAATCAAAACATGCTAGGGCATATTTCTTTATTTGATTAATAAAAAAATTAATTAGATATAAGTTGAATTCATAAGAACTTATGCATTTTAAGTCCTATATATTACAATATATTTTTGCATATTTCATCTTTAAACGGTTTAGCTAAACTATTATAAAAAAATTTTATGATGTTACAAAGATTCAAGTACCAATAGTTTAAGACTACACTATCATTCATATATACACGCAACGTTATTTTTGTAAGTGTGAAATGCGAAACTTTATCTCAAGATACTAAAAATATTAGATACGCTCCTGAGATGTGCACAACAGGCGAGCATTCACAGGAACCCGTGCCCATTTCAGCGTTTTGCCGACCCCTACTCTAAGCCACCACCTATATATATGTCGATGCGGTCAGTAATATAGGGTGATTCAGAACAACCCCGTGTCCTTGCAAGGACGTACTCCTGAATTAATTCTGAGACGATTTTTCCTCTACGAAAATTTTGTCCGATGCTTACATTTTAAATTATAAAAGAAAAAAGTTAGCGAATAAGGAGACGCGTATGGAAGGTAGGCAGGGACGGCACAACTCACCGTCCGACGCAGGCGATTACTGCAGGGCGTTCGCTGCGTCGACGTGTTTACCATACGCGATAGTATGCACCTATGCGATTTCTCACTTACTTTCTCTCTCTCTCTCTCTCTCTCTCTCTCTCTCTCTCTCTCTCTCTCCTTTCATTCACTTACCTTGTAGAGATCTCTGATATCTTTATACCGTTGTAGCTTGACGGATGAATTTCATCATGGATGAACGATGCCCTATGTGACAGATTTACACACACACACACACACACACACACACACACACACACACACACACACACACACACACACACACACACACACACACACACACACACACACACACACACACACACACACACACACACACACACACACACACACACACACACACACACACACGATCAAGTGCGTGAGTAAATCCGTGAATATGTTGACAATTTATAAAAGAGAATTCTGATAGATTATTGTGATTACATGTAATGTGTATTTCTTTCTTTCAAGTCATTTTTAATCACCGAATAATTAATCGATAATAATTGATAATAACAAACTGATAAATTCATTCGTAAATAAGTCATTCTATCGGTCAAGTGTGTGAGTATCAAGTGAGATCAAGTCAGTGAAAGACTGTGAAAGTATTGATACGCGATACAATTTATTAAAGAAGATAGTTCCTGGTTTATTACTCTCTCTGTGTGTGTGTGTGTGTGTGTGTGTGCGTGTGCGCGTGCGTGCGTGCGTGTGCGCGTGCGTGCGTGCGTGCGTGTGCGCGTGCGTGCGTGCGTGCGTGCGTGCGTGCGTGCGTGCGTGCGTGCGTGCGTGCGTGCGTGCGTGCGTGCGTGCGTGCGTGTGTGTGTGTGTGTGTGTGTGTGTGTGTGTGTGTGTGTGTGTGTGTGTGTGTGTGTGTGTGTGTGTAAATCTGTCACATAGGGCATCGTTCATCCACGATGAAATTCATCCGTCAAGCTACAACGGTATAAAGATATCATAGAGATCTCTACAAGGTAAGTGAATGAAAGAGAGAGAGAGAGAGAGAGAGAGAAAGTAAGTGAGAAATCGCATAGGTGCATACTATCGCGTATGGTAAACACGTCGACGCAATGAACGCCCTGCAGTAATCGCCTGCGTCGGACAGTGTGTTGTGCCGTCCCTGCCTACCTTCCGTACGCGTCTCGTTATTCGCTAACTTTTTTCTTTTATAATTTAAAATGTAAGCATCGGACAAAATTTTCGTAGAGGAAAAATCGTCTCAGAATTAATTCAGGAGTACGTCCTTGCAAGGACACGGGGTTGTTCTGAATCACCCTGTATATCTTTCACGACCCTGTTAAATAAAATAGTCAAGGATGAGTCTGTCATACATGTATTAAAGGATGAAGAAATTAAAATAAACCAAAATCTACTCTAGCTTATACAACTATAGTAAAAAATTAATAATAGAAGGTGCTTATTAAATACATAAATAAAAGATCAGAAGCATAAAAGCGAAAAAGTATGTGTGAAAACATTCGTATATAATTAGTGAAAATAAATATATAAATTAATAAAAGAATCTAATAAACATAATTAATAAACGAATTTAATAAACAAACGTCGTTTCGACCTTATATTAGATCATCCTCAGTGTGATAAAAATTGAAATTTATCGAAAAACAAGACTTAAAATCCTAACGATACACATCAAAACAAAAGAAACGCTTCGCATATTAATTATTTAAGTATATTCCATTGGAAAATTGTATAAAATGAAGTTAAGAAACATGGTTATATGTTAAAATTGTATACAGACAAAAGTTACGCAGCATTTGGCGGAGTCATCGATGGTAAAAAGAGTCGGAAAAACAAATCTTTGCCTCGCGATCCGATAAATTGTCGTTGAAATCGATATTGCGTCGGAGCATCTGTGGATGTATCGTGACGAATCTCCAAGTAAAGATACCATGCTTGGAGACAGCCAGTGGTGCAAATTGAATAATCGGAAATTACAATATGATATAATATAACGACAATATATGGTGGTTAATTACTGAAAGTCTGTGTAGGAATACACAGACTTTCCTGATTCCACCTTCTAAACTATAGGGTCGTTTTTGAGCCTCCAAGGCCTAAGAAGCAGACCCCCTAGTGCACGAATTGCCAACGGACATATTCGGGGCTTTTGTTTCCGTAAAGCCAGATGTGTAAAGTGTGCTGGGGATCACGCTACAAATAATTGCTAGAAAAAGGGCAGATCTGATAAGTCAAGTGTGTACTGTGCAGTGATAATCACTCGGTCAATTACAAGAGCTGCTTTGTTTATAAAGAACTCCAAAAAGCAAAATATTCTCCCTTTAGGCCCACGACTATACAGTTAATAATACAACTATCAAATCGCTTTTATCTTATGCTGAAGCAACAAGCCTAAGTCTTACAAAGAAATTCAAACCGTGGCTCTCATTTTGACCGAAACCCTAACGCTCATCCCCAGAACAAATCCAAGAGAGTCAGAGAGCTACTTCTGGATATAATAAATCAAATGAAAGCCATCATCGACATGTTGGAATTTAATGACTAAAATTCAAAATTCGCTAGTTTAAAAATTGCCATCTGGAATGCCAATGGGCTCTCACATGTCGAGGAATTCAAAATTTTCTTCAACACTCATAACATTGACATAATGTTATTGTCTGAAATACATTTCATTACTAGAAGTTATATCAAGATCCCAAATTATGTGTTTCTCATGACACACTGACAGAATAGCACACGCACAGCTATACTAATCAAAAGTAATATAAAATACTACCAGACCTCTCCCTATCAAAAAAAGTATATATAATCCACCAACATAGCTGTGGAAGATTGGTCAGACCCTATCACTGTGGCGGCTGTCCTCCGATAAGATCAAGAAGGAATACTTTAACTCCTTTCTAAAGATCCTGGGGAACCAATTCACAGCTGGAGGTGACTTTAACGCAAAGCATATCCATTGGGAATCCCGCCTTACCAGTCCCTTTCTAAGGGATGGGAATTACTTAAGGCTGTCGAAATCTCACATTCGAAAGTTACATCGCGATCTTATCTATGGTGAAGGAAGAGATAGCAATTAAGGTCAAAGCATACAAGGACAGAATACTAAAACACCCTAACACATTGACAAAACAGATCATGCCCTCCAGACTCGCAGTGCGTAGACCAAAGAAACTTCTATTAGATTTATTATCTGTCACATAATACAATAAACATTTAGAAATGCGACAGTTGTCTCACTGCGCTCAGGACACCATGATATGTCAAACATAATACTGAATATTCATCTGGAACAGATTGTATGTTGATAGGGATTAAAAAAATATGTTTCTGCAATTGCTTTTGAGGCAGGTTTGTAATGATCCGTGAGTACTTTAATAAAATAAGGGAACGTCCTTGTTCGTGGGTGGCTAGTTCCGCCTTATATGAAGGAGCCGTGTACCAAGGCGGGAAGGTGAATTGAACAATTCCATTATTTTATAAAAATATGGTTTATTCACCACGCATACAATTAATGGTCGAGGAGAGCGGTATGGCTATCGTTATCTTCAGCAGTCGATATACAGAGCGGTTCGCGCACGACACATTGGAAATCTTCTCGCGTTAATCAATGGAGATCTTCGAAAACATGGCAACAAAATCAGAAACCTTCTTACGAGATCGCTTCAAGTTATGGTTCTTAGTCGACTTTCGTATACACTTTACACGAGGTCACTCCACTTCTCACGGCAAATGCGGCAACAATCACTAATTTTGTTCAGAATACGAGATGACGGTAAAAGGCGATGCCGGAATGGAAAACGCTATCGAACTATCTAGCAATTCATGTCAATCGGGAGCAAGAAACGAACGTGAGTTGTGCGCGATGAACAATGTTAACTCGTCCTAATTTCAAGGATCATAGAGATGCGCCACGTCGCGAATTCCATGTACCCCATGCCAGATACGCGTGATGTACATTCAGGTCGAACGTGTAACAATCCGCAAGACAAATATAAGGAATCTACGGCAATTTCGATTTGAACTATCCTAATCCTAAACAGCCCCGTTTGACCACATTAATATTGATCACAATCCGAATTGATCACGTTGCGATTGGCCACGTTGCGATTGACCACGTTAACATTGACCATGTTGCAATTGATCTCCGTCCCGATTGATCGGGATGGTGGTCAATCGGGACGGTGGTCAATCGGGACGATGAGCAATCGGGACGGTGGTCAATCGGGACGGTGGGCAATCGGGACGGTGGGCAATCGGGACGGTGGGCAATCGGGACGGTGGTCAATCAGGACGCTAGTTAATTGCAACGTGGTCAATATCAATATGGTCAGTCGCAACGTGGCCAATCGCAACGTGATCAATTGGGACTGTGGTCAATATTAACGTGGTCAAATGGGTGCCATTTCTTTAATAAGTTCTCCAAATGTTTTTTCTTCTGGTTGGGCTGGTGAAATTAGACTTTGAAGAAGACCATAAGTTGATACGCCTATTGATGATAATAAGATTACTATTACTTTTCTTTTCATAGTAGCATCTTCCCTAGTTTTGTTAATATCCTTTGCTAATTGATAATTACCAAGAACTTTTGCCCAAAATTCAGACGACAGTATGCTAAACATCAGGACCACAAATTATGAGAGCTGCATTTACGAAACGAATAATAAATGATAAACCTAATAACACCGTGACTAAATAATAATTGACAGATATATGTGAACCTTTTTTGAAACGAAAGAAGATATTTAGAGTACTGGCGACGACGGAGAGTCATAAAATTGCCAAGAGTAAACCGCGTAACCATGGGACCGTCATCGCAGCGACACATTGTTTCCACCACCTACTTAATGCATTAGATTTAAGACTATTATGCCCACTCGGGAAGACTCAGGCCTCACTATCCTTCTTAAAACCCTCTCCTTACCAATAACATTCGTTTTTCTGGAATCGGAGGCAGGATAGGCTTAACTCCCCCACATCCCTAACGAACCGCTAATCTCTATTCGTTGAAAAACTGAAAGAATCTCTTAATTATGGAACTGAAGGCCCCCCTCTGCGACAACTCCGATCATGATATATTTTCGAAGGCACGTTACCCTTCGCTCTCTTCTTGTTCCGACCGTGTCCGCGAGTAGATCGTTTTCTGAAATAACTTAAGTTACCATTTTCTTTTCGGTTCATTATTTCGATATTTGTTTCACCAATTACGGTTATTTATTTATTAAGTTTCTTAAATTTAATCCGATACAGAATTCGATTATTAATTAATTTCCGATTATTAAGTAATTTATTTCGCATCCTCTTGTTTCGCGTGACTAATTTCGTGTGATTTGTGTCACAACTTACTGTCGTCTAGGCCGTTGCAGCTTTGAAGCGCTCTGCCGATTTTTTCAAATATCTTGAGACTGCTCATCCCAAGGTTCCATCTTGCATTGTAAATCTGGTAGTTATAATCATATATTCACCCCAATAAATCGTATGTATCCTTATTATTATTTTTATTATGATCATTATTAATATTATTACTGTTTCATTGTGGCTTTGTCACTCAATAACACTTTCCCGGATTATCACCTCCTTTTCTTTCCCACGCTGAGTTTCCTCTTTTTATTTTTACGGACAACCATACTCACATTTTGTTTGTTTATTAATGTATATTTCTAATTATTATTATTATTATTATTATTATTATTATTATTATTATTGTAATATTCGGGCATGGTCCTAAATATTTTAAGATAGAGACTTATCCCGAACTGTCATGCCTGACGATTTACCTATATAACACTCGCGAAATAACCCATCACAACGCTATTCTACATTTGATTAATCACCGAGCGCCATACTCGTTATGCCGTTAAGCATTCTCGGTTTCCTCATTCTTATAATTGTGACCTAGTAGTGATAGATAATGATAGTAAGTGTCATTTCCTCATTCTTAATTGTGATTTATCTTCATTTGTATTTTTATTTCATTTCATTTTATTACTGTAATCTTATATTCGAACCAATTAATTAAATGTAAGTTAAGTATTAAATTTATTTGTTTATTTTAACCTTCCTTTCTTCGACCGCGCTCACTCCCCGCATCACCGAGATCGCAAGATCTTTCCCTGGTTAAAAGAATTAAATTTCTTGACTAAAAAACGACGACAGTACATACGTCTACGCAACGGCGTTATAGCATTTTTTAACATTGACCCAACCTAGACATATGCGATATGTTTTCGACTCGAGGGTTTACGTTTGACCTTTGAGAGAGCAGCTGTGACATCTTTCTGAGCCCATTCATTCCATGTTTATCTCTAATTTCTTAATTTCATTTGGGCTGTACGTAACAGAATTAGTAAAATTGGAGGCTCGTTCGGTATGCAAATTGCGATCTTTTTGAACGGGGATGTGTACGACGAGTTCTAAATTGGATACAATCGAAGTAATCAAACAGTAAATACACTAGAAACAGTAAATACACATAAATGCGCTAGATTTTCCAGAATAAATAAAAATCTAAATTAAAGAGCTCAGTTCCTCTTTCTATCTTGACTCCCGTCAGAACTCTGAAAACTACACCCCGTTACGTGCATTTTCCTGACGATAGTGTAATTACTGAGGAGAAATACGAAACTGTTTTGGAGTCATCGGAGTCTGACTCCGACGATCTTGAAGACGCAGCGCCGACGCTAAGCAAACCCAAAATGGTAGTCTAATAATGTCGTAGAATAATCCTTTCGCTATTTTGAAATGTATCGTTGAGGCTGTGTTTCACTTTGATGACACGAATATTCCGTTATCTTTTTTTATTGAGGGATGCGAGGAAACTAAGTTCATGTTACCGGACGAAGCGGAACCGCAATTTACTAAGATAATCAGAACTCGAATAGTTGGCGAAGCACGGCGCACAATACAAGACCAGAGCTTTAATAGCGTGGCTCAACTAATAAAATACTGTCGCGCTTCCGCGGCGATTACGCATAACTCTCACTCACGCGACACGCGTAAATAAATAGAGGTCGTTTATAAAGAAAGAACTTTAATGAGTACAATTAATTACACTGTTCGTGATACAATTTCGCGCTCGTAATTCGCTTGCGCGTCACCTCTCAAAACCGTCTCGCACGAATCTCACAATCAATAAATCAATAATACATAAACAACGGTGCGTTGGCAAGGAACGATTTTCTCAACATTACTCGGGTGTCAAAGACGGATCACCGCTCGGCCACAACAATACTTAAAACAGATCTTATGGATCCACGAAGAATGTATATCAAAGGGAGAGTTAGGTTGCATTTATTAATAGAGTCACGAGGATGTCATAACCTATACTAACAGAGTAAAGCTTTTGGGGAAACATTAGAAATAAATGATAAGGAGCATAAGCGAAAACCGTATGTTCATGCAAATAGTATTTCTCATCTCAGTAGAAAATAGTCAATACATAAATAATTAATAAACATATGCCGTTTCGACCTTATATTAGGTCATCTTCAGTGTGATAAATTAAAATTAATAAAAATAAGACTTGAAAATACATAATGATGATTTTAATATATGTTAATATATAAAGAAAGCTAAGCAAATATTTCACAAAAAAGATATAATCCGTTGATAAAATTATAAATAAAATAAAAGTCATAATAAATAATAAAAGTATAATAAAAGTATAAATAAAATTAAAGTCACAATTACAAAGTAAAGTTGTATGCGAATATATAACATTATTAGGCGGAATAATCAATGATAAATTCAGAGTCGCAAAAACAAGACTTCTGCCTCGTGATACTCCAAATTGACACTGAAGTCGATATTGTATCGGAAACTTCACTAACTGTATCGTGACAAATTTCCAGGCAAACGATATCAAATCGAAATACAATAAGATGAAGTTATAGAAGAAGTTATAATTAAAAAAACGATTGTTGGTCCTGAATAAGCAAATGAAAAATAATAAATTGTGAAAGTTGACCAATGTCAAGAAAATAATTGAACAAGAATGGTAATAAACATACAATAATACAAGGAGATGTGATAATTAAAATGAATAATTATGACAAACAATTACACTATCTTGGAGATCGTTAATATTGCAAATTGAAAATGTCGGAAATTACAATACTGTTTCGTCACAATATATGTCTGTGACAGACGGAACTCTGCGAGGGAATAAGACAAAGATCGACCGTGTAAAATAAAAACTAAGTAACATGATTAGGAGAGGATGTTATAATATATTGGGAGGAGAGATTCTTATTACGGGAAGAAAGTAAATTGAAGATAGGAAGGTAGCAATCAGGCAAAATATCATTTTGTTTATTTGAACCATGTGTCTTTTTTTTGATAAATTATTTCCGAAATAATTCTTTTATTCCAGGACGATTCTTTGTCTAAAATTTTAATATTATCCCAATTAAAATCATGATTCGATTCTGTTCTATGAATTGAACTAACTGAAGGGGAATTATTACCTTTTTTAATATCCCGGAAATGTTCATTAATTCTTGTTTTTAGTTTGACCTACATAAGTAGCGTCGCATTCATTACAACTAATTTCATATACCACTTTAGGGCATGTCATTGGATTTAATATCTCTTTGCCTACTTTTATAAATTTGTTTAGGGAATTTGTTAAAGAATATGCTAATCTTAGGTTATATCTGTTAGCGTCGTGACGCACATCCTCCCTTCTTATTCGGGGGCTCGAGCCATGCTTGATGCAATCTCTCCTGTCGTGTTCCAGGAGGATTATTTGTATATTTGCCAATGGCGTTGGAGGGTGTCGCCGCTGCAGTCCGACCTGCATCCATCGAGAGAATAGGACCATCATCTCTCTGGAGTACCGGTCGTGGGGATTCGAAAGAATACATGTATATACATATATATATATATATATATATATATATATATACCAGGTGTATGCATAAGTTTTTTCCGGTTTTTTAGTAAAAAAAAGACACGTAATTTTCAAGAGAAATTAATTTTTTTTTTATTCAAAATATTGGCCATCGGCTTCTACACATTTCGCCCATCTTTCAGGTAATTTATGAATACCATGCCAGAAAAACTGCTTGTCTTTTGCGGCAAACCATTCGTCGAGCCATTTTCCAACTTCCTCGAAATTGCTGAAGTGCTGCTCTGCGAGTGCGTGCCCCATTGATGCGAAGAGGTGATAGTCAGATGGTGTCAGGTCTGGGGAGTACGGCGGGTGCGGAAGGATGCCCCATCCAAGCGATTTCAAGGTGTCTTTCACTGGTTTTGCTGTGTGAGACGGCGCATTGTCGTGTAACAAAATCACTTTGCCATGTCTTCTGGCCCATTCCGGTCGTCTTTCGATTAATGCGTGGTTTAAATTAATCATTTGTTGGCGATAGCGTTGTGTATTAACGATTTCGCCAGGCTTCAAGAGTTCATAATACACAATACCGCTCTGGTCCCACCAGACACAGAGCATGGTCTTCTTGCCGAAGCGATTTGGCCTTGGTGTTGATGGACCGGCTTCGCCAGGTGAAAGCCACGATTTTTTCCGCTTCGGGTTTTCAAAATAAATCCATTTTTCGTCACCCGTTACAATTTGATACAAAAACGATTTCCTTTCGTGGCGTTGAAGCAGCATTTCACAAGTGACTTTGCGATTTTCCATTTGACGTTCATTTAAATCGTGTGAGACCCATTTACCGAGTTTATTGATCTTTCCCATTGCTCGTAAACGTCTGCTGATTGTTTCTTGTGATACATGTACTGCTTCTGCTAATTGCCGTTGAGTTTGAGTTAGGTCATCATCCAATAACTCCTGCAATTGCTCGTCTTCGCATTTTTGTGGTCTACCAGAGCGCTCACTGTCTTTCACATTGAAATCACCACTTTTAAATTGTCGAAACCATGTCTCACATGTTCTAATCGATGGAGCGTGTTCACCATATGTTTCTACCAGCAAACGATGACTTTCAACAGCCTTTTTCTTTTGATTAAATAAAAAAAGCAATGCGTGCCGCAAATGTTCTTTTTCAGGCACAAAACTCGACATGATCACTGAACGATAAAACAAAGACGCTAATTTTTGGCGGACTCAACTTGTGTGTGTGTTTGTAGTTTTAAATGTCAGACGAACAAAATGATGTATGTGTCAAATTAATACGCTGCGTACTTTTCGCTGGCGACATCTCTTAGTTAAACCGGAAAAAACTTATGCATACACCTGATATATATTGTAATATATGTATATATATATGTATCATTGTATTGTTGACGTGTTATTCTAAACACGTTATTTGCGATAAATATCATCACATGCCTCGGTAGTCGAAAGGATAAGATGCCTGCCCGGTAAGCAGGAGATCCAGGTTCGATTCCTGGCTGAGGTGGTATTTTTTCGCAAAATAATTACGAGTTTTCACGACTGGTTCGTGGTCGGGCCCCATCGTGACGCACACCCTCCCTTCTTATTTGGGTATCGTTAAGAACATTTCGGATATGTTTTTGACATATGAAATTAAGAAAAATGATTT
Organism: Pogonomyrmex californicus; assembly: GCA_024349325.1. Taxonomy (NCBI): domain Eukaryota; kingdom Metazoa; phylum Arthropoda; class Insecta; order Hymenoptera; family Formicidae; genus Pogonomyrmex; species Pogonomyrmex californicus. Next base: position 703,929 of record JAECZD010000021.1, read on the forward strand.
GCGAGGAGTTCCATTATCAGTTTCATCAACGATATCACTATTCAAATTTCGCAATTTTGAATGTGATATATGCGATTATTCATCATCATGAAAATAAAATCAAGTGAATAATAGTTATTTAATAAAATATTGATGAAATTTACTAAATTTTTTGTGTGGAATTCAGGAAAGAGAAATAGTTCTATCAACCATTCCGAAAATGACGCCTCTTTTGTGTGCTAGAGGATGATGAGAGTGGAAATTTAGGTATCTACCTGAATTGATGAGTTTTTTGTACAAATCGAAAATGCCCTCTTTAATTATTACAAAAGTATTAAGGAAGCTGATACGACCATCATTCTCGATCTTCATAGTGAATTGTAATCTATCATGATATAAATTAAAAATCTGTAAGATATCCTCAAGATGGTTTAAAGACGGAACTAATAAAATGTCATCAACGTAGAACGGGAGATCAATTCTGGCAATAGACTCCTCAAGATCCTGCATTACAATATCTGCAATAACTGGTGATAAAGGCGAGCCCATGGAACTACCAAAGATCTATTTATAAAAAGAATTATTGAATGTAAAGAAAGTAGAATCTAAAATTAAAGAAACAACTCTCAGGAATTCATTTAGCGGGATATTGGTATAATTAGAAATAAAATTTCATCTTCTCGCAATGCTTTACAACGCAAGGTCTATTGGTGAAAAGCGAAATAACATCCAGTGATATCAGCTTGTAATTAGAACACAACGATACATCATTTAGTTTCTCTACTAAATGGGAACTATTACTGATATGACTGGGAGATTTTGGAACTCTGGTAGATGATGGAATGCAGAAAAGAGACTAGAGGACTATTTATAGAGGAGACTATTATTAGTAACGGAAAACGATTTGTTTGCTAGATTGAGAATTTACATTACCATTTGTTCGACAAGTTTTAGCATTGTGGCCGGTTTTAGAACATAATTACATGATAATACTATTTATAGAGAAGACTATTATTCGTAATGGAAAACCTGGTTTGTGGATCTTTGGTAATTCGTAAGCTCTCGGCAGAACTCCATCAGTAATCAGTATAAGAGATTGTTGGTTACTGATAGAGTTCTGCCAAGGGCTTACAGATTACCAAAGATCCACAAACCAGGTTTTCCATTACGAATAATAGTCTCCTCTATAAATAGTATTATCATGTAATTATGTTCTAAAACCGGCCACAATAATAAATCGTTATTTATCAATAGTGTGATAAATCGGATCACTGCAAGTCATTGCTGGAAAAAACAGAACGAACAACGAGCTGTAGATAATAAACATAAATTCGTACGTCAAATTTGCAACAATTTCGGGCATGTTGCTAAAGATTGTGTTTCCAAATTAAATCGTCCGATACTTGAGTCTAAAATACTTTGAATTGCCGTTATTGTAAAGAACAGAGGCACTTTCTTGAAGATTGTCAATTAAGAATAGCAAGTAACAATCGTAAGAAATTAAATAACCCGGAAAACTTTAACAGCCCCTCGAAGACGGGTGTGCAAAAAGGATCCAAAAGGATTTCATACCCAACCAAGTCAAAAGAATCCAAGTAAACAAAAACGTTAGAGAGATATGCCCGGTAACTATAAACCTCGATAGTCGCGTGCCTACCGTTCAAGTAAATATTCGCGATATAGATTCTAATATAATTTTAATGTTGGATACCGGCACGGTACTGAATATAATCACAGAAAATTTTATACCCGAAAATGAAATTATTAATCATAAAAATATTTTAAAATTAAATAGTGTTACGTCCGAGGTTCGAGAGAAGAGATAATATTTTTGGTCAGAAGGGGGAACTCGGGTGGACGCACGGAACTGTTTTTGCTCTCCCAGATCGACGTCGTGAAGTCGATCCGCGAGTCGAACGCGCCCTAAGAGCACAGGGAATGGGTCAACGTCGGTGATGCTATAATCTTTATCTGCGCGGTCGGTGGTCCGTTTTAAGTCAGAGAACCAAATCTCTTTAACCAGGGATGGACCTCGTGCGATCTTCAGGGGCCCGAGAATGGTTCAGGGTCAAGATTTTCTTTTAAAATAAATAAATTGAAACACAATTCGGGTTAACTATGATTTAATAGTAAAAAGAAGAAAATATAGACATCTTACCAGGTGTATGCATAAGTTTTTTCCGGTTTAACTAAGAGATGTCACCAGCGAAAAGTACGCATCGTATTAATTTGACACATACATCATTTTGTTCGTCTGACATTTAAAACTACAAACACACACAAGTTGAGTCCGCCAAAAACTAGCGTCTTTGTTTTATCGTTCAGTGATCATGTCGAGTTTTGTGCCTGAAAAAGAACATTTGCGGCACGCATTGCTTTTTAATCAAAAGAAAAAGGCTGTTGAAAGTCATCGTTTGCTGGTAGAAACATATGGTGAACACGCTCCATCGATTAGAACATGTGAGACATGGTTTCGACAATTTAAAAGTGGTGATTTCAATGTGAAAGACAGTGAGCGCTCTGGTAGACCACAAAAATGCGAAGACGAGCAATTGCAGGAGTTATTGGATGATGACCCAACTCAAACTCAACGGCAATTAGCAGAAGCATTACATGTATCACAAGAAACAATCAGCAGACGTTTACGAGCAATGGAAAAGATCAATAAATTCGGTAAATGGGTCTCACACGATTTAAATGAACGTCAAATGGAAAATCGCAAAGTCACTTGTGAAATGCTGCTTCAATGCCACGAAAGGAAATCGTTTTTGTATCAAATTGTAACGGGTGACGAAAAATGGATTTATTTTGAAAACCCGAAGCGGAAAAAATCGTGGCTTTCACCTGGCAAAGCCGGTCCATCAATACCAAGGCCAAATCGCTTCGGCAAGAAGACCATGCTCTGTGTCTGGTGGGACCAGAGCGGTATTGTATATTATGAACTCTTGAAGCCCGGCGAAACCGTTAATACACAACGCTATCGCCAACAAATGATTAATATAATCACGCATTAATCGAAAGACGATCGGAATGGGCCAGAAGACATGGCAAAGTGATTTTGTTACACGACAATGCGCCGTCTCACACAGCAAAACCAGTGAAAGACACCTTGATATCGCTTGGATGGGGCATCCTTCCGCACTCGCCGTACTCCCCAGACCTGGCACCATCTGACTATCACCTCTTCGCATCAATGGGGCACGCGCTCGCAGAGCAGCACTTCAGCAATTTCGAGGAAGTTGGAAAATGGCTCGACGAATGGTTTGCCGCAAAAGACAAGCAGTTTTTCTGGCATGGTATTCATAAATTACCTGAAAGATGGGCGAAATGTGTAGAAGCCGATGGCCAATATTTTGAATAAAAAAAAAATTAATTTCCCTTGAAAATTACGTGTCTTTTTTTACTAAAAAACCGGAAAAAACTTATGCATACACCTGGTAACTCTACGGTTCTATGAAACAGCAACCGAACACGAACATTAGAGTATACATTTGAATATTTTCGTTACATGGAAAACTTTTGTTTACAAAATCTTCATTTACAAAAACTTATATAGTTGAAAATCCGGTACAAAACTTTCATTTACAAAAAACTTATATAGTCGAAAATCCGGTACAAAACTTTCATTTGCAAAAACTTATATAGTTGAAAATCCGGTACAAAACTTTCATTTACAAAAATTTATATAGTTGAAAATCCGGTACAAATTTTCATTTACAAAAACTTATATAGTTGAAAATCCGGTACAAAACTTTCATTTACAAAAACTTATATAGCTGAAAATCTGGTACAAAACTTTCATTTACAAAAACTTATATAGTTGAAAATTCGATACAAAACTTTCATTTACAAAAACTTATATAGTTGAAAATCGGATACAAAATTTTCATTTACAAAAACTTATATAGTTGAAAATCCGATACAAACTTTCATTTACAAAAACTTATATAGTCGAAAAATCCGGTCTCTAAATTCCCAATTGCTCTAAATGGGGCAAAAAGCTGGTTATGGCGAGCACGTCAACGGAATCGGGTTGAAAGTGTGGCGGAGGATTAGGGTGAGCGCTGCGAAAAGCTTTCACGGGAATGAGATAGGGAAGAGGGTTCACGGGAAATGTATATTGGAATAATATCATGAAGTTGATGTTTTGAGATTTGTTCCCAAAATTGGTTGTCGGGCTTAAATTTTCTTTTTACGTAAAAAAACTCCCGGTGATGGATGAGTAGGAGAGCGAGGAAATTGGCAGACGAGCTGGTAAAACTTCTCCACATCGAAGTTCTCTGAAGTGCACTGATTCTCGAATTTTGCCGCGGAGCGGAGGGCGGTGGCATAGTCTTGTAAAGAAATATTCGCGAGTCTTGATTTTATCTTGATTAAACCCGCTTCGCGAGTTCCCCGGCGTGTTCAGTTTCGCGACGAATCCGCTTGTTTTGTTTCTCCCAACGATGTCGCAATGCCCGCTTCGTTTATTTATTCGGGATGACCGTTACTTTCGTTTGGTTCACTATGATAAGTGTAAGAGTTAAGTTAGAGAGAGCTTGAGTGAATTTGAGAGAGGTAATTGAGAAATCGTGGTAGGGCAGCTTCATCGAGTCAATCGGCGGCTTGCCAATTTGGAATGTTGAGGAGTCGAGGGAGGCAGCTTCACCAAGTTAGACGGCTTGCCAGTTTGAAATGTGGGGAGTGATTTAAAGAAACAATTAAGTTAAGATTTAAGTTGCGAACCAAACGATTAGTCAACCGTGGAAAAGAATGATAAAGACGGACTTACTTTTGTTGTGGCGGGCCGCAGGTGGTTGACGAGAGCTGAGATGGCTTAGCTGGATTGTGAATCACACGGAAAATAAAGTTTCGCGCACAGATTCTAACTGGAATATTTCAATAGCTTCGAATGGTCCCGTCCGTGAAGGTGTGAAGCGAAAAGAAGAGAGAAAGATCCGCTCCAAGTTGCGGTTTATAAAGGGTTCCGGAAGGGTGGGAATATTTAAGAGCGTGATGAATTTCCGCGTTGATTGTCGAATGATAGTTTAGAAAAATTGCGAGTATAGAGGAAGGAGGGGAGCGGTATTCTGTGGATTGTGATTGTTTTTATGTTTCCGGATTTCCTAGCGAATGACGGAATTAGTTAGTGAAAATTTCATCCGCCATTCCCACCCCCTCAATTGGTGTGCCTGCCAACGACCGCTAATCGCTTCTTCTTGATTGGCGTTTCTCCACCAGTTTGGGGAGTGTCGCCCTTGAACGATCCGACGTGTTTCTCATCCGTCCAGAATTTGATTTTGTTAATATTTCGAATTTTATTAGTATGTTATAAATCTTTTGGAGCCGACAAAGCTGTCTTTCACAAAGAATTATTTTTTGATCGCGAAACGTGTCTCGAAAGGAATTTTTGTATATTTGTTTAGGATCTTTCTAGATCGTTCGAGGCACTTCGTTTCCCGATTAGCAGCCGTTATTTTTCTTCGAAAGAGAAGAATTCGTGAAGTCCCTCGGACGTAACAATAGCATAAATAATTATCCTGTTTATACACTCGGAGAAATTATTTTAACTCTTTTCGATAAACCGGTAAATTTTCATATAGTATCGGAAGATTTTCCAATTTCGCAATCCGGTATATTAGGTGACGATTTCTTTAAACATTGCCGAAAATTGATCATGCGCAAGAATACGTAGATGTATCTAAAATTAATGTACCATTTCTTTCACTAGAAACTGTTACGTCCGGGGGACTTCACGAATTCCTCTCTTTCGGGAAGAGAAAAACAACGGCTGCCATAAACGAAGCGCTTCGAACGATCTAAGGAAATCCTAAATAAACAAATTTCCTCTCGAGATATGTCTCACTATCAAAAAATTGGGATAAACAGCTTTGTCGGCACCGACAAGTTTATGACCTACTAATAAAAAATTTTACATTAACAAAAGCAATTCCTAACGGATAAGAAACGCTTCGGGTCGTTCGAGGGTGACACTCCCCAAATTGGTGGGGAAACTAAGGGAAACGCCAATCAAGAAGAAACGATTGGCGGCCGTTGGGGGCCACACCAATGAATGATTGAGGGTGTGGAACGCCGGAATATTTTTATTAACTAATTCTACTATTCGCTAGGAAATCTGAAAATATAAAAACAACCACAATTCACAGAACACCGCTCCCCTCCTTCCTCTATATTCACAATTTTCCTAAACTATCATTCGATAAGCCAACACGAAAATCCATCACGCCCTCAGATATTCCCACCCCTCCGGAACCCTTTAAAAACCGCGACTTGGAGCGGATCGCTCTCTTCTTCCTGCTTCATCGTCAGATTCATGGTCTGCACCATCCAAAATTATTGCAGTTAGAATCTGTGCGCGATTTTATTTTTCGAGTGATTCAACGATCCAGCCTGAGAATTGCATTCCTCGACCGTCACCAGCGGCCGCTGCAACAAAAGTAAGTCCAAGTTTATCAATTTTTTCCCCGCGGTAACTGGCAGTTTGGTTCGCGACTTCTATTTATTTATCTCGCTAAACACTCCAACATTCCAAATTGGCAAGCCGCCGATTAACTCGGTGAAGCTGCCTTCCCCGATTTTTCCACACTCCGACTTGGCAAGCCGCCGATTAACTCGGTGAAGCTGCCTCACCCGATTCCACAAAATTCTATTCCACAACCTTCTAAGCTGGCAAGCCGCCGATTAACTCGGTGAAGCTGCCTCACCCGATTCCACAAAATTCTATTCCACAACCTTCTAAGCTGGCAAGCCGCCGATTAACTCGGTGAAGATGCCTCACCCGATTCCACAACCTTCCAACCTGGCAAGCCGCCGATTGACTCGGTGAAGCTGCCTTATCTCGATTCCTCAATTTCTCTTTTATCTGACTCTTTTTTATATAGTGAACCAAACAAATGCCATCCGGAACGGGCGAACGAAACGGGCATTGCGACACCGTCGTGAAAAATCGAACAAGCGGATTCGTCGCGAAACCTGCCACGCCGAAGAACTCGCGGAGCGATTAATAGAAGTAGAGCCGGGACTAGCCAACATCTCGCTGCATCAATACGCCTCCGCCCTCCGCTCCGTGGCCGAATTCGAAAACCAATGTACTCCGGAAAACTTTGACGTGGAGAAGTTCTTTAACCTCGTCCGTCAATTTCCTCGCTCTCCCACCCATCCACCTCCTGGCACCTTCTTTATCCCACGAAAATTTAAACCAGACAAGCAATTCTGGGATCAAATCTCAAAGCACAAGATAACCGATACCGTCCCTATGTATATTTCCCGAGACTCTCTTCCCTACCTCGTCCCAATCAAATCTTTTCGCACCGCACACCCTAATCCTCTTCCACACCTGCAACCCGATCCCGTAGATATGCTCGCGATCACCAACTTTTTGCCCCAATTGGAAAAATTGGGCATATAAGTTCAGATTTCCTAGTCCGCGGTTATTTTCTTATATTTTTTTTTATGTATAAACTTTCTTTTTGTAATGATACTTCAACCCTTTTTTATGTATACCCGCAGAATATTGTAATCCATTTTTATCATTTATTATTAAATTAGTTGGTTAAAATTCGGTCTTAAATTTTTTTTCTCTCCTAAACTTGATCCCGCGCCGTTCCCGGCTCCCTGAGGATCGCACTAGGTCCATCCCTGGTCAAAGAGATTCGGTTCTCTGACCTAAAACGGACCACCGATAGCGCGGGCGCAGGCAAGGGTAATAACGTCGCCGACGCTGACCCGATCCCTGCCCCCTTAACGCGCGTTCGACTCGCGGATCGGCATCACGATGTCGTTCTGCGAGAACAGGAGAAGTTCCGTGCGTCCACCCGAGTTCTCCTCCTCCTGACGAGAGTTATTATCTTTCGTCCAGAACACGGACGTAACAAATCTATCGTGGCACCACCAAGGTCAGAATCATTATTTTATATAAGAGTGGGCAACCCCGATATTAAAATCGGATATATACCAAGATTGAAAATAGCCCACGCAATTTATCTGAGTGATACAGTTGTGGATAATGTCTCAGAAAAGGCATATTTAAACATCATAAGCACTCTGGACAAGAAAGTAGAAATCCGAGTGCCAATCATAAATCTTAAACCATTGAATGAAATGTTTGAAACCCATGAAACTGGAATGAAGACACCGAATAATCAAGGAGAATCGATTAATTTACAAACGAATCTATATTTAGGAAAAATCGAAATTTATTGATACTAATTTTAACGAAGAATTCCCAAATAACGGTTAATATGAAATGAAAAGAAGAATTAGACAGTTAAAATTATGAATATAAAAGATAATAAAAAAATTAACGAGAATGAAAATAAAAAAATATAAAGGAAGACGAAATTTTACACAAAAATCATAAAGAACTTGGAAAAAACTCAAACTTGGAAAAAACGAAATTAACAAAAAATCAAATTAAAAATAAAAATGAAGCTAAAATAAGAGAAAATAAATATGAAATTCTAAATTTAGGTACTCAGCGAAAGAGAAGTTATCAAATCTCTGTTGAGATATCAATCCATTCCAAGGTTTTTGGAGAAAGAAGATACCAAACCTCGGCCAAAAATTTAAATAATCCTGAAAATTTTGAGAGTGGAAATTATCAACACGCCTCAAAAAATAATTCTGGAACTGCAGAGAAAAGTTCCCGCACTCCTCTAACATATTTCAGCTCCGTCGGTTGCAAAGAGAAAAGTTACCAAACCTCACTACATAATTCGACACAATCCTGTCCAGAGGAGATTAAAAATAAGTACTCCTCGTCTTGATTAAAAAATATTAAATTCTTGATAATTAGGATGTCCTCGAAAGAAATAAATAAAAAGATAGAAACCTCTCAAATTAATATCAAAGAGCTTAGAGAAAAAGTGAATTTAAACAATTCGAATAAAACAAATAATTACAAATTTAAGATAAGAAATAAGAAACCGTTTTTCAGAGTTTTTACATTAAAACAAGACCAATCACAAGAACAATGTTAGACAAATTTATGCGCAAACGAAAGTCGAAAGATAAGAGGAAATTCTTACATGAGTTGTAACATGCTGCCATGACTGATAGTTCTCGAGAATGCTTAGTGATATTAAAGGAAACAATAAAGGATCGATTCACCAAAATAATGAAGTTATTACGCTTAGATCAAACAAACAAAGAAAAAAAACATAAAAAATTTCATAAGAAACAGTCAGGACAGGTTCCATATACTCGGCGAAAAACTAACCGCAACATATGTGCTGCAATACCAAATACCGACCACAAATGATCGACCGATAAATACTCGACAATACAGATTACCACAGACCCATAAAGATGAAATAAATAAACAGGTAGAAGAATTGTTAGCAGGCGGCATTGTAAAGCCGTCGCAGTCCCCGTATAATATGATAGATGCTCAAGAAAGAAGATTCAAAGGAAAATAAACGCTGGAGAATGGATGCTTCAGATAATCACAAAACAACCTTTACAACCCCTTTTGGGCATTACGAATTCGACAGAATTGCCATTCGATGTAAAAAACGCTATCCCAATGGAGCTTAATGGAGCTAGTGTTAACCGGATTGCAAGGAAAAGAATTGTTTGTTTATATGGATGACATCGTTATATATGCTTCCTCACTAGAGGAGCACGAAAGAAAATATAATAATTTAATAAACAGATTGCGCAAAGCAAACTTGAAATTACAGCCAGATAAATGTAAATTTTTAAAATCCGAAGTAACATATTTGGGGCACGTAATCAGCAAAGACAGGATTAAACCTGACCCTAAAAAATTAGAAACCGTGCGATTATTTCCTAGACTTAAAATGCCGAAAAATATTAAAAATTTCTAGGACTAACTGGATATTATAGAAGATTTATTCTTAACTTTTCGAAAGTAGCTAAACCTCTCACTAATTTATTGAAAAGCGAAGTACGGTTTGAGTGAACATTACAACAAGAAGATTCATTTGAACTCCTAAAACAAAAATTATGTGAAGAACCTATATTACAATAACCTGATTTTTCAAAACCATTCATTTTAACAACCGACGCCTCTGGGATAGCTGTAGGAGAAATCCTATTGCAAGAAAAGATAAATAAAGATCACTTAATCGCATATGTATCGCGAACCTTAACGGATAATGAATTACAGTACGACACTTACGAAAAGGAAGCAATAGACTATTATGTTAAACATTTTCGACTATACCTTTATGGTCGTAAATTCACCTTAGTCACTGATCATAAACCTTTACTATGGTTCAAAAACGCACAAAATGCAAATATGAGAATACTTCGCTGGAAATTGAAATTCGATTATGTTGTATAGAAGGCTGGAAAAACAAACGTAAACGCCGATGCATTATCCAGAAATCCTGTAAACCTCGAAGAAGCCGAATGTAGAATGATTAATAAAACCCTTTTTTAAATCCCAATGATTCCGAAGATGCAGAAAAAAATTTCTAAAATATTGAAAGAAACCGACGAGGAAGAAGAAATAGAAGAAAATGAAAACTTTGAATTATATTGTTATGCCCGCGCGAGTCTTCAGCGGCCGAATGAATTCGAGGTGCCGTATGGAGAAAAAGCGAAGCGCTCTCCGGAGGCAACGGAGTATTTGTTTATGTGGTTGTTTTACGCGGTGACTTGCGGCGTACGGACGTCCGCTGAATTTCTGTAGTTCCGATTTTAATAAAGCCTTCGTGTTTTGTAAAGAAGTGTTCTTTGCCGAGCTTAGTTCCTTCGGATTGCGTATATGCACGGTGACGCGAAAGAGTGCGTGGATAGAGACTGCCGCGGACATAACAATATCTTTTCGACGACGAAAAAATTGGAGATTTATTAGCTGACAACAACACATTTAGGGTCAATGTAGACTCAATATCATTTACTCAGGAAGAAATGACGAATCATCAACAGAAACAGCATTAATTCATGACCCATCTAAAATCGAGAGAATACAACACGTAGCCAGACAAAGAGAGAAAAAATTAAACAATCTATAGCAGTACCCAAGACCCTCGAGGATAAGGACATTGACGAAATACAGAATCGAAATTCATCTGACAAAGACGACAAGAAGCGATGACAAAGAAGAAGTCGACAAGCGAGAGAAATCTAAACCTATCGTGATTGAAAATCAATTAGTAAAGACCAATATTATCGAATCACGCGAATTGTTATTTTTACGAAAAGATAATATTGCTTACTTTGTTAACACTAATAGAAAGCCTTTAGATTCACAAAAATTATTTAAACAAAATGAATTACCTAAATTAAATGATCTCTTAGGAAAAACACAAGCCATAAAACATAAGAATTATTATCATGTTATCATGCCTATTAGCGAGGAACAACGAGAAGATCCTACAATCAAGATCCTAAATCAATATTATAATAAATCAAATCGCGAGAGCCTTGAAGGACCTCCGTAAAATACTCAATGAATTAAAATTAGAAACAATTAGTATTGCAAGGACAGAATTCATTAGCATCGTATCTTGGAGCGACATTAAATCGCAAATACAACTAATTTTATTTGACTCACCAACTAAATTAATTATATAATTAATAATTAATATAATTGTAATGGCTCAATATCAAATGTCCTCCCAAAGATCTACGCCCTGTTATAATCAAAGAAATGCATTGCTCGCCTACCGGAGATCATCGCGGAATAATCAAAATTTATCATCGGATAAAGCATAATTATTATTGGGAGAATTTGAAAAGATGTTCAATGATATATTCAACAGTGTCTACGATGCCAACTGAAAAAATTAGTTAGAGTAAAAACCAAACAATCTATAATGATCACTGATACTCCTGGATCCGCTTTTAATAAAGTGAGGATGTATTCGTTCCTTCTTTCAGTTTTGAATAGAAGTCCCACGATATCCTTGGGCGCCCAAAGCGATATTAACCGACCAGGGAAGGAATATTCAGCGACTTAAAGATGACAAACTCTTCAGAATCTGCAAATTTCGTATTTCCATCCCCAGTCTAATGAATCTTTGGGAAATCGCATCATGTATTAGGAGAGTATCTTAAATAATATGCAAGCGAACAAAAACAGTGGGATCTGAGGTAACCTCGCGATGTTCAATTATAATACAAGCGTGCACGAGACTACAAAATATATTCCGTACAAACTAGTATTTGGAAAAATTGCAAGAATACCCTCAAATAAATTCCTAGCACCGGAAGATAAACTAACTAGTTACTATGACTAGTTACTATGACTACTTAGTGAACCTAGTCACTCAATTTCATAAACTTTAAGGAAACGTACGTCAAAATATTATTGATGCAAAACATAAATCAATGAAATATTACGATAAAAGAAGTAACCCTCAGACCTTTAAACTCGGAGATTATGTATTCTTATTGAAGGGGCCTAAGCCCGGAAAATTCGGAGGTCACTATAACGGACTTCAGGTGTTAGAGATACAGCAGAAATAACGTAAGAATACGGATAAAAAAGAATAATCAGGTGGTGCACTCTAACCAATTGCGAATATCGTATATTACAATCACCATCGACTAATAAAATTAATAATAGGAGAATTTCCACATGATAACCAAGAAATAAAGACTACATAATAACAAATAATAACTAATAAGAAAATTCGAAGACAATAATAACGACATCAATCAGAAATAAATACATAACGGAAAAGAAAGAAAAAAAAGGGAGTTTTCAATTCACCAACTATTGTTCGAGAGAAGCGCCTCTTCAACCCCCTGACCGTCGAAACAGTGGTGTCCCGGAACATCTTCCATGACCCCGGCCTATGGACAAATCTTCTCGAAGTTCACCGACCAAAGAGTTTTCATGAGTCTCTTCAAGAGATGGCCCAACGTATCTCTAATTCACTGTTGTTCTTGCCACGTTCTCGTTCGTGACGCAAATGTTGGCGGAGCACGGAATAGAAATCGTCACTCCGACCTATATCTACATGTATTCACCCGAATACAAGTGTAAAGGTCGGCGCGGCCTCTTCCAATTGTATGCGGCGGAGCCTCGAATGAATCTCCCTTAAACCGGGATCTGCTACCGAAGTATCCGAGTTCCGGCCCGTCGGTTCCCACTCACAATTAAAAGCGCTCAAATTGTTTGAATCATTAAAAATTGGCTCACTGTCTATGAATTCCACAATTTTTCCATTCTCAGATCAGTCTACTCACTCCCACGGAATACTCGTGCGGACGGAGCAGATGAAGCAATCTGGGCGACGGTTGTAACAAGCGTGGTGCAAACGCATCCGCGGCGATAACGGCCTTGCTTCGTTATCACGAGAACCGGGAGCTGGCTCTTGCAGAGGGCGGTCCGGGGGTGGATGCCTTCGACACGCACCAGCAATGTTGCTTTCCGCGAAAACGGAAACAACATCGGAACATTTCTGTCTTCTAAAAGACAGAGCTTCTGCCTGGGGAAAGCTAAGGAAAAGAGGAAGACTGAAACCCCCAAACGAAGGAACAGTATAAATCCTCGATTCACACCGTCACCTCGTGAACCAACTTCATTCGATCTTATTTCACTGTTACCCACATTGGTTAGATTATCGTCAGGAAATTCGTCGCGCGCGGACATCCTCATTTAATCTGGGATCAAGCAAAATTACCGATCTGCTCACGAAACCGAGATTTAAAGGAAATTATCCTGTAGCGTCACTGCAAACACTCGGTGCACATATGCTCCGAAAACAAATCAAGAAAGGAGAGCAAAATTAAGGAGCGATCCTACAATAACCCTAGTTATAGAAATCAGAGCAATCGACCACAACCGAAACTTAAATCCTTTTACCCTCATAAATGAAATTTTATTACTTTGCCACGAAAGGCTTTGATTCCAAATCCCAACTGTAAATCAGAATAAGGATACACGAAATGCTTAACCGTCAAAATTAATATCACACATGAAGCCAATGTAATTTAGAAATGCATAGGAAAAGTATCACTAACTGATTGTGACTAACACATTAATTAACAATTAACAATTAAATAAGTCATAACGAAAAGTGAACCATAAATTTCAGATGGATTAGCAGATCAGGAGGATAACGATTGATTTTATCAATAATATATAATAATATATATATGTAATAATATATCAATGAAACTTAGGGAATCATAGATTACGATTGCGGATTGCCATCGGCAAATTATACTACCCTATTTTTATTAAATACCGAAGAATACGACATTCTATCAAAATGTAGAATCCAGCAAAGTTTATGTGCAATTATTACAAATAAATGAATTCAAGACAGTCAAAGTAATACAATGCAAAGTCGAAATCGATAGATTATTCAAAAAATGTAGAATGTTCTCCCACTCCATGGACATCTTTGACAAATATTCGTATATAGAAGAAACATCGCGCGAAGTATGCCAATGTATGGAACTTATCAATTACATAACACTTATATTATCAGATTAAAGACAAATCACTACAGCTCGACCAGTAACATTGGCAGGCAATGTAGATACTGATGGTATATGCAAAGGGAACACGTATTCAGACCCGTACGGCACATGGACGGATGTTGTCGTACTCGCTAGCATAAAGATTATGACTGTTTTCCAGCTAAGACACACTGACATTACACTGTGTTCCACTGTGTAAGATCTTTGTTGGAACGATTAAGACTTTAGAATAGTTTCAGAGAATATCATCAGAGTGAGCAATTGTGAACTTTTTTGTCACATTGGCTTCATTATTGTATTATTTTTAATATTTAAGTATTCCTGTGTTCAGTATAATTTTGTATAATCAACGTAATATTCAAAAATAAGATAAAGTTCAGCAGCTTTTATATCTTATTGTTTTATAAATTTAATAACGCACTATTATTCTTTATTATGTTTAATATTTTTATTAATTAATTTACAATTAATATAGTTTATTTTAATTTTATTTTTCTTTTTAGATTAGCGATCATGAAGCATGAGATATATTCTTTAATTGAAACTGCTAAAATAAGTGCGATTCTTCTTCAAGTAGTGAATTAAATAATAGTGAAATGAATAATTTTTTCAACGGAAAATTCTTGGTCAGATGATAAAGATAATAATGATGTGTTTTTTATCTCATTAATAAAATATTTAATTTCTGAACGTAAAAGGCGAAAAGTTGAAAATTATCTGGCATTTGTAGAATTTTGAACATATACAGAATTTAAAGAGCATTTACGTCTATCAAGAAGAACAGCTTATCAGTTAATTGGTAAATAAAATACATAATTACACATAATTTATTTAATAAAATAATAATATATATAACTATAATATATATATATATATATATATATATATATATATATATATATATATTTTAGATAAAATTGAACAATCTTTATTCATTCCATGTCATTCATTCGGAAAGAGACCAATTTCAAAAAAGTTAAGCTTTTTAATATTTCTATGATTTATGGCCAATACTGAGCCATTAAGAACTATTGCAGATCGTTTTCTTGTTCCTATATCATCTGTATTTCGAATGATTTGGCATGTAATAGCTTGGATTTTAACCAAAATAAAGATAATTAAATGGCCACAAGGTAATAAAATCCAAACTGTATGTGATTTTTTTGGAAAAAGAAGAATTTCAAAAGTGTTGAAAGCAATTGACTGTACCCATATATGTATAAAAAAACCTGCAGAAAATATAAGTGATTATTGTAATCGCAAAAAATGTTTTTCTGTAAATTTACAAGCTGTGGTTGATTCTGAAATACGATTTATAAATATATATTGTGGTAACCGGGCTCTTTACACGCTCGTGTTTTAAAAAGATCTCTTCTTTATAATGCTGCAAATGATAATACGGAAATGTTATTTCCTCAAAATACTTTTATAATTGGTGATTCAGCATATCCTTCGTCATCATGGCTTGTGCCATCATTTCGCGACAATGGATATTTGACACCACGTAAAACGGAATTTAATAATATATTATCATCAACAAGAATAGTTGTTGAGAAAGCATTTGGCTTAATGAAAGCAAGATTTCATTGGATAAAGTTTTTCACGGAATATAAACATATTAATTTTGTCACAGATGTAATTACTGCTGCATGCATTTTACTGCATAACTATTGTATTAACAAAAATGATAATTTTTTTCGTATCGATAATATCATAATGATGATAATTATATTAATAATGTACTTAACATTAATAAAAATGTTAACAATAGAATTATGATAGATCGAAGAAGACAATTATTTAATGAATTATTTACTTATAATTATATGCTTTTTCATTTATACCATATTGTGCATGGATGAGTATAATATGTATACAGGATACATGTAGCTGTCAACATATATTAAATACAAATTAGTATAACATAAATATAATATATAAATATAATATAAATATATATTAGTTTTATATATAAATGTATATAGTAGTAATAGTATAGTAAATGTATAATAGGTAACATATGTGTAAATATTAGGTGTACAAAAAAGTTCTGAACTTTTTTTCTAAAATTCAATCTTTATTCAAAAACAAACAAAAAAATATTAATCAGCGAAATATTCCCCGTTTGCATCAACGACTTTTTGCCATCTTTCGGGTAGCTTGCAAATTCCTTGACGATAGAAGCTCACCGGCTTCGAAGCGATAAAGTCATCAATGCATTTTCGTATCTCTTCAAATCTCACGAAATGTGTATCAGTCAAATCATGTTGCAGCGACCGGAATAGATAGTAATCGGAAGGCGCCATGTCTGGGCTATACGCCGCGTACGGGAGAAGTTCCCAGCCTAACGCAAAGATATGGTCCTGAGTCGCTTTCGCTTTTGTGGTCGAGCATTGTCATGAAGCAAGATCACTTTACGACGTCCTTGGCCAGTAATGGCCTCTTTTCTTCTAATGCATCGCTCAAATTGGTCAATTGTTGTTGGTAGCGGTCTGCCGTGATTGTTTCACTCGGTTGTAACAACTCGTAATGCAACACACCTTTCCAATCCCACCAGATACAGAGCAAAACCTTCTTGGCGTGGATATTGGGGATTTGGCGTCGATGTCGAAGGTTGATCAGGGTTAACCCATGATTTTCTACGTTTAGGGTTATCATAAAGAATCCACTTTTCATCGCCTGTATGATTTTGTGCAGAAAATCTTTTTTCCGGAACTTTGAAAGCAAAGTGAGTGCAGTGTCACGCCGACGATTTTTGTTGTCTTCGGACAATTCATGCGGAACTCATCTGCCTTCCTTCTGAACCTTTCCCATCATATGTAAACGTACGGAAATGGTTTGCTGCGTAACGCCAAGTTGTTCTGCAAGCTCCTTTTCAGTTTGCGCAGAGTTTATATCCTGCAGTGCTTGCAATTCGTCCGTTTCAATCTTTTGAGGGCGTCCAACACGCGGTTCATCTTCAAGACTGAAATCTCCTTGGCGAAATTTTTGATACCATCTTTTACATGTAGTATGACTTACAGCGTTCTCTCCATATGCAGCACAAATCATTGCAGTGGCTTCAACAGCATTTTTCTTCAGATGAAACGCGAAGTGGATGGAAAATCGAATATGCTCTTTTGTTATTGCCCCGTGAATCGTGAACACTACTGATTTTTGAGGTTATGTGCATCAAACGCCAAACCGTATGGCATTTTAGAAGGCCAAATGTCAACGCTTTAAAACCGCAAAAGGGCGGGAAAATATATAAAATTTAAATTGTTATTTCGGTTGTATGAAATCTAAAGCTCAGAACTTTTTTGTACTTTTTTGTAAGGATTATAGTTAAGCAAGATATATATATATATATATATATATATATATATATATCTTGCTTAACTATAATCCTTAACTACAATCCTTTCTTTTTTTTTAAGTAGCAGAAATGGGAATAGAAACAATTGACGCTAGTTTCCTGACACGCGATCGTTTAGACATAAAGGTCTTATGGATGAAATCACCGTTTCTCTTTTAGGTTCGATTAAAGAATACTGAATCGGAACTGGAGAAACTTCACCAGGAAAAATCGAAGAATGACATTAAAGCAGGATCAACTGTGCTGCCAACCTGGCAGATGTAAGAGAAGACGATTTGGTAGAGGGCAATCAATGGCAAAGGGGCCTTGTAACCGTGGTTCTACCCAATACGAGAACCGACCGTATCGTCCTCCGAGATTGAGGGCGAATTATTTACCGGAGATACACCGATGTGTACCGCCTCGAAAATAATTTTTGTGAGCTGCGTCGGCAGGCTCTTATCTGCAGTCTACTCATATGGATCTTATTTCTACCGAACTGTGGTCACAAGATACAAGGACCATATGCCAAATTCTGGCAGAAGGGAAGGAGGGGTGAATTCGAATTATCCACTTGCTCGCCGACGGTACGACTTTTTAATGATCAACCATAAAACCGGAAACGAAACCAAATAAGAAGGGAGGGTGTGCGTCACGGCGGGGCCGACCACGAGTCGTGAAAACTCGTAATTATTTTGCAAAAAAATACCACCTCAGCCAGGAATCGAACCTGGATCTCCTGCTTACCGGGCAGGCATCTTATCCCTTCGACTACCGAAGCATGTGATTATATTTATCGCAAATAACGTGTTTAGAATAATACGTTAACAACACAATGATACACATATACATATTACAATATACATATATACATGTATTCTCTCGGATTCTCACGACCGGTACTTCAGAGCGATGTTGGTTTCTCACTCGATGGATGCAGGTCGCACTTGCAGCGGCGACACCCTCCAACGTCATTGACAAATATACAAATAATCCTCCTGGAGCACGACAGGAGAGATTGCATCAAGCATGGCTCGAGCCCCCGAATAAGAAGGGAGGGTGTGCGTCACGGCGGGGCCCGACCACGAACCAATCGTGAAAACTCGTAATTATTTTGCGAAAAACATGAGCTTGCGCCAAGTTCAAACACACTCGCATTGAGAAACGGTGATCGGGAATACACTTCTTTCGGTTTAAGTATTATAAATAAAGAAAAAAAAATACACACACACACACACACTCATATATATACATGTATAAAATATGAGTATATATGAATATTGAATGAAAAAAGAGGTAATAATATAAAATGAAAAAAATTTAATTTAAATAAAAAAAATTTTTTATGTAAAAAAACTTGGCGCTACTAGACCTCGATTGAAATAATAACAAAATAAAAATAAGAAATTTTGACTTTAAAAAATAATGACAAGATTTAAGGAACATTGTGACAACAATAAAAACTGTGATGTAATGTTATATCCAGCCCAAAAGAAATTAAGAAATTAGAGATAAACGTGGAATAAATGGGCTCGGAAAGACGTCACAGCTGCTTTCTCAAGGATTAAATATGGAAACGTAAACATCGAATGTGTTACGACCGAGCGGTGTTCTGCTATCCTCGATTTCCAACCTGAAGATTGTTCCTTGCCGACGCGGTCGTCAAGCGGTTGTCAAGCGTTGTTGTTGTGGTGAGAGAGTCGACGGTGCGGCGCGCGAGTTTGAGCCGAGTCGCGGTGAATTCCGATATTATTAAAAAAAGAGTTCTTGTGTCATTGTAACAATAAAGTGTGTTTTCCTCCGTTTTCTAAAAACTGTCTCTTCCTTCCCTGGCGTGAGTGTAACGCGAGTGAACCTGCCGCGAGCGCGACATTTTTGGGGATTGGTAAACATGGCGGAGCGTCAAGCGGAATTGACAAGAAAGGAACTAGCGACAGAAGTGCGACAGGAAGGAGCGTCAGAGAGACGGGTTGTCTCGACCAGAAAGAGAGCTTGCACGCGTGCGGAGGAATCGGAAATGACTCCGAGCCTGGAAATAGTTCTCCATATGACTATCAAGAAGCTTCACCTTCTTAGAGCGGAGCAGCGACGCGGAAGAGCAAGGAGGATCGGTATGACAGTCCGAGCATGAACTATCCATACCAAGCTAGTCAAATCCAATTTTTAATCTCGGTCTCGGTTTAAAATTAAAGCATATGACGGAAGTGTTTCTTTGCGAGAATTTTTATCCCAGTTTGAATTAATCGCTCGGACAAATGGATGGGGAAATTCGAAGAAAGTGGTCGTATTGGCTGTTTAAGAGGAAAGGCGTGTTCGGTTTTAGAGAGAGGAACGGAATTGGAAAATTCGTAATATAGCGAATTAGTTTCAAGGTTAGAGTTAGAGTTTTGGGGAAAAACTTTCGACACCAAATTACATGCAGTTTATAAATCGAAAACAAAAATTCGGGAAAGATTTAGCCAGTGTTCCGATTGGGGATCTCCCTTTTTCGCGCATGCGCGATGGAAATTAAAAAAAAAACTTTTAAATATCTGTTCTTGACCATCACTAATTTCTATAAAAAAATTTATATTTGCCTTTTATAGCTTGTTTCAGAAATGATTTATCATATTGAGTTCACTGATATACATATACACGCGGCATATACACACATATAAATTTATTATTAGTATAGTATCTAGCATGGACGAAAAGATATATTTTTATTAAAGATATACCTAGCCCTTGTCAAATTACTTAAAAGTTATCTAAAAATTTATAATACGGAACTGTATGTATGTATATGTGTGTATATGCCGCGTGTATGCTATATGTATATCAGTGAACTCAATATGATAAATCATTTCTGAAACAAGCTATAAAAGGCAAATATAAATTTTTTTATAGAAATTAGTGATGGTCAAGAACAAATATTTAAAAGTTTTTTTTTTTTATTATACAAATGAATATAATAAATGAACACAATAAATACTTTTCCTCTTTTTTCCACAAGCTGTTTAGTTTTAAATACAATAATATTTTATAAGAAATATTTTATAAGAAATGAATTTTTAAATTAAAAATTCAGTATTATTGCAAAAAATCATCGCAATTTTTTAAAAATAATTTATAATTTAAAAAGTCTGCCTTAATACTTTTTTCAAACTTTTGTTCGATGATCTTTCTCAAATTATAGCGCTTCAAAATAAAAAGAGAAGTATTTAAAAAATATTGATTTTCAATTTTATATAATTTAAAAACAAAATATTGTAAAGATAGAATTAGCACCCATACGTTTAACCACTGTCTTTTCTATATCAATGCGCATGCGCGAAAAAGGGAGCCCCAATCGAAATATTGGATTTGGCTACGCTTGGCTTAGACTTGGAGCGTTTGTCTCCTTTGGCCTATCCGGAATGCTCACCTGTTTAAGATAAGATTGCGTGCTCGCAATTTATTGTTGTGATGGCAGACGATTTTATTAAACAGACTCTTCAAATGGAGGGGCATACATCTTTAAGAGTCGCCGTGGAAAGAGTCATGGCGATAAAAATTATTAAGGAAAATAGTTTTCCTAAATTTCAGGAGAGGGATCGAAAGGGGCAAATTAACTTTAAGATCAAACGCGAATGAAACTTTTTAAACAAAGAAGAGATTAACGTGATTATAAGCAAAATTGCGGAAAATTTAATAATTTTAAGGGAAAATAAAGGGAAACTTTCGGTTCTAAAAGAGGAGCCAACAAATGCTGGCAATGGAGCTAAGGGACATTTTTGATCGGAGTGCCGTTCATTGATTAATTCAAGGAAGGGAAACTTGGGCTCGCCGAGCTTTGCAGCGGTGTAACGCGGAAATGTAATATCGCAAGGGGAAAGAATTTTTCTTTCGGGAATTTAAGTGGGAAATCAGGAAATTTTTGTTTTCAAGGAAGGTTAGACAATCAAAATTGTGTTTTCAAATTAACACAGACTCAGATATTTCGATTCTAAATAAAAGGATAGTAGGCCGGGAAGGCAACAGTTTGGGTAGGGAACAGAAAATTATTTAACTGGGCAAGAAGTTCCCATTGATTTTAAAACAAATGTTAAAGTTGAGATAGGGAAGTTTTCCTTAGAATTTTCTATGTATGTGGCGAAAATTGAAGATGCATCTTTGGAGCAGATTTTCTTGTTAAGGTCGGAATAAAATCTTCAATTCGCTCTTTAGCAATGATGTTTCTGAAAAAGATAGGAACCTATCTTGTTCTCGTATGAGTCTTCCGGAAAGGAAAGTTCCTGAATTTTTGTTAGATTTCTTTAATAGGAATTCTGAAGGGTTAAATGACTTATAAAAGGAAAGTTTTTCTGAATTTCTCGAGGAATTTCAGGATATCTTTTCGGAAAAATATTGTAGCGGGTAATTGCTCGGTAATAGAACACTCAATTTCTGTAGAAAAATCAAGTCCTATATAAAGTCTCTTAGACGCATTCCCTTTCAGATGCGAGATGAGGTGGAGAAAATTCTTGAGGAGATGAAACAGTAAGGGGTGATTGAAGAATCCCATAGTTCTTGGGTTTCACCTGCGGTTATGGTGCAGAAGAAAGATGAGAGATTGAAGTTTTATGTAGATTATAGAAAGCTCAACGCAATCACTAAAAAAGATTGTTACTCATTGTCAAGAATTGATGATCTTCTTGATCGATTGTCAGGAAATTCTTGATTTTCCATGTTAGATTTAAAAAGTGGATACTGGCAGGTGGAACTTTGTCCAAAAGATAAGGAAAAGACAGCATTCTCAATAGTGTCATGGCTATCTAAATCTTATAATTTTAAATGAAGGAATGCGCGTAATATGATAAAATATTGATTTATTGATTGAATTCTTGTTGGTACCAGGCTTCGGTTGTTGCCAACGAAGATTCAGATGACACCTCTGAGAAAGAACCTTCCCCCTCTTAATTAGGGGTTTGAAAGAAGGAAGTGGTGAGAAGTTCGCGCGGGGATTTTTGACCATTTCCACCTATAAATATGCGTGCGGAAAAAGCGGCCGCGCCTTTTTTTGGTACTAACTAGGCGATGACATTAATCAGTCGCGCGTGATCAACTTTAGGGTTAAATTCTTAAATTTATAATCAATTTCTGTAATATTTCTCTTAGGAGAATTTAAAAGCCTCCTTGATTAAATAAAGGTAATTTTAACTAAAATAATTGAGAAAACTGAAATCTTAAATTCTTCTTAATTAAAATCAAGATCATAATTCTAAATCCAAAATCGATCGCTAACAATAGCGTAGCGTACCATTTAGTCGCAGCCAATGTGTTGCGACTGAATAATTTGAATTTAGAATCTTAATAATTATTTTCAAACATATTCATGCCCAAAAGAGGAGGGCGCAAAGTTCAAATTAAAAGATTAAGATTTCAGTTAAATCAAACGATAATTTTAAATAAAGATCCCTTCTCATTATTCCTAAAACTTAAAAATTTGGAAAGACAAACTAAAATTAAAATAATTAAGCAAATTCCTAAATATAAATTAAGAAAAATTGATTTCGAGGTAAATTATCCAAATTATAAACAAATTAATAAGAAAGATCCCCGATACAAAATTTATAAAGTTCGTTTCCTATTCGGGGTTAATTAATTCACAAACCGGTCCAATCCCAGGGTAAAGTACTTAAATGTATTGACCTAAAAACGGACGATCAGGATGTAACATTCTTTGATGACAGCGGTGGGATACTAAAACGGTTTGTGGAAAGAAACAATAGTGGACAGTGAAAAAGTGAACAAAAAAAAATATAATAAAAAAAAAACAATAAATTAAAGAACATGAAGGGATCTGGTCAAACATCAAGAAACACCATGGAAAACTCAGGGGAGACAGACATGAATGAATTACGGAGGCTAATTGGGAAGCAACAACGAACGATACAACAGTTTCAGCAATAGCAACGAAGTCAAGCTATTAATTTATCATCGGAAGGAACGATAAGTAACTTTTTACAATTTTCGATCAGAGACGCGTTAGAAGCGGTGCCTAATTTCGATGGAGAAAATATTCCGTTTGTTTACTTCGTCGAGGGTTGCGAAGAAGCATTAAGTCGCATCCACGCAAGAAGTAATTCTAGTTTGGGCAATACGTAATAAATTAAAAGGGGATGCTCATAGATCAATATTGGGAAAAATCTTTGAAAACATGCAAGAACTAATTGAATTTTTGAGAGTAAAATACGGGCCGCGAGAAACAGTTTATGAAGCGCAAGGACGATTAGCTTATCTATATCAAAAGAGGGACGAGAAGGTTGCAGCATATGCAAATCGAGTTAGGGAATTAGGAAAGCGAATTCTTGATGCACAAAAAAGAGAAATATTAAGTTTGGAATTTCGAAATTCAATTGAGAAACATTTAAAAACAAGCTTCTTACGCGGATTAAATAGAGAAATAATAATATCAAAAGAAAGAACATTTGAAGAAGTAGAGGCACGGGCAATTGACGCGGAGAAAGAATTAGAAACTGTAAACATGATAAGACGTGTAGTACTCGCAGAGAACGCACCGGCTGAAAGACGAGCTTCGACCCATCGCATTGAAATTGAAATAATAACATGCCAATTTTGTCGAATGGTAGGTCATACAGCTGATCGTTGTTGATTGATTAATAAAAATCAAAATCAAAATAGATTGGGATTTTCCCAAAATACACGAAATAATAATAACTATTTAAATAACAATAATTATAATAAAAACAACAATCGAGTACAACCCCTACTTCCATGATTTCAATCAAGTTGGAATAATCAAAATTCGATAACTTGCAGATATTGTAAAAAATTAGGGCATATTGAGGAATGTCGGAAAAGAATTTTTAATAATAATAATAATAACAATAACAACGGCACTCGTAATAATAGCCATAATAATAATTTGAACAACAATCGAAATAACAACAATGGAAATAATTTTAGACAAAATTTACAAGCTCAGGGAAACGGGCAGATTCCCGAGAGGAACGGGGCAGCCCCGGGAAAAACCAATGTCCACACCGCACGGAAAATCAACGCTCAAATCGAATCAAATGCAGAACAATAAATTTAGCCTATATTGAGGAGGTACCAACAGTGAAATTAGAAAGCTTAAATTTTAAAGAAACTCTAAATTTCCTTGTAGACAGTGGATCAGGGCCGAATATAATTAAAAGAAGTATTATAACACCAGATACTTTTGTGAACAGGAATGAAATTTTGAAACTAAGTGGAATTACAACGCATCACGTGACCACCTTAGGACTGGCACTGATAGATATTTTAGGATGTCCAGTTTCTTTTCATTTGGTGGAAGATGATTTTCCAATACCACAACATGGGATTCTGGGTTCAGACTTCTTCAAACAATTTCAAGTAAATGTTAATTACCAAGAAAATCAATTAGAATGGAACGATATTATTATATCTTTTGCATTAAAAAAAGAACAAGAAAAAAATTTACAATTCCTGCTAGATCTATTTCATAAATGCATATTAGAGTCGCGAATTCAGAATTAAAAGAAGGATTTGTCCCGCGATTAATTGTAACAGACGGTATCTACTTAGGTGATGCTTTAGTTACAGTTAGAGACGGCAAAGCTTATCTACAAGTAATAAATACAAATGAAGAAGAAGAAAGGGTATTAATTCCCACAATTGAAATATACGAATTTGAAACAAATGATAAAGAAATCTCAAATTCGACGAATTCAAACTCAAAGTCAAATTCAAATAAAAATCTTAATACAAGCTCGAATTCAAGATCATGTTTCTCTATAAATCAAAATGAAAGAAAGAATAAAATAATTGATTAATAATTGATTGCATTAAGACTTAAGCATTTAAATAATGAAGAGCGTGAACATGTTGAAAGATTAATAAAGAAAAGTGCTAATTGTTTTCATTTGCCCGGTGAAAATCTTAATCATACAAATGTTTTAAAACATCGAATTCCAACAGTAAATGAGATTCCAATAAACACTAAGCAACAGATTTCCAGTAATTCATAAAAATGAAATTAATAGACAAATAAATGAATTATTAGAACAAAATATAATTAAACCATCAAAATCACCTTATAATACGCCTGTGGATAGTCCCTAAGAAGTCGGACTCGAAAGGAAACAAGAGATGGAGAATGGTGTTAGATTTCCGTGACCTAAATGATAAGACAATAGGTAACGCGTATCCACTTCCAAACATAACAGAAATACTTGATCAGCTGGGTAGTGCAAAATATTTTTCTGTATTCGACCTTGCTTCAGGTTTTCATCAAATCAAAATGCATCCGGATGATAGTCATAAAACAGCATTTTCTACCCCCCCCATGGTCATTATGAATTTGATAGAATGCTTTTTGGACTTAAAAATGCGTCTGCCACATTTCAAAGATTAATGGATTTAGTTTTAACGGGAATGCAAGAAAGCGAAATTTTTGTATACCTAGATGACATAGTATTATGTGTTAGTTCATTAACAGAACACGCAATTAAATTTGAGAAATTAATTTCACGATTAAGAGAAGCAAATTTAAAATTACAACCAGACAAATGTGAATTTTTAAGAAGAGAAGTAACTTATTTAGGACATATAATTGGAGAAAACGGAGTCCGACCTGATCCTAAAAAGATTGAAACAGTTCAAAATTTTCCAATTTCCAAAATGCAAAAAATATTAAACAATTTCTTGGATTAGCTGGGTATTATCGAAGATTTATTAAAGGATTTTCAAAAATAGCTAAATCGCTAACTAATTTACTAAAAAAGGAAATAGAGTTTAAATGGGGAGATAAAGAACAAGAATGTTTTAATACGTTAAGAAATGCATTATGTAAAGAACCGATATTACAATATCTTGATTTTACAAAACCTTTTCTCTTAACTACCGACGCTTCTGGAACAGCAATAGGTGCAATTTTAAATCAGGGTCAAGTTGGAAAAGATCAACCAATTAGTTATGCTTCGCGTGTATTAAATAATGCAGAGAAAAATTATTCGACTATAGAAAAAGAATTATTAGCAATTGTATATGCTGTTCAACATTTTCGACCTTATATTTATGGTAAAAAATTTTTCTTAATAACCGATCATAAACCATTAACTTGGCTTCATAAATTGAAAGATCCAACTTCTCGCTTAGCAAGATGGAGAATAAAATTGGCCGAATATGATTATGAAATAATATATAAACCAGGAAAAATTAACGCTAATGCCGATGCTTTATCTAGAAATCCTACAGCAAATATATATCCAATACAATCTCAGTACGATGAAATAGAAGAATGTTCAGAAGATGAAGAAGCTAGATACAGAAATGCAAATCCAAGATCTTTACCATCTTCACCAAGAAGAGGAACAATGATGGAAGAACTAGAGCCATTAGTTTTAGGGATGAAGACGCGTAATACAGAAAAGTCAGAAGGAGAAAGTGTATCATTTACTAAAAAAGAATTAAATGAATCTTTATTTTATGAACATACATTTCAGGCAGAAATACATAATAATCCAGAAGAAACAGATGAAACTGATTACACAGAAAATTTATTTAATAACAGCACAGAAAATAATATACAACAAAACTCAACACTAGAGTCAGAAATTTCAAATTACGAAGATGCAGAAAATTATGATGAATTAAATTCACAAAATCATAATAATTCAAATTCACGAATAAAAATACGAATCAAAACTTTTACAAATTCTTGATAACTTAACAGGAAACAATAATAAAATTAATCAAGGAGAAGTTCAAGAAAATTTGATGCCAGAAAGCGAAAATGAAGAAAAAAATTGTCCAAAGAACCAAATTTTCATTGACGACTACATTGAAGAAAAAGATATTGAAGAGGACAATGAAGAAAAATTTGACGAAGACGAAGACAATGACAGCGAACAAGACATAGACGAAACTTACAATGAAATGACTTTTGACAAAATAAGTGACACAACTGAAAGACAGATAATGACACGCAGACAAAATTAAGCATAATAAACAGTCGTGACAAAATTTTTATGCAAAAAGAAAATTATTTGTACCTTTTAACTGCAGACGGTAAACCTTGTGATGACGGATCAAAAGCATTACAAAATAGAAATTTAATTCCTAAAATTAAAGAAGGAAAAATAGGAAATATTGAAATAGTAAAGAAAGGAAATAAATTTCATCTAATTTTTATTTGCAAAAATAATATTAATGAAAAGATAACTAAGGAAACATTGCATTGTTTAACTACTAAATTACGAAAAGCAATTAAGGAAAATTCAATTAAAATTTTAAATATTGCAAAAACACAAGAAATTGATAATATAAAATCTTAAATCGAATTCGAGAATCTATTATAGGAATTCCAGTTAAATTAATAATTTGTCACGGTCTAATCAGAATTCCAGAAGTTGAAAATCGAAAAAATATAATAGAAGAAGCTCATTCATCAAAAATTGGAGGCTATAAAGGAGTAACTAAAACATATAATCGAATTAGGCAAAATTTTTATTGGGATAATTTAAAGACTGAAATTCGAAATTATATAAATCAATGTTTACAATGTCAAATAAAAAAGTTAGTTCGAGTCAAAACCAAACAACCTATGTTAATAACTGACACACCCTTTCATTTGAAAAAATATCAATGGACATAGTCGGACCTTTACCAGAAACATCGAAAGGAAATTCCTACATCCTAACAATCCAAGATCACTTAACCAAATTTTCCCTAGCAATATCTTTAAAATAAATAACTGCCGTAAAAGTCGCTGACGCATTATTAAAATATTTTATTTGTATTTTTGGAGTCCCTAAAGCTATATTAACAGATCAAGGAACGAATTTTATGAGTAACTTAATGAAAAGATTTACAAAACAATTTCGAATTAAACAATTTAAAACAACATCTTTTTATCCACAAGCCAGTGGAGCTTTGGAAAGATCTCATTTAGTATTAATTGAATATTTGAAACAATATGTTAATAAATTTACTGAATGGGATGAATTATTAGAATATGCAACTTTTTCTTATAATACGAGTACACATGAATCAACTGGATATACTCCATATGAGTTGGTGTTTGGCAAAATAGCCAGACAACCGTCCAGTGAAATAATTAAAATTAATGATACAGAAGACGGAAAAACATATGACGATTATTTATGTAAATTAATGACAAATATTCACAACTTACAAGAATTGGCTCGAGAATGTTTAATAGCTTCAAAAATTATCAAAAAAATCCAAACATTATTATGATCAAAAAATTAATCCACAAGAGTTTCAAGTTAACGATCAAGTTTCCCTTTTATGTGAACCAAGAAAAGGAAAACTAGGTAATCAATATTCTAGACCACATATAATAACAGATATATTATCGAATGGAAATATCAAAATTCTTTTAAAAGGAAAACCAAAAATTGTTCATCCTAATAAAATTCGAAAAACCAAAAAATAACAATTACTTAAGAAATTGAACTTGTACCGCGCAACAATTTCAATTTCATTCATAATAATAATATTTCTTTCAAAAAAGATGAAAGCAAAAATCTTTCTCTTAATTCTCATCCAGAACATCTTGGTAAAAAAAAACTATGGAATTATCGGTTTTGACTGCGGAACATCCAACCTGAATGTCACAACATTGTCATTGTTGGAAACAGAAGAATGTAATATACCACTAATATACCACTAATATACCACTAATCGAACCACAAATACAAGAAACTAAAATTCAATTATTACAATTGTCAAAATTCGAATCTATCAATATTATACAATGTAAAATCTCAATTTTGCGAACAATTTATTATTGCGGCATGTATTCACATATATCAACTGTACAAAATGCGCAAGCAGAATATATAATCGACACAACATTCGACCAATGTAAAAATATGCATAAAACCGGAACACTAACTGTAAACATAAATAACATAATTAACGGATTAGAAGTAAATTATACAACTTCACGACCAATTATTTTTGCCGGATCTGTAACAACCGATGGAAAATGCTTTGGAACACAATATTCAGATCCATATGGAACTTGGCAAGATGTAATTGTACAAAGAATAATGACTATAAGTTTATTTTCATATCAAGCAATAATAAATATTGAAACAAATCAAATTTATTTAAAAACAGGAACAATTTGTCAATATTCAGATGGAAATTGCATAGATATCGAAGGTAGATATACTTTTTGGGAAACCATACCAACGAATTTTTGTAAATTTAATTATTATGACGTATTATATGAAGGAAAAGCAAACAAAATGATTAGTAACATAAATGAAAAATTACAAATAATTTATTCCTTGTCAACTCAAGATATAACTTTTGCGCTTACTCAAACTGGAAAAAAGTTTCTTTGCGAATATACTTTAATAAAAACAGAACATCCAAAATTATTAATTCTTGAAATTAAAAATGAAGGAACTTTTATTCAAAAACGAAAATTATCAGTTGAAAATTTAGATATTTTTGCTTATGTAAATTCAAAATTTGTTTACATAGAAAGACATATATGAACACAAATGAATCATTTATACACAGATGTACTTAAACAACGGTGCAATTTGGAGCAATAAATTATGAAAAATGCACTTAGCATAGTCACACATTCTCCAGACAATTTCGCATATCAAATTATGAAAGGACCTGGATATATGACAGCAATATCAGAAGAAGTCGTCCATATAATCAAATGTACTCCAGTTGAAGTTTAGAAAATTTATCATACAAAGGAATGTTATCAACAATTACCAGTATTAAAAGGAAATGAAACATACTTTTTAGCACCACGAACTCATATTCTTTTCAAAACCGGAACGCAAATCACTTGCAGCAGAATAATTCCAACAATGTATTATTTAAACGACGGATGGTATAAAATTACACCAATTCTGGAATACAGCAAATCTTCATTAAAACTAACACCAATGACGAAACCGACTTGGCAATACAATGATCCTGGATCATTGGCAGCAAGCGGCATATATACAAACAGCGAACTCGAAAATTTACGAGACCATATTATGTTTCCAGCAGAGAAAAACGGAATTTTAAACACAATGGCCCGTGGTGTAATAGGAGAACCGATCTTATCTCAAGGAATATTACTATCTCATCTTCTCGATGAAAACTCTCTATATAAAATTACCGAATCTGCATGGAAGAAAATTTGGGGAACATTCCTATCTATCGGAAACGCAAGTGCAGGACTAATTGGATTATATTTCTGCATAAGAACAATCAAATTAATAATAGACACACTAATTCATGGCTATGCACTTCACACAATTTATGGTTGATCAATATATCTCATCAGAGCGCTTTGGGACTCAGTCACAAATCTATTATTACATCTAGCCAAACGAAAACCTCAAGAAGAAAGAAAATCAGAAGAAAAAAGACTAGAAGAAGGAAATCAACAATCAAATGAACAACAAGAAATAACACAAATACCTACACAACAACAAACACAAGTTGAAATAGAAAATGAAATTGGAAATTCAAGTCAAACTTTTATCCGCAACGAAATTCAAACCTTATATCCGCAATTATAAAGAGATAACGAAAAGATAGCATGAAAGACGAGCCCTATATCGATCGAACAAAACATGTATCAAGCGATAAATAAAGATAACAGGTGCAAATTCTTACGATAGAGTTAATTAATAGTTGAAGTTCAGCCGTGTAAGAAGAAAGAACAAAATTATAATAGTAAATTAATAATAAACAACCTTACAAAACAAATCAGGTAAATTTTAAATCACATTTTGACTCATCAAAATTAAATTTTACTAATTCTTTTTATATACAAAAAAGAAAATGAGACCGCCGACACAACAAGAAGAAAAATCACAATTAGACGGCATACTACCCCAAAATCATCCAGACGTCTATGAAGCTTTACTGAAAGAAACAACAATGTGCATTACGGCAATAAACGAAGAAGAGACAATCTACAGGGAAAAAGACATACCCTATTGACGAGTCTGCGACAAATGTTTCTGGGACATTACTCTCGACATTCACAATTTTATCGAGGAAGTAAGAAATTGGCACACGCTTTGTAAGGTTGAAGAACAAATTCAGGGAATTAAACGTACATGCTATTGTTGTGGAAAAATTATATTAAATTTAAGATCAGCTAAAGAATGTATAAAATGCATAGAAGAATTTATTAATAATGAGGAAGAATTTTACTGGAAAGACGAAATAGATGTACAAAATTATGAAAATATTGAAAATTAATTATATATTACATATAAATAGAAATAATATAGTACATAGTAATATAGTATAATATAGAAATAATACTGTAATATAGTATAGAAATAATAATATAAATAAATTAATAATAACTATATACCTTTGTAATTAATAATAAATGATAAAAATATAAAATCAAATATATATATATATATATATATATATATATATATATATAATAATATGTAACAAATTCCTAAATAAAAAGTATAATACTAATAATAAAGAGAATATACATAAAGCAAATTCATGCAACACACTACATACATGAAAAATGAAACAGGAAACAATAGATAAGTCCACATTAAACAAAAATAATGAAATCCAATATCTTTCCCACCTAAACAAAAAGCGTTATAAGATAAGAGTGGCATAGAGCATAAGCTAAGGGCCAAGAGCCTTGCCGAAAAAAGTCATTCAGAATCATTCTGTTCCTCGTATGAGACGGACTCATACATCAAAATTTTAAACCAATGGATAAAATGCAAAAAGACGAAAAGGAAATAGAAAACTTTAAAAAACAAATAAAAAATTCAGAATTTGATTGTGCTGTAAGTAACTGAGAAAATTAATTAATAAATAAATATAATAATAAATTTATTTCCTTTTAAGATACAGAAACAACAAAACCAAAAAGTAAACTACGAAAAGATGCTAGGAGATCCAGACCTAAAATGCATTACAGGACCAGACAAATTTAATAAATTACAGATAAAGTATTATGACTACATATTTTATGAAACTATACCTCCCAGAAGGAAAATATGTGGAGATTGTTTTAATCCAATGAAAAATAGCGCAGAAAACTTCAAAAAAGTTCCCCTTGCAAGATGGCACAGTCACACAATTATAAATGAGAACAATATAGACATCAAAACAAAATGCGCAAAATGTAATAAGACACTTTTTAAATTTAAAAAATTAATAAATTGTGAAAAATGTATTAGAAGTTATATATTAAAAAAAAACCAATCACAGAGGAAATATACTTATTTAACATGTAACATATGAAATAAATAAATACTCAATAATACCCAAAACAGTAATTACCCAATAAAATAAACAAAATAAATAATATTAAACCAAACAAACAAACAAATAAACAAACAAACAAACAAAAAAAAGAGAAAGGTGGAACATATTTTGTATTTAAACCATATTACTTTCAAATAAATAAATAACAACAAATAATAAATAAATAATCATAAACAATAAAATTAAAAACAACAAAATAATAACAAATATATAAATACAATGATAATAAGAATAATAGTAATCTCTGTATAGAAATAAGCTAATTTTGTATCAGATTAATTAGTATTATTCATACGTAGTAACATAAGGTATTACGTATGACTTAAGGGGGGAGGTGTCACGACTATCTAAATCTTATAATTTTAAATGAAGGAATGCGCATAATATGATAAAATATTGATTTATTGATTTATTGATTGAATTCTTGTTGGTACCAGGCTTCGATTGTTGCCAACGAAGATTCAGATGATACATCTGAGAAAGAACCTTCCCCCTCTTAATTAGGGGGTTTCCTTTGAAAGAAGAAAGTAGTGAGAAGCTCGCGCGGGGATTCTGACCATTTCCACCTATAAATATGCGGAAAAAGCGGCCGCGCCTTTTTTCGGTATTAACTAGGCGATGACATTAGTCAGTGGCGCGTGATCAACCTTAGGGTTAAATTCTTAAATTTATAATCAATTTCTGTAATATTTCTCTTAGGAGAATTTAAAAGCCTCCTCGATTAAATAAAGGTAATTTTAATTAAAATAATTGGGAAAACTGAAATCTTAAATTCTTCTTAATTAAAATCAAGATCATAATTCTAAATCC
Organism: Pogonomyrmex californicus; assembly: GCA_024349325.1. Taxonomy (NCBI): domain Eukaryota; kingdom Metazoa; phylum Arthropoda; class Insecta; order Hymenoptera; family Formicidae; genus Pogonomyrmex; species Pogonomyrmex californicus. The sequence goes on from JAECZD010000021.1 coordinate 737,740, forward strand.
AAAATCGATCGCTAACAATAGCGTAGCGTACCATTTAGTCGCAGCCAATGGTGTTGCGACTGAATAATTTGAATTTAGAATCTTAATAATAAATAATTATTTTTAAACGCATTCATGCCCAAAAGAGGAGGGCGCAAAGTTCAAATTAAAAGATTAAGATTTCAGTTAAATTAAACGATAATTTTAAATAAAGATCCCTTCTCATTATTCCTAAAACTTAAAAATTTGGAAAAACAAACTAAAATTAAAATAATTGAGCAAATTCTTAAATATAAATTAAGAAAAATTGATTTCGAGGTAAATTATCCAAATTATAATCAAATTAATAAGAAAGATCCCCGATACAAAATTTATAAAGTTCGTTTCCTATTCGGGATTGATTAATTCACAAACCGGTCCAATCCCAGGGTAAAGTACTTAAATGTATTGACCTAAAAACGGACGATCAGGACGTAACAATAGGAAACGGTTTGTTGCAATTTACTGTAATGCCATTTGGATTATGTAATGCTCCGACGACTTTTGAGAGGTTAATGGAAAGAATTCTTTATCAGATATTAAATAAAATCTGTTTGGTTCATTTAGATGATGTTGTGATTTTCATAAAACTTTCGAGGAGATGTTGACTAATCTTCGGGAAGTTTTTCTTCGTCTCAGGCAAATTTAAAAATAAATCCAAAGAAATGTTCCCTGTTTGGAAGGAAAGTTAAATATTTAGTGAAGTCTCGGAAGAAAGACTCTAAAAAGGTTGTTTCCCTGCCGGAATGGCTTGTCCCGCGGAATAAGAAACAAGTCCATAGCTTTTTGGGGTTTTGCTCCTATTATAGGAAATTTGTTAGAGGATTTTTGCAAATTGCAAAACCCCTATTTTCCTTGAAGAAACAGTGTAGGTTTGTTTGGGGTGAACATTATCAAGAGGCACTTGAAAAGCTAAAGCGGTGTTAGATTTCTTCCCCTGTCTTGTCTTTTCCAATTGAGACAGGAAAATTCATTTTGGATACTAACTTTGAATCATGGCATTAGTGCTGTTTTATCCCATATTCAAGAAGGAAAAGAGAGAGTAATTACGTATTTTAGTAGTGTTTTAAGTAAAACCGAAAGAAATTATTGTGTTACTCGTAGAGAGTTGTTAGCAATAGTTGACTCTTTGAAAAGTTTTCATCATTATTTATATGGACGGGAATTCTTAATAAGGACTGATTATGTTTCTTTCTGATGGTCTTTCAGGGAAAGGACAATTGGTCCGCTGGTTGAAACGTCTTCAGCAATATAATTTCGAAATTTCTCATCGAGCAGGGAAATCGCATGATCGCTGATGGATTGTCAAGACGCCCCTGTGCGGAAAGTGACTGCAATTATTGTGCCAGAAGAAAGAAAAGAGAAAGAAAATAAAGGGAAATATTTAGGAAAAATAGTTTTAGAGAGAAGAGAATCGAAGGATTGGCAGGCAGCACAGTTAGAAGATCTTTCGATTGTTGAAATTCTTCGGAATAAGGAAATAGGTAGATACCGTCTTCGACATGAGATTATTTCCGGGAATACTTCTTCGAAAATTTATTTTATATCAATGAGTCTTAATGGGATTCTCTGGTTATTAAGGATAAAATTCTTTGTAGGAGATGGGAGTCTCCTGATTTGAAAACTGTTATTTTTTTAAATTGTTGTTCCTCATAAAATGATGCAACAGGTTTTGGAGGAAGCTCATGATTCTCCTACAGGACGGCATTTTGGAATGAATAAAACTCTTGAAAAGATTCGGAAGCGTTTCTTTTGGGCGACATGCAAACAAGATGTGAAATATTGGATTAGGATCTATAAAGTTTGTGTAGCTAAAAAAGATCCTGCTGGAAAGGGAAAATCTGCTTTTTAGATTTATAATGTGGATGCTTCCTTTGAGAGGGTGCAGATGGACGTGTTAAGTCCCTTACCATTTTCTTCTTCCGGGAATAAATATTTATTAGTAGTTGCTGATTGTTTCTCAAATTGGGTGGAAGTTTTCCACTGAGAAATATCAAAGCTAGTACGGTGGCAGAAGTCTTTGTAAGTCAGATAATAGCTAGGCATGAAGTGCCATTAGAAATATATATGGATCAGGGAAGGAATTTCGAATCGCGAATGTTCCAGAAGTTATGTCAAATTTTAGGAATAAAGAAAACTCGCACTATTCCTCTTCATCCACAATCCAATTGTCAGGTGGAACGACAACATCACATTTTGTTAAATTATTTATCTAAATTTATTTCAGAAAACCAGAGAGATTAGGATCATTAGATCCCTTTAGGATTATTAGCTTGCAGATCTTCTAAACATGAGGTCATAGGTTTTACTCCTGTAAAGTTGAATTTGAATAGAGAATTAAGATTGCCTATAGATCTTCTTCGTGGTTGTCCTCCTGAAACCGATAATGTTCCCCAAGAAGAAGGATATTCATTTAGATTGAGGGAGAGAATGAATCATATCCATAATGTTGCGAGTAAACGTATGGATTTAAGGTCGCAAAGGACAAAAATGAATTACGATCGGAAGGATAGGCGACTGAATTTTGTGCCTGGCCAGAAAGTTTGGTTTTATAATCCTCAAAGGATGTAAGGTAGGGCTCCCAGTTATGAGGTAATTAGGAAAATGAATGATGTAGTTTATTGCATTCGAAAAACGAAAATACATAAAAATAAAGTGGTACATTTAGATAGATTAGCTCCATTTGAGGAAAGGAAAAAAAATTTGTAGGGAAAAGAATCGAAGCTGAGCCTGTAAATGCGTAAAAAAAAGATATGTAGATATTTCATTTTTGAGATAATTAAGTTGAAAGAAAGTTTTTTAAGTAGATACTGTTTATGTTTATGTTTCTTATTTGAAGTTTGTCGGCATCGCTTTAAGAGGAAAATCTTCTACTTACTACCCAAACATTCGGCTAAGGAAATCCTTTTTTTTTTTTAAGAAGACCACCTCGCCCTCGATTTTTTTGAACCGTGATTTTTCCGAGGGACTTACGGCAAATGCCAAGGCGAGGACTTGGGATATCCGTAAGGACGAAAGGATCCACGGAAGTTTCCCTCCCCTTGTCTGAAGATTCAAGAGAGAAGTGCGCAAGACACAAGCACAAGAAGCATCAGGAAAGAAGAAAGAAGATGATCTCGCAGCGGTACGGAACTTCCGGGAAGGGTGAAGTTTGGAACTAGTTCGGTGGTCGGTAATCGGCAGCAGCAGCTCGGGATAGAGCAGGAAGCCGACAGATTCCCTGAGAACTTCACTATGGAAGAAGCCGACTTTTTTGCGAAGGAGTTCTCTAGAATTCAACGACAATTTCGAAGAGAAGGGAGGGTAGTGTCACGACCGAGCGGTATTCCGCTCAACGCTATCCTTATATCGATTTCCAACCTGAAGATCATTCCTTGCTGATGCGGTCGTTAAGCGATTGTCAAGCATTATTGTGGTGAGAGAGTCGACGGCACGGCGAGTTTGAGCCGAGTCGCGGTGAATTCCGATATTATTAAAAAAAGAGTTCTTGTGTCATTGTAAACAATAAAGTGTGTTCCTCCGTTTTCTAAAAAGTCTCTCTTCCTTCCCTTGCATGAGTGTAACGCGAGTGAACCTGCCGCGAGCACATTAATTGTAATAATTTGACTTGTCAACCTACAAGTCAAATTATGTATTTCAATTGTATAAAAGATGTGATATACTACTATTTAAAAAAAATAAAACCCAAGTAATAATATTTTTAATTTAAAAATAATAAAACCAAATTACGTTTATATCTTTCTATCCTTTCAAGACTCTTCTTTTTCTAACCCAAGTGGTAATAATTTAAGCTTTAAAATTTTATTATATCATAAAATTACTTTACTCAATCTACCCATTTTTTCACAAAGAATTAAAGAGTAAGAGTACAAAATAAATGATAAAATTTTATTTAAATAAAAACAAAATTATGTAAAAACATTTGGCGCTGCTCAGACCTCTAAAAAGAACACAAATAAGTGAATATATATATATATATATATATATATATATATATATATATATATATATATAAAATAAATAATAGTAATAATAATAATAATAATAATAATATAAAATAAATATATATATATATATATATATATATATAAAAAGAACACAAATAAGTGAATATATATATATATATATATATATATATATATATATATCACTTATTTGTGTTCTTTTTAGAGGTCTGAGCAGCGCCAAGTTTTTACATAATTTTTTTTTTATTTAAATAAAATTTTATCATTTATTTTGTACTCTTACTCTTTAATTCTTTGTGAAAAAATGGGTAGATTGAGTAAAGTAATTTTATGATATAATAAAATTTTAAAGCTTAAATTATTACCACTTGGGTTAGAAAAAGAAGAGTCTTGAAAGGATAGAAAGATATAAACGTAATTTGGTTTTATTATTTTTAAATTAAAAATACTATTACTTGGGTTTTATTTTTTTTAAATAGTAGTATATCACATCTTTTATACAATTGAAATATATAATTTGACTTGTAGGTTGACAAGTCAAATTATTACAAGTAATGTTTATAGGACTATCACTTGGCGCCAATTATTGGTATCAAATCTTTTGTATAAATTTTATACAATAATTTTATTACAATCATTTGAGTTGGCATTGTGGAAACAAAATTTTCTTTTTTAAAGAATTAAAACTACTATTACGTAGATTAGAGTAAAAAGACTCTTCAATGAAAATACAAAGATACGTATCGTTTAGGTTCTATTTTCTTAAAATAAAAGATATTGCCAGTTAGATTTTAATATTATTTGAGTAGAATAACGCAATTTTTATAGTAGGATTATAACTTGACGCTAGTTATTAATATCAAATCTTTTACACAAATATATCATTTGAGTTGAGTTGACAATGTAGAAACAAATTTTTTTGTTTTTTAATAAAGTTAACAGCTTATTATAATACTGTTATGCCCGCATGAGTCTTCTGCGGCCGAGTGGGGTCGAGCCGCTTGAAGTAGAAGCGAAGCGCTCTCCGGGGCAACGATTGTTTTGTTTACGAAAAGTACAGCACGGTGACTCGTGGCGTACAGATATGTGTCCGCTAAATTGTTGTAGTTTGGTTTGAATAAAGCCTACGTATTTTATTAAACATTGTTTATTGCCGAGCGCGTTTCCTAGCGGAACGCAAGTTAATGCGCGTTACATGAGAGCGTCAGTGACCGCCGTAGACATAACAATATGATAAATATTATCATTATGTAAAACCTGATAATTTTAAAAAAGAATTAAAGCTACTATCATTTGGTTTTTAGAATAAGAAGATTTCGATAGGAAAAGTACGAATCATTGATTGATTTATATTTTCTAAAAGCAATTGTATATTTAACTTTCGAGGTAATGAAACTATAATGGAAGTATAAATTGGCGCTATTTTTTTAATATCAAAATCTTTTATATAAATGATATACATGTTAGGGTTGAGTATTAGATATTATTTGAATTTAATAAGATTGTGATATAACACTTATGTTTAAATAGGAAAACTCTTAAGTGCAAAGATATGTACTTAGATTTTATTTCTATTTTTTTGTGAAGAATTATAATTTTTAACTAGGAATGTACTTATAGTACTTATAATGTTCACATGACATGGGATCAGTTGTTGATTATACACATGATATGACTTGAGTTGTGTTAAGTATGGCAATTTAAAAATAAATGGTTTATTTAAAGAGAAATTAAAAGCTATTACCATTAGAAAAGTTAGGAAGATTCTTCAATGGAAATACAAAGTTATTGTAATGTAGATTTTATTGTTTAATTTTGTTACATGTAACTAAAATTGAGTTAAGTACGGCAATTTCGTAATATAATTTTTTTTAAAGTAGGATTAAAAACTACTACTTAAGTTAGAATAAAAAAACTTTGCAATAGAGATACAAAGATACATACCACTTAGGTTATATTAGGTTGTCCCAAAAGTATCTTTTGCTATTTGCACGCAGCTGCTTTATCTGGCAATGTTTATACAAACATGAAACCTAATCTGTCAAATGCTGTGATCTTTATCTTCAGTCGTCTTCTAGCTGTCGTAGGATACATTTCGTTTGCATTGAAGTCTTATATACGCTCTTTCATACGCCTTTAAGTATAAAAAATCAAAGAAAGCATTTCTGACATATAATGCTGCATTGTTTTAAAAAAGGCAACAGTGCTAAAGATACCGCAACTGAGATTTGCACCGCGTATGGGAGTGGTGCTACAAGTGTTCAGACAGTTCATAGTTGGTTTAGGAGATTTAGAACTGGTAATTTTAATCTGAAAGATGAAGAATGCAACGGCCGCCCATCCACTACGGATACGGAACTAATCAAGGCCATGGTTGATGAAAGCGATATAGTGTTTGTGAATTGGCGGATATTTTAAACATTTCGCGAACAACGGTGCATAATAATCTTACAAAGATCGGCTATGTCAATCGCTCTGAAGTATGGGTTCCGCATCAGTTGACAGAGAGCAACCTCCTTAATCGTATTTCGACGTGTGATTTGTTTCTTCAGCGAAATGAGAAAGATCCATTTTTGAAAAGATTGGTTACTGGGAATGAGACGTGGATTCTTTACGAGAATATTACATGTAAACGATCTTGATCAAAGAATAAGAAGTCTTTAACGGTAGCAAGATCTGGTCTTCATCCGAAGAAAGTTTTGTCCATTTGGTGGGATTGGAAGGGTGTCTTATTACGAACTTCCACAAGGTGATACAATCAATTCAGTGAAATATTGTTCCCAATTGGACAAATTGAAGGAAACAATTGCCACAAAACGACCAGAATTAACGAACAGACGAGGCATCGTTTTCTAGCACGATAACGCTAGGCCCCATTTGTCAACCGTCAGGAATTATTATCATTTGAGTGGGATGTTCTACCTCATCCTTCATACTCTCCAGATATTGCCTCGTGTGACTACTACTTATTTCTTTTATTAAAAAATTCTCTTCGCGGTAAAAAATTTAATACAATAAATGACATAAAAATGCACCTAGAACGATATTTTGCTAGCAAACTCCAGAAGTTCTGGAAAGATGGCATTATGAGCTTCCGGAGAGAAAGGTAATAGAACAAAATAGATCATACATAATTCAATAAAATAATATAAAACAAAATATGTTGTGCATCTATTATTTCCTTATAAAATGAAAGAAACTTTTGGGACAACCTAATATTTTTTTTAAATAAAAAATATTATTAGTGTTATCTTTTAATTTAGTACAATAACAAACACCGCTAACAAAACAATTGGGAAAAGGAGAGTGCAGGTACCACCGAAAAAGAAGAATACCATGCCATGGTTTACTGATGAAATGAAAGAAATTGCTAAAAAGAAGAAGGATGCATACTTACAATACATAAAAAGTAACGAATCAGAAGTAATAAAGCGCGAAAAGAATATATACAAATAAGAAATGAAACAAACGCAGGAATAAGATAGTTGAATGAGGAATATTGGCATTAATTTTATCTATAATTACGAAGGATATGGAAATAAATATGTACGAAGTCCAAAAGAGAGTGTGGAAAACACTCAAAAGCGAAAGAGAGGATACACCATACAGATAACCCACATAAATAAGGAAAGATGGGCAGCCTACTTTAAAGAACTTTATAAGAAATGATAACACGCAGATCAAGGGAAGAGAGTACAACGCCTATAATCATGGATATAAGGCAACTGACGCAAGCCATTGGAAGATTAAAAAATAAAAAGATACCAGGAATTAACGTCTCTAAATTTCTGTCTCTGAATTTCTGAAATATGATAGTTCAATGTTAATGGAAGAAATAGATCAGTTATTCGATATCATACAACTAAAGGAAGTATTCCGGAGGATTAGAAAGTTAGCATCACACTTTCAATCTTTAACAGAGAAGTTTAAAATCGATCCTAGCAACTACAGGGATATTACTGGGCACAGTCCAAAAACTCCTCAGCAGCACTAATATTGCAAATATTAAAACTGCAGGTCAGCATAAGTGAAGAACAGGAATTCAGGCAGTATAAATCTACAATAGATATTAATCAATATTTGTTGTACATCAAGTAGTCGAAGAAGCGATCAAATATTCAAGGCCAGCTTATATATGCTTCATAGATTTAACATCTTCGATTGGATAAGACTATTAGCCGTTGTGGAAGTTCTCCAAGAAATGAGTTCTCCAAGAATACACCACAAAAATAATCGAGATAATTAACTATTTTAACTCCAATACAAGAATCATATCTCGAGTAGTGGAAATTTGCGGGAAACTATCAGACGACAAACAAACAAGGAGGCCAGAGTATTGGGAGCATTAAGAGATATAGAATAAAAAAATTAATACTTAAAAACAGAAAGTAAAGTATACAAAACAATTGTAAGACCCATATTGATGTACGGGGCTAAAACACACGCCGAAATTAAGAGGATAAAGCAATTTAGCCACACCGAAATGAATATCTTATGAACAATAATTAAGAAGACTAGAAAAGACAAAATAAAAAACAAAGTGATTAGAAAAAAGTACAGAGTGACAAACATTGTAAAATTTATTAAAGATCGGAAAAGAAGTAGAATAAGCATATTTAGAGAGCAAATGATTGATAAAAATAGCAAAAAATAATAAGCCTACAAACAAACACCTGGGAAGATCGTCGAAAAGATAGACCGATAGCTGGAAATCATCAATGGAAAGTCCGGACTATAACACATAAAGAAAAACAGGCAATGCCTAAATATAAGAAGAAAAAAGAAAAGAAGAAGATAAAAATTAATTTGGAATAGATTTCCATGCTACCTAGGAGGTATTATTGTTGATGCGGCCTTTTTTTAAGTAGTCTCTTTTATAGGCCTATTTCACTAAAGAATAATATAAGAAATATTGGTATAATATTTTATACACATCCATCTTTAACAAGTATGATGTCTTGTGCAACCTAATGTCTTTTGCAAACACGCAATGTTTCTAAGTTATTGTAATGTAGTAATATTTATATTCGTAAATAATAAATAAAAATAATAAATAAAATATAATAGTAATATAGTAAATAATAGTATAATATAATGATAGTAAAATACAACTGTTGAGATATACATTCCGTTTATAGTTTGGCGCATTATCTTTGGTGCATTTAAGGAACACTTAGTAGCTCTAGTAGTACACATAGGTGAGATGACGTTAATCACTACGGGGAAAAACGATTGTGAATTTCTCCACTCGAGGTGTTGTAAGAAGAATACATCTATAGTCCCTATAGTAAGAATCTGAACAGAGTTGTCTTCCATCCTATTGACAAATATAGCGGAACTAATAAGATGTCTGCAATTCATATTTTGCGCGCGATATTATTTAAATAGTAGGAATGAAATAATATAAAAAATAAATTTGTTTTTAACAGTTTTATTTATATATAAAAATAAAGAGTACAAGTCTATTTAAAAAATAAATATTAATTAATAATAGCATGCCTAGTCATAGTTTTACTAAAAATCTTATTTTTTTAATCGTAGGGTTAAAACAATTAGGCACGTAGCAATCAAGTATTTTCTACAAAATTCATGTAACTTGTAATGAACATTGAATACAATATTAAAGGTTATCAACATCGCTCTGAAGTACCGGTCGTGGGGATTCGAGAGAATATACATACACACATATATATATATATATATAAAACTTTTCAGACTACCCTTGTATATATATATATATATATATATATATATATATATATATATATATATACGAGGGTAGTCTGAAAAGTTTTGAGCCTTGATATGAAGATGACATTACTCGTCAAAACCATTCTAGTACTACAATAGTATATGCTTTGAAAGATTTTTGTGAAAATTTCAGCCATTTTGGACGCTCAGTTGTTGTTTGACAGTCGTTTGTGTCAGTCGATATCAGTGTTTTTGTAAAAATGGAAAAAATTGAATATCGTGCCGTGATTAAATTCTTATATTTGAAAGGCAATACGCCTGCGCAAATTAAAATCGAGTTGAACGCTATTTACGGGGACTCTATCCCATCATTTGCCACCGTAAAAAGATGGGTAGCTGAATTTAAACGTGGTCGTACCAACTTGGCTGATGATGAGCGTGCGGGACGACCAAAAACTGCGACCATCGCTGATAACATCGAAAATGTTCACCAAATGGTACTGAACGACCGTCGAATCAAGGTTACAGAGATAGTAGAAGCTATGGGCATATCGAAAGAACGCGTTTGTCATATATTAACTGAAGAATTGGATATGCGCAAGCTATCGGCGCGTTGGGTGTCACGCGTGCTCATTTTGGACCAAAAACGAATTCGAATGAACATTTCCAAAGCCCTGTTGGAACAGTTCAAGCGAAAGTCAGACTTTTTGCGTCAATTCATAACTGTAGATGAAACTTGGATCCACCACTCCAGAGACAAAAGAACAGTCAAAACAGTGAACTGCAAAGGGTGAACCTGCTCCGAAAAAGGTGAAGACGGTTCCATCAGCTAGGAAGGTAATGGCGACTGTTTTTTGGGATAGTCACGGAATTGTGTGTTTTCACTATCTTGAAAAAGGTAAAACAATAACGGGAGTGTATTACGCATCATTACTTGATAAGCTGAAGGCAGAAATTGCAAAAAAACGGCCGCATTTGAAGAAGAAGAATCTTACGTATAATATATATACGTAATATGTATGTATATTACTGATCACACCACTAATCTATATGTTTGTTTATATCCGCCATGTTTTGTCGAATTAGAAACTCTATAAATATTATACTTTTTTTCTTAATATTTTCCTTATTCTTCTGCTACTGTTAATGTTGTTGCTGTTGCTGCTGTTTTTGCTCTTGCTGCTGCTGCTGTTGCTTCACAATTAGTTGCAGCAATTGTTGTGTTCGCTACGGATCGAGCTCATGCGATCGGCTGCTTGTATAATTTCTTTTGAAAAGGATAAAAAGATTTAATAGAACTTATATTCATTATAAAATAATTTATAATTATTAAAAGATATTATAATAAATTCTATAAATTCTATCAATTATATATTATATATTATATATTATATATTATTCTTAGAGAAGGGATTCTATCAATTATATATTATTCTTAAAGAAAGGAGAGTATATATTATTATATACTCTCCTTTCTTTCTCCTAATTAATCATAATTGTTTAGAAATATGAAAATTTTATAATTAAACGTATATAAAACAGTAATATTTACATGACATTTTGATGATATTGATTATTGATCTATTTTGCTATCTAGAGTGATGTGCAGTTATTATTTTCAGATCTGAAAAGAATAATCAAAAAATATCCATTTCTTTTTGTCAAATTATAGATTTTTATTTATTTAAACATGACGAAATTAATACTTAAAACAAATTCTAGTCAAATCTGTATCATTTATGATCAGATCATTTTATGATTTTGATATATTGCATTAATAAACAATCTTGCTTTCATTGCATTTGTTAGCAAATGTCTTACGATCTCAAAAATCGTGAATTATTATGTTTTTTCAATCATGCTATTAATTATTTGAAAAATCTTCATTTCGTGAAGATCAAATAGTGAAAAATCATAATTACATTCAGGTATTTCATATATTTATTTATGTCAATTTATTTCATTAGTTTATTACATTCATTATCCATTTATTCCATTTAATTTCATTTGTTATATTTATATTCTATTATTTATTTTTTATGTTTGCATTTGGGCATAGAAACAGTTAATCAATTAAAGAAAAAAGTAAAACGAAGTTTTTTTAGAAACTTGGTTTAACGATGAACGATTTAAATCTTGGATACGCAAAATGTCCTTTGATGACAGTTTTTTCCACTGCATCGTGTAATGAAAATATTTTATGTAGCTCGTTATCACATATTTCGAGACATGCAAAATCTGCATCTCATAATAAAAATAAAAAATAAAAATAAATAATATTGGAAAGATATATTATCTGATAATGATAATAATATATAATATAATGATAATAATAATATAATTTCTAAAAGAAAGTTGGTGCGTAAAAGAGTATTTATATCACACGGCTAAAGATTGAACAATTTAAATTTATGGCTGTGCAAAGTGCAACATGATACCTATTCATTTTTTTGTACGATTTATAATAAAACTGATCGATAGTTTATTACAAATTTATCGTCATGCAAAATCACATATAAACGTAAATGCGAAAAACATGATGTAGGAACGAATAAATCTAACGAAGACGTTGACATGCAGATTGACGAATCATTTTTGATGTTTTAAGAGCGAAAAGTTAGCAAAGATTTGATATGCTGCATTAATCACTAAGAAAATATTCCATACGAAATTGTAAAAATGAAACTTAATTTTTTTCAAGATAAAGGAAAATATTCTAATTGAAAGATATGAGTTCATACAAATGTAATAAAATATACAAATATAATTTCTAATGTTTTGGGCGTTAACGTTGAAACAAATTGTATGGTATAAAATATTCAAAATACGAATTTTCTATTTTTATTGATAAGACGTCATATTTCGAAAAATAGATGACGTTTCATGTTCACACTGTGATATTAGAAATTGATTCACAATTAATAAAGCTAATTAATATTAATGCGGTAGATGTAATGCGGAAAAATTATTCAATGCATTTAAACATGAAATATCAAAACTTCAAATATTTTTCTCAAATATTATTGCTTTGTTATGCGATAATACATTTATAATGATAGAAACATCTATTCTTTAAAAAAAATTAGAAGATATACGCAAAAATGTTGACATTACCATGTTCGTGCTTTCTCAGACCGCCTGAGGCCTACATTCCCGAATCTAGAGGCGAAATAAGAACTGCAATCGAAAGTTTCCAGCCGGATTAGCAGCCGGAAGTGAACACGCCAAAAAGCGATATTTGAGAAAAATCAGTATCTGCTAAGAAAAAACAGAGAAACTTTTAAAAATTCACTTAAAATCATCAATCAAATTCGCCAAAAGAACTAACGACATAAAAGCAATCACAACTTAAGCAACACTACTTCTCTCTTTTCTCCACTTTACGCGATTTTTCCATTTTTTTATTCTTATTTAAAAATGATAAAAAAATTCAATAAACCCGAGACTAATCTATCCTCAAAAATCCTTTATGAACTCATAACATCACAAGTTTTTTTACACCGCTCCTCGCATTGAAGATTGCTGCCGAATAGTTCAAACCAAATTTCAAGAGTTAAATTCAGAAAATAGAGCGTGTGATTTTAAACATAATGTTGATACCAGTGCTGAAATCGCTATCATCCTCAGAACCGCGAAACATCAACACCAGCTCATATCAACAGTAAATCATCTTTTTAATTGTCTTCTTATTACAAACCACGAGGTTACCTCCTTCACGATTACTCATTCGCTTCGCTCCCTCAGAAAAATTAATAACTTCTTCTTTTTCTTCTCTTCTCTCTTCCTCTTGAATTTCTTTTCTTACTTTTGCCGCCAGTTCATAGGTTCACCCTTAGGATTCGCGGTTACAACAAGTTCGGTGAATTCCAATTATTCGCATATAAATCCATAAATGTTATATCTCTTTATTTCCCTTGTAACGACACCCGACTCACCCCGCTCAATGTTAAAATAATATTAAGCGTCCCCGACCGATCAACCGTCGAGGCATCGACACGGCGATCCTTCCACGATCCCACCGTCGTAAAATCACGTCGAATATCAGACGAAGCAAAACGGAGATCACACGGCTTCACGTGCGCAGAGCGTGGATAAACACGCACCGGTTAGGCCACCGCCGCCGGCCCCGCTACCGACCGCGTCACCGAACATCTTCGCGAAATAATCGAGCGCGTTCGGCGAATTATCGCGAATATTCCGGCGAGAGCATCCCCCGGAACTACCCCGACCCGAGTTCGGTCAACCCGTACCCGACTACTCCCGACCGACGGCCGACTCGGGTATATTAAGCGACTCTGATGGATGATCGAGACCTATTACCTGCGAGACAGTAAGATGTCCAGTACTGCTCTCGATACTTCCAGTCCTGTCCAACACAAAGCGATCTAGGGTGCTTCCTATCGCGCCAGGAGCTTCTGGCCGATCGCTCCTTTCATCTACAGCGCACAAGCTTTATCACAGATTGAGGAGCTTCTCAATCTGGGCTCTAAAAGCAAGTCCTTGTACGCACCTTCCACCGCTGACGGTCAAGAAGCAGGGAGCTTCCTGCATTCCAAAGACCACAGCACAAAAACCTCAGACGGACCGTACGCACGACGAAACAGCTGATCCGTCATAACAAGCGCGCCGAAGACCCCTCGCACCGTCGCGCCCGCGCCGCGCCTACCGTGAACGCGCCGAATTCACGGAACCGATCGCGAGCCGAATCGATTGTACGATTCCCAGAACCCACGCCGCTTTTCACAGAACCAAAGGTGAAATTCCGGACAACTACTTGTAAATATTGTACATACCAAAACTCAGTCAGTAAAACTGTAAATATAGACCTTGGTGTATAAAATAAAAAGACTCTCGATATTTTATTTCTCTTCAATAATCCTGACCATATCCGACCGACGCTATCCTGCGAAACACAACTTACCCGAGTTAGAGACGTTTTATCCTTAAATATTGTCAGTCTTCTTCTCTTATTCTATTTTCACTTCTTCACTTATTCTATTTTATTCTTTTATAGTGAACCGAACAGGATTATCGGCTCTTTCAAAAAAAAGGCGTAATAAACGGGTGTTAAAACATTTAATAAAAGAGATAAACAGACTCGATATATGCTTCGAAATTTATTTTAAAAAATGTAGATGGTGATAAATCGCCCTCGTTTCCTCTTTCCAATCTTCTGAATTCTTCAAGCAAGAAGAAGAAAACATGCTAATCCCTCTTCCACTAGATCATCCTTAAAATTCTCCTTGACACACACGCACATACGCACGCGCACATACATATACACTTTAGGTCAATTAAAAATTAATAAATAAATGTTTTACTTCGGACAGACTATCATAAACATTTGTTATGATACAAAACATCCTTTGATTTTCCTGTCTGATGATGCTTTTAATTTTTGTCCATTTCAAGATATTCACATTCTCAGGTACATACATACAAATATGCGCTTCGCATGGTGACAAATGCTTGATAGAAAGAATATTATCTAAAATCTATTATCTAAAACATATCATTTAAATTTATATGTTAAAAGAACTTGTATAATGTAAAAGTTAGAACAGATTATAGATTAGATATTTCTATTATAAAAGCGGCGAAGTGGTCTAATTGTAAACGTCTATGCACCCAGAGAAAAGTTTCTTTTATTAAAAAAAAATTTATTCTAATTAAAGAAATTTGTGCATTGCTATATGGTCAAAAAATATCTTCTTTGATTTGAAAAAATTTCTTGGTTGTTTCTTTTTATTGAGATTAAAGAAATAGTTTGGTTGTGCAACGAAAATCTTTTTTTAAAAAAATGAAATATATTTTTTATATGTAACATTTTATATGTAACATGAAAAAGTGAAAAAAAAAATGAGAGAAAGTGATAAAACATTTTTTATTTTGTATCATCGCATATTTCTAAACCGGTCATCCATCCGTTTGGAGATCCTGCTCGATACTGCTTAATCTCGGTATTGGGATGAAACCTGCTACTGAAATGACCTAATAAGTGATTACGGGAGCTCTACTTGAAATATGATAGATCTAGTTAATAAATGTTACTATATTGTATAAATAGTCTCAATTTTAAAATCTCGATTGCATATGTAATTGTAATGTAGATAATTTAATTACATATATAGAGTCGTGAACCTATATTATGTTTAATAAGAATCATTATTCTTATGAAAACGTTTATAAATTGTTGTATATATTTTATTTATTTGTTTATGAATGTATTAATAATTGTATTAAATATGGGAAATATTTTTTTCTTATTTCTTAGGTGTACAAAAAAGTTCTGAGCTTTAGATTTCATACAACCGAAATAACAATTTAAATTTTATATATCTTCCCGCCCTTTTGCGGTTTTAAAGCGTTGACATTTGGCCTTCTAAAATGCCATACGGTTTGGCGTTTGATGCACATAACCTCAAAAATCAGTAGTATTCACGATGGCAATAACAAAAGAGCATATTTGATTTTCCATCCACTTCGCGTTTCATCTGAAGAAAAATGCTGAAGCCACTGCAATGATTTGTGCTGCATATGGAGAGAACGCTGTAAGTCATACTACATGTAAAAGATGGTATCAAAAATTTCGCCAAGGAGATTTCAGTCTTGAAGATGAACCGCGTTCTGGACGCCCTCAAAAGATTGAAACGGACGAATTGCAAGGACTGCTGGATATAAACTCTGCGCAAACTGAAAAGGAGCTTGCAGAACAGCTTGGCGTTACGCAGCAAACCATTTCCGTACGTTTACATACGATAGAAAAGGTTCAGAAGGAAGGCAGATGAGTTCCGCATGAATTGTCCGAAGACAACAAAAATCGTCGGCGTGACACTGCACTCACTTTGCTTTCAAAGTTCCGGAAAAAAGATTTTCTGCACAAAATCATTACAGGCAATGAAAAGTGGATTCTTTATGATAACCCTAAACGTAGAAAATCATGGGTTAACCCTGATCAACCTTCGACATCGATGCCAAATCCCCAATATCCACGCCAAGAAGGTTTTGCTCTGTATCTGGTGGGATTGGAAAGGTGTGTTGCATTACGAGTTGTTACAACCGAGTGAAACAATCACGGCAGACCGCTACCAACAACAATTGACCAATTTGAGCGATGCATTAGAAGAAAAGAGGCCATTTACTGGCCAAGGACGTCGTAAAGTGATCTTGCTTCATGACAATGCTCGACCACAAAAGCGAAAGCGACTCAGGACCATATCTTTGCGTTAGGCTGGGAACTTCTCCCGCACGCGGCGTATAGCCCAGACATGGCGCCTTCCGATTATTATCTATTCCGGTCGCTACAGCATCATTTGGCTGATACACATTTCGTGAGATTTGAAGAGATACGAAAATGCATTGATAACTTTATCGTTTCGAAGCCGGTGAGCTTCTATCGTCAAGGAATTTGCAAGCTACCCGAAAGATGACAAAAGGTCGTTGATGCAAACGGGGAATATTTCGCTGATTAATATTTTTTTGTTTGTTTTTGAATAAAGATTGAATTTTACAAAAAAAAGCTCAGAACTTTTTTGTACACCTAATATTATTATAAGTCAGTTTATGAAATAAAAAGTATGTAAATATATTAAGTATTAAAATATGTAAATATTTATATATACGATGCGTATGTGTGTGTATGTGTGCGTATAAAAATAGAGTGATGTAATAAGCATGCGTTGAAATTAATTTTAAAATCTATATTTTACTTATAAAATATAAGTGAAAATGCGTTACAACCATGAGTTTTGATTTATACGTTATAAATAAAGTGAAATTTTTATATTGTTAAAAAAAGTTGTTATTCTTTCTTATCTTTCATCTCTTCTTATAAAGGTACAATATCCTTTTCTATATGTTTTCTAAAAAAGATGCATTATTTGTCTTTACTATTTCATTAGATATAAGATCTAGCAGCGCCAAGTTTTGTATTTAATATTTTTTTATTTTTATTTAATTGTTTTATTTTGTATTGCTACCTCTTATATTCGTTTTAATTCTCTTACAGAGATGCTGTATCACGTAGACGTTTACAATTAGACCGATCACTTCGCCGCTATATGTAAAATGGCGCAATTATTTTTATTTTATTATTTTTTTGTAGAAAATTAAACCATTTACATAAAGCAAACATTTTTAACTTTTATATAATAAATCACACTTAAAATATTATATATATATAATCTTTCATAACATAATAATAAAATGATATAATATTTTTTTTCACAATTATGATAGTATTTTGATATAATAAGTAATCACATACACTCAGATTATGTAATATATTTACAAACTACGCATACATGTTCTACTAGAGAATATAGCCAACGAAAATTCAATATCACTTTTGTCTCTTTCTATATCTATACATTAGATATTTATATCACAAAAATATCTAATGTATAGATATAATAAAAATATTTAATCTATAATCTATTCTAACTTTTACATTATACAAGTTCTTTTAACATGTAAATTTAAATGATATGTTAATCAGATTTTAGATAATATTCTTTCTATCAAGTATTTGTTGTATCACCATATAACCATATAAGTATGCAAAGCGCATACTTGACGCCATTTTTTTATCATTTTGTAAAATGGTCAGTTTTATGCTGATATTTTTTTTTTAATAAGGTTAAAATATATTTACATTATAAACATATTTACGTTAAAATATAGTTATGTAATTTTATATAAAAAATGTTGTGAAAGTTTGTTTCCTAATTTTTTTCACTATTCTTATTTAAAAAATCTTAAATTTTATCAAATGTAGATATCTCTGTACATTATGGAACTTTAAATATGTTAAATATGTTAAAATTAACATAGTAGACTTTCATATTACCACAGGAGTTCTACACAGAGGCACGTTGATTTTTTCGTATTCAGATCTGTTTAGGTGTAACTTGGATTTATTATTGTTATACTACTGTATGCATTATATGTTGTGTAATTATAAATTTATCAATTTTTTGACATTTTCTATAACGATAATATATAAAGATATTTAGCTCCTCTAGACCATTGTCTTCTTTCAATTCGCTCATCATCAACTTCGATCCAATTAGATTTTCCTTCTCTGCATATACTGACATAATGACCATCATCGATACACGAACCATAATGAAGTACAACATTCATTACTTTATACAACTGCCCAGCTATTTTTACTTTAGTCCTATATGCAACCTATGTGCGTTGGAACAGCACATAGGTTTAAGTTATGCTATTTTCATCAGTTTATCATCTTGCAATGAAAACAGCATTAAACGAATAATAATTTCTTTTGTCAATCTCAGGAAAAAAAGTTTATATCTAATTATATATAATTATATCATATTAGATATAATTATATATAATTATATATAATGAGATCTATTAATATTACAAATTATATGCAATTATATTAAAATATTTATAATTCCATATAAATCCATATAATTCCAATATAAAATTATATTAAAATTCTTTTCAGATAAAATGTTTAGATCTTTTTCGGATAAAATGTTTAAAGAAATTATATATAATTATATCAAAACATTTATAACTCCATGTCAAATTATATGAAATTATATTGAAATTATATTTTTGTCGGATAAAAACTTTATATCTGATTACGTGTAATTATATCAAAATATTAATAATTTTATATACAATTATGTAAAATTATATTGAAATTTTTTTCGAAGAAAAAGTTTATATCTAATTAGAAATGATTATGTCAAAATGCTTCAAATTGAATTATACAAAACTATATTTCTTTTTCAAATAGAAAGATATACATTAAATTATATAAAAATTTATACAATATATTATAATATATTAATAATATATTATAATATATTATGATGCATCAAAGATATACTAGATATAAATAATAACATCTAAACGAGAGATATTTTCGAGATATTACGAGTTTATATTGTACGATTTATACGTACATACATGTATACGAATATACACAATTTACGAACATATAATTTCTATCAAATATAAAGGATCCTTAAGGAAAATTTTAAGTTTAATATAATTACACTGGTTTATTTCGTTTATTTTATGAAAAACTTAATATTTTATATGTGAGATTGTTCAAATACAAGTATTATAAATAAATATACTTATAAAAATATATATTAATTTTTCATATTTATCACAAAAATGGACTATTAAAAACTTGATCTAATTGTGTATTTAAAAATGTAGAATTATATCTAATTATATCTAATTATATGTAAATATATATATATATATATATATATATATATATATATATATACCAGGTATATGCATAAGTTTTTTCCGGTTTTTTAGTAAAAAAAGACACGTAATTTTCAAGGAAATTAATTTTTTTTTTATTTAAAATATTGGCCATCGGCTTCTACACATTTCGCCCATCTTTCAGGTGATTTATGAATACCATGCCAGAAAAACTGCTTGTCTTTTGCGGCAAACCATTCGTCGAGCCATTTTCCAACTTCCTCGAAATTGCTGAAGTGCTGCTCTGCGAGCGCGTGCCCCATTGATGCGAAGAGGTGATAGTCAGATGGCACCAGGTCTGGGGAGTACGGCGGGTGCGGAAGGATGTCCCATCCAAGCGATTTCAAGGTGTCTTTCACTGGTTTTGCTGTGTGAGACGGCGTATTGTCGTGTAACAAAATCACTTTGCCATGTCTTCTGGCCCATTCCGATCGTCTTTCGATTAATGCGTGGTTTAAATTAATCATTTGTTGGCGATAGCGTTGTGTATTAACGGTTTCGCCGGGCTTCAAGAGTTCATAATATACAATACCGCTCTGGTCCCACCAGACACAGAGCATGGTCTTCTTGCCGAAGCGATTTGGCCTTGGTGTTGATGGACCGGCTTCGCCAGGTGAAAGCCACGATTTTTTTCGCTTCGGGTTTTCAAAATAAATCCATTTTTCGTCACCCGTTACAATTTGATACAAAAACGATTTCCTTTCGTGGCATTGAAGCAGCATTTCACAAGTGACTTTGCGATTTTCCATTTGACGTTCATTTAAATCGTGTGAGACCCATTTACCGAGTTTATTGATCTTTCCCATTGCTCGTAAACGTCTGCTGATTGTTTCTTGTGATACATGTAATGCTTCTGCTAATTGCCGTTGAGTTTGAGTTGGGTCATCATCCAATAACTCCTGCAATTGCTCATCTTCGCATTTTTGTGGTCTACCAGAGCGCTCACTGTCTTTCACATTGAAATTACCACTTTTAAATTGTCGAAACCATGTCTCACATGTTCTAATCGATGGAGCGTGTTCACCATATGTTTCTACCAGCAAACGATGACTTTCAACAGCCTTTTTCTTTTGATTAAATAAAAAAAGCAATGCGTGCCGCAAATGTTCTTTTTCAGGCACAAAACTCGACATGATCACTGAACGATAAAACAAAGACGCTAGTTTTTGGCGGACTCAACTTGTGTGTGTTTGTAGTTTTAAATGTCAGACGAACAAAATGATGTATGTGTCAAATTAATACGCTGCGTACTTTTCGCTGGCGACATCTCTTAGTTAAACCGGAAAAAACTTATGCATACACCTGGTATGTATACATATACCCAAGTAGCAAGATGTCATTATAATGATGATTTAAGGAAATTTTTCTCATCATTCGACGTCAGTGTACTAAATAATGACGTAAAATAAATGTAACTTTTGTCACGAAATATTATCGTCATAAATATATCATTTAATCATAATTTTTAAGTCATTTTTGAATGAATAATTGAATGAATAAATAATAAAATAACATTATTAATTATCTTTCTTAATTAATTATTAATTAATATAACTGTAATATATCTATAATATAACTAAATAATAAAAATATTTCCCATATTTAATACAGTTATTAACAAATTCATTAACAAATTAACAAGTAAATAAAATATATACAACAATTTATAAACATTTTCATAAGAATAATGATTCTTATTAAACATAATATAGGTTCACGGCTCTATATATGTAATTAAATTATCTACAAGAATTATATGCAATCGAGATTTTAAAATTGAGACTATTTATACAATATAGTAACATTCATTAACCAGATCTATCATATTTAAGCAGAGATTCCATAATCACTTGTTTGATCATTTCAACAGGTTTCATTCCAAAGCCGAGGTTAAGCAACATCGAACAGGATCTTCAAATGGATGGGTCGAGTTTTAAAAACATGGGATGAGATGAGATAAAACATGTTTCATCATTTTCTCTTATTTTTTTTCATTTTTTTTCACTTATTTTCTGTAAGGGTTATTATTATTTCATGTCACATATATTATAGATTTTCAGTACTAACAGTAATTTTATCGTCATAAGTATACATAATTTGATCTGCTCATGTATAATCATAAACAATTTTATCTATTTATATATAATTAGATCAGGTCAAAATCCATACATAACTAGATCTACAAGATTATATATAATTATATATAATTAGATATAAACTTTTTTTCCTGGGATGTTATTTCATTTCTAAATATTATATCTTTTCCAGTACAATGCTCACATGATTCATTAAATAATTGACGTCACTGTGAAAATGTTATAAAAAACAATTGTATATATATATATATTAAAATTTAAATCTTATAAGCGTATAACTTTTTTTCTTCTTTACTTCCTTGTCCTCAATTCCAAATAATTAATCCTTATATTCTACTCATATATATATGAAATATATATGAAATATATATGAAATATATATATGAAATATATATGATATATGAATATATATGAAATATATATGAAAATCATATGGATCATTAAACTATTCAAAATATCATTACATCACTGTTCTGTACTTTACCATACTATACCATACTATACTATATTATATCACTTTTAAAGTATTGTTACGACCGAGCGGTGTTCCGCTCGACGCTACCTTCATACATTTCCAACTTGAAGATCATTCCTTGCCGACGCGGTCGTCAAGCGGTCGTCAAGCGGTTGTCAAGTGGTTGTTTTGGCGAGAGAGTCGTCGGCGCGGCGCGTGAGTTGTGTCGCGGCGAATTATTATTTAACTGCGTAAAGCTCTTGTTATCGCTCCTGTGCTTAGTGCTTTAATAAAGTGTGTTTCCTTCTTAACCGTCTCTTCCTTTCCTTACGCGAAAGTGACGCGAGTGAAGCCGCCTCGAGTGCGACATTTTTGGGGGATCATCCGGGATATGAAAAACATGGCGGAGCGTCAGACGGAACAGAAAAGAAAGGAAACAGTGACGGAGGAGGAACAGGAAGGAGTATCAGGGAGACGGGTTGTCTCGGCAAGAAAGAGAGCTTGTGTGCATACGGAGGAATCAGAAACGACTCCGAGCTTGGAGATGGTTCTCCGAATGACTATTGAGGAGCTTCGCCTTCTTAGAGAGGAGCGAGTCGAGCGGCGACTGGATGACAGCGTTAAATGTCAGGCCAGTCGTTAATTAATTAATTTCTTTTCGCTTTTATAAAATAAATTTTGTTTTTCTTTTTATTTGCTTTTGCGCGTTTTTGAGTTAAAGAAAATTCTTTTATGATGAGTTTTCTTTTGACACGGATTGATTATCGGACGGACGCGCATACGTTTTTCAAGTTTGACACAGATTTCGATGTCTCGGTTTTAGATAGGAGGAAAAAATCAAATAATTTAGGAAGTCTTATGATCTTCGAAGTTTCTTCTAAGTGTCTGTTAGAGGGGAACTCGTTCAGATGTGTGAATTCCGTTTCGGGGAAGCGTTCTAGAGTGGGTCGTGGTTTTCATCGGAACCTATGGGGAAGTCGATTGTTCTTTCCGTCCAAAGAAGGGAAAATATTGAATTGAAAGATGTTCTTATCTTATAAATTGTTACTGTTTCTGTTTCTTTGTTTTCTTTAAGTATTTCATGAAGAGGAGTCGTACAAAAAACGACGTGGGGAGGAAGATCTTCTGCTTTTTGTCCGAACATCTAGCTAAAGAAATCCTTTTTTTTTTTTTTAAGAAGTTCGCCTCGCCCTCAGTTTTTTTGAACCGTGGTTTTTCCGAGGGACTTAGGGCAAATGTCGAGGCGGAGACTTGGGGTGTCCGTAAGGACGAAAGGGTCCACGAAAGCTTCCCCCCCTTGTCCGAAGATTCAAGAGAGAAGTGCGCAAGACACAAGCACAAGTTAAAGAAGCATCAAGAAGAAAGAAGAGGGAAGTTGACCTCGGCAGCGGCACGGAACTTCCGGGAAGAGTAAAGTTTGGGACTTCGGCGCTCGGTAACCCGCAGCAGCAGCTCGGGATAGAGCAGGAAGCCGACCGATTCCCTGAGAGCTTCACCACGGAAGAAGAAGCCGATTTTTCTGCGAGGGAGTTCCCTGGAATTGTCGGGACGACAATTTCAAAGAGGAGGGAGGTAGTGTTACGACCGAGCGGTGTTCCGCTCGACGCTACCCTCATATATTTCCAATTTGAAGATCATTCCTTGCCGACGCGGTCATCAAGCGATCGTCAAGCGATTGTCAAGTGGTTGTTTTGGCGAGAGAGTCGTCGGCGCGGCGCGCGAGTTTGAGTTGTGTCGCGGCGAATTATTATTTAACTGCGTAAAGCTCTTGTTATCGCTCCTGTGCTTAGTGTTTAATGAAGTGTGTTTCCTTTTTAACCGTCTCTTCCTTTCCTTGCGCGAGAGTGACGCGAGCGAACCCGCTTCGAGTGCGACATTTTTATAATTTTTGATAATAATAAAATGATATTTTCTCTTACAATTATGGTAGTGTTTTGACATATAATAAATAATAATATTACACTCATAATATGTACTATATTTAGATTATATGATATACTCACAGACTACACATACATGTGCACAAGAGAATATAGACAAGAAAAACTCGGCATCACTTGTCTTTTTCTAACTAACACACATAAAATAGTTGAAAAGAGCAACACAATTATAGAAATCTGTGAACGCACAGTACAATTATAGTCAAATTTAATTCAGTTTATTAAAATATTAAATATTTATAATAATAGATATTAAAATATTAAATATTATATATAATAGATATTTTGATAATAAATCTCTTTTATATACAGGGTGTCCCAAAACTCCCGCATTTGGAGTACACTACGTGATTTTTTATGCTAAAAGAAACAATTTTTTCCTTTAGTAACATGCGTGTGACGAGTAGTTTTTACAGTAAATCAAATTAAAAATGATGAATAAATACGCGTATGAGCGTAGCGGTCAGGGCCGGCGCGGCCTGGGACTTAATTTTTGACGATTTTACATACTGTATTGTTTAAAATATAATACAAGTTAACAAAATAAGTATTGTTTTCATCCTTTATGTAACGATTCAATAAAAAAATTGTCTGATTTCGTAGCATTATCTGGAAAAATAAATGTAAATTATATGGTGTATAAACTGAGCATTCTATTATTTTAATTATTTTTTTATTGTCGTATGTTGCATATGACAATAAAAAAATACTGAATTTAACCAATACTTATTAATTACGTGAGTACATAATCACGAAAAGTCAAAAAATTGACTTTTTTATAATAGTATAATCTAAATAATTCGTTAAATTCAATATATTTTTTTATTGTTATATGCAATTGTGCAGTAATTAAAATAATAGAATGCTCAGTTCATACACCATATTATTTACATTTATTTTTATTTCGAGATAATACTACGAAATTAGACAATTTTTTTATTAAAGAATGAAAACAATACTTATTTTGTTAACTTTTATCATATTTTAAACAATATAGTACGTGAAGTCAAAGATTAAGTATCAGACCGCGCCGGCCTGAGAAACGCGCGCCAGCCCTGATCGCTACGCATATATGCGTGCTTATTCGTCACTTTTAATCTGATCCACTGTAAAAACTACTCGTCGCACGCAATTTTGCTAAAGGAAAAAATTGTTTCTTTTAGCATAAAGAATCACGTAGTGTACTCCAAATGCGGGAATTTTGGGACACCCTGTATATCGTTGTAGCGGAGCGGTAGTCCGCTCGCTTTTGGCCCCCCGAATGTTGAGAAGATCGTTCCAACGCGTCGTTATTTATGATTATTGATTAATTGATTGGAGAAATTTGACGGAGATTTGTGGACGGTTTTAAGAAGTTTAAAAATTGTAAAACGAGCTGTGTAATATTTTTTGAGCTTATTAAAGTTCTCTCTTTGTAAACGGCCTCTATTTATTTCCGCGAGTTGCGTGAGTGCGAGTTGTGTGAGTGACCGCCGCGGAAATGCAACAATATATATATATGTGTGTGTGTGTGTGTGTGTGTGTGTGTGTGTGTGTGTGTGTGTGTGTGTGTGTGTGTGTGTGTGTGTGTGTGTGTGTGTGTGTGTGTGTGTGTGTGTGTGTGTGTGTGTGTGTGTGTGTGTGTGTGTGTGTGTGTGTGTGTGTGTGTGTGTGTGTGTGTGTGTGTGTGTGTGTGTGTGTGTGTGTGTGTGTGTGTGTGTGTGTGTGTGTGTGTGTGTGTGTGTGTGTGTGTGTGTGTGTGTGTGTGTGTGTGTGTGTGTGTGTGTGTGTGTGTGTGTGTGTGTGTGTGTGTGTGTGTGTGTGTGTGTGTGTGTGTGTGTGTGTGTGTGTGTGTGTGTGTGTGTGTGTGTGTGTGTGTGTGTAACCTGGTTAGTGCTTTATCAACAATTAAGGTTATTGTGTAATGAAACAATTTAAAATTAATATACTAATTTGCATTATTTACAATTCTTTAGGTTTACAAATTGTTAAAATAAGATTTGAAAATATTTTTGGAATTTCAAGGACACATCTGTGCCAAAATGTTTGTCCTAAACAAACATATATGAATACCGAATATGAAATCCATATTAAAAATAAAAATTTTCAAAATGGCGGCAGAGAAATTTTAAAATCAAAGTACAAAGTTACGTTATTTACAATCCTCTAGGTCTATAGAGCATGAATATGCAAAATGACCTTGAAAATATTTTTGGAATTTCAAGGTCATACTTATATCAAAATGTTAATTTTAAATGGACATATATAATGGACATATATAAATGCTAAATTTGAAGTCCGTACGATTAAAAACAAAAATTTAATTTATATCTTAAATGTAATCCATAACAGCATACTGCGAATCATCCCATTTTCGTACTGCTTGTACTGTGATTAATGTATTGAGATCCACACTAGAACATCACTGACAGTATCATTCGGTTTTCTTTCGCGCGCGTATATTCTCAGAATTTACGCAGCGATACATATGCTTTTTCATCGCACGCGTATGTTCTCAGGTTATACAGAGGTACGGAAATGATACGTATGTCTTTCTATTGCGTATATTCTATAGACGTAACATTTGTCACGAAATATTATCGTCATAAATATATCGTCATTTCGTTATTTTTAAGCTATTTTTAATAAATAAATAATAAAATAACATTATCAAATACTATCTTTCTTTAATTAACTAATTAACTATAACATATAAATAAGAAAAATATTTCACATATTTAATACAATTATTAAAATTCATAAACAAGTAAACAATATATATATATAACAATTTATAAATAATTTTCAAGAAAAATAATTCTCATTAAACATAATATATTCACGGCTTTATATATGTAATTATTACATATGCAATCGAGATTTTAAAATTGAGATTGTTTATACGACAATATAGTAACATTAATCAGATCTATCATATTTTATAAAAAAGTCTGTATTCACTTATATCATCATTTTAGTAGCAGATTTCATCCCAATAATCACATAGAAGTGAAGCAGCATCGAGCCAGGATTCCAAGTTGGATAAGTGGTCGTTTTAAAAACATGTGATGGTACCAAAATAAAAGATGTTTTATCACTTTCTCTTATTTTTTTAAAATTTTTTCATTTTTTTCACTTATTTTCCGTAAGGAGTGTCACGTATATTATAGATTTTTAGTACTAACAATCAATATTGGAACGCAACCATAATCTATTAAAAACTTCTCGTTTTCATCCTTTCCTAATATTATCATCATTTGCTGCGAATATTCGCGATGAAATTCCATGAAAAGTGTTACCCCGGACATAGGAACGTACTTAGAACGTACTTAGTCGATCACAGTACGTATGAGAATATTCTGAGATGATCGCATACATAGGAACGTACTTAGAACGTACTTAGTCGATCACAGTACGTATGAGAATATTCTGAGATGATCGCAATATACGCATTGCGATCTTTTCAGAACATATTCAGAACGTACGCGTGCTGTTAGGGATATTATTATATGCTAGCATATAAATAATAAGTTAGAAAAAGAGAGGAAATAATGAAAGAAAGAAAAAGAGAAATAAAAACTCAATGACATGAAGTCTATTTTTTATAACTGAAGTGATGTATACACATTCAATGTTCTTAAAATGAAATAGATATATATCTAAATTTTAGTGAAGGCGAGATAGAAGTTTAGTGCAGTCTAGTGCAGCAACGAAGAGCAGATCTATGATTGGTTACCTACTTAGCTCGCGCCTGTGCAGTTCAATTTTGTACATGCTGACATCAAAGATGCCGACAGAGAATTGTGCTACTGTATATACTATGGTCGCATCTCATGTCGCGCCGCCGAACTTGGCCGAACACCGCCGAGCGCAATTTGAAGACGAGATGATATCTCGTTTCCGTAGAGCGACATCCGAATATCGCCGAATAATTACGGAGATAAAAAGATTAGCTTATCTCATTAGAGCGGTAGCGGTGGCTCAATTACCACTCACAATTCGATCTGAACCGTTCCGAATCTGCCCGAAAATCGGATCGTGACAATATAAAAAACCATCTTCCGCTCTAATAAAACAAACTCGGATCACGAGCTCGCTCCGAGTCGATCCGATGCTTCTTTCTACGCAAAGAAACCGCAAGGAAAACGTGACGAAAAAAACCCGCCGCCTAGATATTACCAGCAGCACAGTCATTTGTCTCCGCATCTCGCAACTGCGAGGAATAACATCGGAGACATTTCTTCCTCCATTGGGCTATACCGACTGACTTCCGATAATAATTACAGAGATTGTAATACATACATATATACATGTATATTCTCTCGAATCCCCATGACTGGAACTCCAAAGCGATGTTGGTCTCTCACTCGATGGATGCAGCGGTCGGACTGTAGCGGTGACACTCTCTAATGCCACTGGCAAATATACAAATAATCCTCCTGCGCGGTAGGAAAGATTGCATCAAGCATGACTCGAGCCCCCGAATAAGAAGGAAGGGTGTGCGTCATGGCACGGCGATGACTCGAGAAATTGGGAGTATCGCCAATTATTCGGAAACATCCACTTTTTTCATTAATACGTGTTGCGTCGCACGCATCGATTCTCTGTCAAATAAATATCGGGAATTGTTCAATGAAAAAATACTGGGAATTGTTCAATGAATAAATACCAGGAATTGTTCACAAAATATTTAATCATCCAAATTTATTTTGTCGGCCTCGAAATAGGCTCCTTTTAATGCAATACATTTATACCAACAAATAATTCAGTTGTCAAAACACTTCTTAGCACTTTCCGGTATGGCTTGCAGCTCCTTCTGCGAATTTTGTTTTATAGCTTCCATGAACTCAAAACGTCTTCCACGAAGAGTAATTTGAGTTTGGGGTATTGGAAAAGAGACTATAGCTGGCGAATACCTGATGCTCGATGACATTTATTGAGTTTTTGATCAAAAATTCGCGTACAAAGGTGGTACATTACAACAAGTCGTGCCACGACACGTCTCATTCCCAAAACATCAATTAAAATGGTACGAACGAATTCGTGAGACATGTTCAGATCCTGAGTCATCTCTCTTAAGCTTGAATGATGATTTTCCATATCATTTCCTTCACTTTGTCGATGTTTTTGTACTTTGTCAATTGAAGACGTTGAAAGTCGACCAGAACGAGTCTTTGATCACTTTTCGGCTTTCTTTGAATGCTTTGTACCACTCGTATGCTCATGTTTTCGATAAAGCTGACTCACCGTAGGCTTTCTCTAATATTTTCAATAACTCAGCACAAGAAATTTTATTAGCAACACAAAATTCGAAATAAACTCTTTGTTCGATAGTTTTACCCATTTTAAAAATCGCAGAGACATTTGATCGATTAACAAAACCAACAGCTGTAAACTAATTGGTTGATAGATGGCGACAAAACTGACAATTAGATACGTTGGTACCAACTTACAGCAAAAAATTTGTTTTCATACCTTTTACGCTACGACTGTTGAAATGAATAATTCCCGGTATTTATTTGACAGAATATATATTTATATATATAGATCATTCATCTTCGGTCAACTGCGAAGTAAACACCTATTTGCGAATCTTGCGCTTTGAAATCGACAACCGACTGATTTATGACCGCCGTTGTTATACAAAAACTCGCGACTACTCTGTTGCTAACCAGAAAAACAATCGAAAATATTATGGCTGTAATTGTAAGCTGGTAACTACTGCGCTCTGGCGATCTCGCTAAATTGCAACGCTCGATCTCGAACTGTGCGCAAAATCAAGTCCGTGAACGCCGCGAATTAGATAAAGCAATATTGAGCGAAATGGTCGGTGATAAAACATAAATTGTACCCTAATGTCATTTACAGCAAAATCTTTTGTAAATATTTCAAACATCATCGGTCTATAACAAATTGATATCTATTTATTTAAAAAAACAAATTACAGTAATTAGTCACATAAAAATCCGTCAAATCTGAGCTATCCCGAGCGAATTAAAACCAATCTTTGGAGAAAATTAGACCGTTTTAACTGTATAACTTTTGTAACATTTTTCCGTATCTTCCATATTTTTGAGATATTTAACTATTAAAAACAAAATAGGACACCCCAAGTAAAACAAGTTAATCACAGAAATATTAAGATAACATCACTAAATAATCATTTTTTACGCATTATCATGATGTCGAAATGATTCACTGATAGCATCTATTCGTGAAATCGTCAGAAAATAAGATGATGTAAAAATGACCTTTCTTTTTATGAAACAGTTTATATAAGATACAGAAGTGTGAATTA
Source organism: Pogonomyrmex californicus (assembly GCA_024349325.1). Lineage (NCBI taxonomy): Eukaryota > Metazoa > Arthropoda > Insecta > Hymenoptera > Formicidae > Pogonomyrmex > Pogonomyrmex californicus. The sequence goes on from JAECZD010000021.1 coordinate 768,441, forward strand.
GAGTAATATTAAAAATTATTTAGACAGAAGGAGAGAGAGAGAGAGAGAGAGAGAGAGAGAGAGAGAGAGAAAGAGAGACGGGATAGGAAAATTTTAGGAAATTTAATTACTTGTAAAATTCCTCTTTATTACATAGAAAATAAAATGTATATTTTGTAAATGTATATATCGTATAACTGTGTTGAAAAAATTAAGTTTTGAAATACATAAAGCAAAATAACCATTAGAATTTATTTCATACTTGACCAAAAATAAAATGCATTAAGTTACAATAGTTGTGCATCATAATCTGTTTTTTTTCATTGCACTTCTTGCATTAGCTTTCATTATTCTTCTTATTTTCTTTTTTTTTCATCAACTCTTATCCATTTATCAATTCTTTTTTAAGTTTTGAAAGTGTACATACACATTAGTATGTTACATTAAATTATATAACAAAATGGAGTAAGTCGACCTGTCTGATATCACTTATATCGGTCGACTAACTCCATTTCCGATCCATATTAACCTATAATAAATTGAAGGTAATCTGTAACAATTACTGATGTAGGAATATAGGGATGGAGCATAAACTCAATACATGGATGAGGAGAGTGATGTCAAAGAGGTAGTGTGCCCACTTTTTATTGATCGAAATAATGCGCATGTATAATTCTGCTATGATTTGATTTCTTTCCATTTAATAACAAGAAGAAAAATATATGGGAATATAGAAAATATCAATATAGGAAATACATTAATAAGAATATCTATAAACATGTATTAGATTGTGGAAAAAATATCTAAAAAAATGTAAAGATTAAAAAAAAATGTTACAAGAAAAAAGAACTTAATTTAAATAATGGAGACAAGTAGAGTTAAATAACATTAAATACATTATGATTAAATAATGTAATTAAATGTATTAAATGTACATTATGAGTATACAAATAATGTTTATTAATATATTAATATACATTTTATTAAAAAATGTAAATATCTATATACATTTAAATAATATAATTTTATTATATAATTGATGATAACTCCATTCATTTGCAAGATTTAATGTAATGTAATATAATGTAATATAATGTAATATAATGTAACTTCATATTAATGACAATGATTAAATTAGGGAACATAAAGACTAAAAAAATAACTTTTAATGTTCTTAATATTAAATCAGTTATATTGAAATTAAACGAACTACAAACAATGAAACTACAATGACGAAACGATATTACATCTGTTACATCAAGAACTCTAACAGTGTCTAACAGATCTTTTATACAGAAGTTTATTATGAATTAACATTTCATGCATTGTCTAAACGATTGATTTCTAAGAAAATTTATTTTTGAAACAAATTTTTTTAAATTTACTGAAGTATATTTTTATAATTTGTATAGATTAATACTAAAAAAGACCTAATTATAAGGTCGAAACATTTATTATTTATATTATTTAAATGGATCATTGTTCAAAGTTTGTTCAATTTCAATATAACCGATTTAATGTTAAAAACGTCATTTTTTGGCCTTTATGCTTCTTAATTTAACTGTTATTTCTAACATTGAGGTCTATCGGTAATTTTTATTTTTAATTTTAATATATTTTTGCATAATTGCTTATATTAAATGCACAATATGATTTTCTAAAGATATTAAGTCTTTTAAATCTTTTAAATATATTAAGTCTTTTCTTTTAGTTTTGATCATCAGATCGACTTTTGCAAAAAGGCACAGAAATTTTATTGATAAAAATCATCTAATCTCTTTGTATTCCGAATAGTATATGATCAAACATAATGCAAACTGCATGGTACGGCGCTTGCGTAAAACCCGGATTCCCTGCTTATCGGACAGGTATTTTATCTTTTCGATTGAGGCATGTGGTAATATTCATTGCAATAACGTGTTTAAAACAACACGTTAAACAATACAATGTCATATATATATATATATATATATATATATATATATATATATATATATTACATATATACATATACATATATTACAATATAAATACATTTATACATATGTATTCTCAAATCCTCATGAACTCAGTAACATCCAATCAAAAATAGTCACCTTTTGTGTCAGACCTTGTAGAACAATATACTTCCTATATTCCTACATCGATGGTAATAAAATCGTCAAAATGTTATTTAAACTTTTTTATGATCATTTGTTTCTCTATTTATATATTACAAATATTCTATGAGAATCGTAGAAAATTATGATTAATAATGCAATCTGTAATAATATATTATACATATATCGTAAAATTTCATAAAACAGTATATCACAAATCAGTCATTTCAAATTGATTTCTGACGCCAACTATATTGTGATATAAAATTCATCAATTTAAAGTCGTCTTGATGTTTCCATGACTATCTTGTTCTACTTGAGATCTTATATATGTATTCTAAATAAAAACTATATTTTATTAAATAAAATTATATATCGCATTGACCCTCGAAAATTACAATGAAAATGCAAATTAGAAGGCAAGTAAGACTCCAACGTTATTGGTGCATGATAATTTATTAAAAAATAATTTATATATTTCACTCTGAGGTAAAAAATTCCTAATATAAACCCAAATATAAAAATAATTGAAACGTTTCGGTTCTATACTAAGCCATCTTCAGCAAAAAAAACCTGCATAAAGAACTCTAGATATTACAAATTAAAATATAACCGTGGCGATCTAATCTTATGTGTTCATGTGACGGCAGTCAGTGGTAGACTTGGATGATGATGGATGCTCACAACAGTTTCCAGATCGGCTAGCATAAGGCCAATCAACAAATTACCTATATGAAACATACCTATATGAGCATAATTTTGTATAGCATAACATGTAAGAAATCGAAAGTAAGATTCAAAGCAACACCAATTGACAACTTACCACGCAGACACATATTCTTGTCAAACTTTAGGAATAGTCAAATCGTAGTCAAGTCCGATAAACGAATTAATTATATAATAGGCGACACAACAATATAAGATTAATAATACAGAACGAACACTTAATAATACAGAAAGAAGAACACATGTGATCACTACCAGTCAAGACAATAAAATGACGGAGCGGTTAAAAAATAAATATAAAGCCAAATAAATTTGATCGTCAACCACGAACAAACAGCGATAAAAAAATATTTACAATTTGTTTATAATCGAGGTGTAAGCGTATTGTAAAAATTCCATGTCCTTTTGTAGATTGAAGCTGTTTACTTGATTTTGGATGTGTAACATTTCCGAGACAAGTCTCTTCTTTAGAAAACGTTTCTTAACATTCTCCCAATTAAATTCATGTTTATATTACGACTTGTGTCCTGTAATAACAGAAGAGATAGCAATGTTTATAATAAGGTGATATCGGTGTTCTGAAATCCTTGTTTTTAATTGTCGAGACGTCTGTCCCACGTAAGCTTTTATCAACTTATGTTTAAAATTTTTTTAAACATAAGTTAATAGAGTCAAAAATATTTTTAACATCGACAGTTAACATTACTGTAGAAAAAAATAATATTACAATTTTGGAAGGAGAATCTAAAAAATTCCTGTGATGATGTAATGGTTCACTTTTATAACAGATTGCGGACAGAATGAAAATAGCTATCGCCAGCTTAGATTCTAGGATCTCCTTCTTTAGCCTTAATAAGTTTGAAGAATTAATACAAAAAGACAAAACACAAAAAGATCCTCTTCCAACAACACACAATAAAAATGTAATCTACAAAATCTCATGCAAGAACTGTAACGCATTTTGGGGACAGACGTCTCGACAATTAAAAACAAGGATTTCAGAACACCGAAATCACATGAATAGAAACATTATTACCTCTTCTGTCATTATAGAACACAGGTTGCAATATAAACATGAATTTAATTGGGAGAACGTTAAGATCTTAGATAATGAGCGTTTTCTAAGGAAGAGATATGTCCCGGAAATGTTACACATTCAAAATCAAGTAAACAGTCTTAACCTACAAAAAGACACATGTGATGATCACATGTGTTCTTTTTTCTATACTGTTGTTTCTATACTGTTTTCTATACTGTTCTATATCGTTGTGTAACCGATTATATATAATAAATTCGTTTATCGGGCTTGACTACAATTTGACTTCTGAAGTTTGACAAGAATTGAATATGTATCTGTGTGTTGAGTTGTCAATTGATGTTACTTTGAATCTCACTTTCGATTTCTTACACGTTATAACAAAATTATGTTCACACATAGGTAATTTATTGGCCTATTGTTAGCCAGCTTGGAAACTGTTGTGAGCATCCACGATCATCCAAGTCTACTGACTGCTGCCACATGAACACATAAGATTAATCGCCACAGTTATATTTCAATTTATAACATCTAGAGTTCTTTATGCAGGTTTTTTTCGCTGAAGATGGCTCAATAGAGCCAAAACGAACTATTTTCATATTTGAATTTATATTAGAAATTTTTTTATCTCGGAGTGAAATATATAAATTATTTTTTAATAAATTACTACGCAATAATAGCGTTGGACTCTTACTTGTCTTCTAATTTGCATTTTCATTATATTTTATTTTGAGAAAACGTATTATAAATTAAATTCTTCAAATATAACAAATATTAAATGTAGTTTAATTACACTGTCCAATAAAATTTGGCTTTTTTTGCAACAAAACAAATAATCATTATCAATGAATTTATGTCTGATGAACACAAATGCATTGTCCAAATTTAGTTATTGCATCAAAATTTTAAGAAAAATGACGTCAAAGAGAAGATGATTAAAAATGATGATTTCGAGGATTTTTATAACTCCAGTACTAAACTTTTTTTTTAAACTTCCCTAATAGCGAAAATATCAACTCTCTGCTCTTTTCTCATGTATTATAACATACACTGTCTAACAAAATTTGACTTTTTCTTTCATCACGAGTGTGAATAGTCACTTTCGACGTATATTTTTCTGTTGAACACGAATTTATTGTCAAAATTTAACTATCATATCACAATTTAAAAAAAAATAGCATCGAAGAGAAAAAATGGTAAAAAATAATGATTTTAAAGGTTTTCACGTTGTAATATTGTATTCAAATATTTTTTATAAAATTTATTAATGATACATAAAGATATTAATTTTTAGCTTTAAAATGCATTTCGGCAATTTGTTTCGATATGATTTTTGATTTTCGAGATACCTCAATATAAAATAAATATAAAATGAATAACTACTGCATTTTAAAAGTAAGAATTGATACTTTCGTACTATTAGTAAAATTTAGAAAAAAAATTTCGTACTGGGATTACAATATCATCATGAAAATTCTCAAAATTATTATTTTTGGTTTCTTTCAGATCATTTTTCTCAGAATTGTAACGTGATAATCAAATATACACAATGGATTTGTGCTCAACAAGCAAGAATAAGATCAGAAATGATGAGTCAGAAATGATTATTCGCATTTATGTTCTAGGTCTTATATTGAACAGTGTTATCGAATTACAAATTTAAATAAATTTAGAATTTAGGTTACGCTAAGTAATAATTAATCATTCATATTAATATCAAATATGAAATTTTCAATAAATTATATAAAAATGCAACAAAGAAAATAAGCATCATTTCTTATAATTTCTGACAAGGAAAGTATCGGAAGTGTCCCCCCCCGATTTTAATGAGCTTCAAGTATGTTAAAATATGGACAAAAATAAGAGACACATATTTTTTTTGCGTTTTCGAATGTTAAAGGAGTGAAATTACCCATTGAAGAAAATCGGTTTTTTCTTTCTGAGTATCATCCAACCATTAAAAATATTAAAAAAATATCAAAAAAAGTTTTAAACAAAAGTTTTACGGCTGCAAGTGCATTTTACAATAACGTATTCGAAGAACGTTATATTTTCGAGCCCCTCACTCCTTCCTCCTAATTTTAAAAAATTTTTTAATTTTTATAAGGATATGAATTCAAGAGCGTTTTATGCTGAATACAACATTATATAATAAAGTCATCTTCCGAAATCGCATTTGTGGGAAATGAACAAGAAATACCTCTTCATACCCTCCATACCTTCCGTACGTATACATCTCATACTGTGTTGGCTGCCCGGGACAACATTAAAGGAATGAATATGACGCAGTTCGTCAGTACAGTATCAGTGCAACAATAATTATTGAAATAAGAGCTTTTTAATACTTTTTAATACTTTTTTAATACTTGTTTTATACTTTTCAAATATTTTTTGTTATAATAATAATAATCATCAGAGCAAAATTGTATCAGACAGCTCGTATAAATTAACAAGAGGAAAAAGAGGCCAATGAACAAGTAAAAACGAAATAACGTGATAAATACAAATTCGAGTAAACAATATTTATTGTAGAAATAACAATTAGCAGAGTTACTTTTAATATAAATTTGATATTGTTTATTTCGGTTTCGTGGAGCCTTCTTCAACAATTTTTCTTAACAAAAGCGATAAAAAATGAAAGGGAATTGTAAAAACTGGTTCGGTGAAATTATAGAACGCGCGACATTTAGATTCAAGCGCAAATAGATAGATATTCGTTTATTGGTCCCCTTGGGGTTACAATTATTCACATATCCTTACCAATTATATGTCTTATCCTAACTTAACTACCTTATACTAAACTTATAATTACCTCTCTCTCTCTCTCTCTCTCTCTCTCTCTCTCTCTCTCTCTCTCTCTCTCTCTCTCTCTCTCTCTCTCTCTCTCTCTCTCTCTCTCTCTCTCTCTCTCTCTCTCTCTCTCTCTCTCTCTCTCTCTCTCTCTCTCTCTCTCTCTCTCTCTCTCTCTCTCTCTCTCTCTCTCTCTCTCTCTCTCTCTCTCTCTCTCTCTCTCTCTCTCTCTCTCTCTCTCTCTCTCTCTCTCTCTCTCTCTCTCTCTCTCTCTCTCTCTCTCTCTCTCTCTCTCTCTCTCTCTCTCTCTCTCTCTCTCTCTCTCTCTCTCTCTCTCTCTCTCTCTCTCTCTCTCTCTCTCTCTCTCTCTCTCTCTCTCTCTCTCTCTCTCTCTCTCTCTCTTTCTCTCGCCTATGGCCTTCCGTTTCTGTTTACAATTTTCTTTATTCACACTCATTCTTCCTCTCGCTCAATCATTCTCCCTCTCTTCTCTTCTCCTCTCCTCTTCCATCCTTCTCATCCATCCTTCCTCCTCTTCCTTCTCTCCCAATATTTTCCTACATATCTCTTGCCAACTTCCTTCTTTCTCTTCCCAATTCCTACACTCCTCCCTTATATGTTCCTAAGTCTCTATGTCTACTCCACACAATCTACATCTCTTTTCCTTCTCTTCTCAATACCTCTCTTCCAATATTTCGTTCCCTAATCTGAACCTCGCTATTCTCTTCCATCTGCTTTCCCCCCATTCTTTTTTTAAATAATTCAGTATATCTTTCCCTTCACCCATCTATACCATTTGCTGTATTTTGCCTTTCTTATTCTCTCCCATCTTTCCTCCTTCTGTTTTACTTTCTATCAATTTCTTAAAACTCAACCCCAAATAAGAAAGGAGAGTGTGCGTCACGACGGGGCCCGACCACGAACCAGTCGTGAAAACTCGTAATTATTTTGCGAAAAAATACCACCTCAGCCAGGAATCAAACTTGGATCTCCTGCTTACCGGGCAGGCATCTTATCCTTTCGACTACCGAGGCATGTGATGATATTTATCGCAAATAACGTGTTTAGAATAACACGTCAACAATACAGTGATACATATATATATACATATATTACAATATACATATATACAGGTATTCTTTCGAATCCCCACGACCGGTACTCTTAGTCTCTCCCAATCCTGCACTTCTACCCCTCTATCTGAAAAACTTCTTTCTTTTCATCTCCCACTTCGGCAACTCCCTCCCTTTTCCTACATTGTCTCTCATTTCCCTTAGATACATTCTCACCAATATACTTCCTTTTCCTTCATCCAATCTTTTCTCAAATCCCCATTCTCTACTCCCTGCCTTACTTCTTATCAAGTCCCTTTGCACTTTCTCTCTTACTAAGTATCCCGGAGTTCTCCTCTCTACTCCCAAAACCCATTTTAAAAATCTCTCATGTACCTTTTCCATCCTTGTACCTTTTCCCCCTCCCTTTCTTTTTATCTCCATATCTCCATTCCGTACCCCATCACAGTCTATATCAAAGCGTTAAACATTCAAATCCTTCCAGTCTCCTCCAAATCTTTTTTTCTCAATTCCTCATACCTATCCCATTGCTGCCGCCTTTGCCACCCTCTCTCTTATTTGTGCGTTCTGACCCCCATTTCGTTAAATTATATATTTCAAATATTTAAATTTCGTCATCTCTTCTATCTTTCTTCTCTTCCATCACCAATTTACCTTACTCATTCTTCCTCCTTCCTCTCTGAACCTCATCATCTTTATCTTCCCTGCATTTAACTCCATTTTCTTAATATCCAAATATCTCTCTAGCCTTTCCATCATATTTTTCATGCTACCTTCTTCTTCCGCTAGTAGAACTACATCGTCCGCATACGCCAACAAATATATTCTTATCTCTCCCAAGTTTACCTCTTCCCATCTCACCTTTTTCATTTCTTTTTCTAAATCTGCTGATAGCAAATTAAATAAGATAGGGCTCATCGGACATCCTTATCTCAATCCTCTCGCTGTCCAGAATTGTTTTCCCACTGCACTTCCCACCCTTATTCTGCTTCTCGTCTCTCTCAAAATTTCTTCCACTCTGTCTATCAGCTCCTTTTTTACCTTCTTCTCCCTCGTGGCACTTATTAATAACTCTCTGTCCACCGAATCAAACGCCGCTTTCAGGTCTACAAATATCGTCACCATTTTCCCCTCTTTTCTCCTTATTTGTCTCCTTATTTATCAGATAATTTATTATAATACATATATGTTATCAATTGTTCCCATTCCCTTCCTAAACCCCGTTTAATTCGGTGGAATCATTCCCTTTGTTTCTGCTTCCTCTCTCAGTCTTTCCGCTAACGCTGCCGTATATATTTTGTATAACGCCGGCATCATCATCACCCCCTATAGTCCTGCACTTCCCCTTGCCACTTTTTCCTAATTGGGACCAATATCCCCTCTCTCCATTCTTCTGGCCATTCTTCTTCTCCTCATATCCTGTTGTATAGTCCTCTTATGTCCACTCCTCTAACTATTCACCCCTATATTTCCAAACCTTCTCTGGAATTCCGTCTATTTCTATGGCCTTTCCATCCTTCAATTTTCTTACTATTGTAACGGCAGGACCAACGATCCTCCACGTGCCGCACCACGCGGTACATACTTCACGGCGCTAGTGGATCCCGGAGGGTCAATGGATCCTACTAATGGTTCAATATCGACGGGACCCTCCAGAACAGCTGCCTATGCCGACCCGATCCGGCATCAACACCGCCTAGGAGGGGGGTGATGTAACGGCAGGGCCGTTACCATTGTATATAGCCATTGTAGAAATATATATATGTAGCTATACCTGGCCCGCTTGCTTATTCTGCGCTATCTCCTGCTTGCACGCACACCGCTCGCGCTATCTCGCTCGCTCGTACACCGCACGCGCCGTCTCGCTCACGCCATAGACGCTGTCTCTCTCACGGAGCCCCCACACGATACCGGCCCCCACCGCCGACGGCGCATAGTGAGGAACGCCGGCCGGGTATATAAGCCCGGCCGGCCGAGACATCGAAACCAGATCCCATCCTGCGATCCGACACCGACCTGACCAGTATCTATTACCTCTCGGGGCCAAGATTTCGCTTGGTTCTGCCGGGTTCCGCCGGCTTTCTCTACCTTTGGGCTGAGGTTTCGCTTAGCCCTGTCGAATTTCACCGACTCCTGTCACCACTCCTCGGGCTAAGGCTTCGCTTAGCCCTGTCGGGTTTCGCCGATTCCTGTCACCACTCCGCGGGCTGAGGTTTCGCTCAGCTTCACCGGGTTTCGCCGGTTTCCGTTTCTAAGATAGGGCTCGACGTAACATTCAACCCTGCCCGCAATACCTAGTCACCTAACCTGACATTAGCTCGTAAGTGCATTTAAATACTGTGCGATAGAGATAAGTCCACTAGCTATAACCCGCCGTAGTACTAAGCTTGCTAGGAACAAGGCCCGTTAGTATTAAGCCCGCTAGTCATAAGCCTGTAGCCCTAAGTTCGCTAGTTGTAGCTGCGCCGTAGTCGCGTGTAAATAAAACCGTTGACGACTGCACGCCGCGTCTCGCATCCTGCTACCAGCGACACTGCGACAATGTAACGCGGTCACCTCACTCGAGGCTCGGATCGGCTCGTCAGTGTCCGGGTTCGAAAGGAGGGAGACTCAAGCTTACGAGAACACAGATTGAAGCGAAAAGATAGTTTATTTAGAGAAAGATAGATAGATACAGAGTGCAGGGCCGGGAGATGTCGCAGTGTCGCTGGTAGCAGGATGCGAGACGCAAAGCGGAGACGCAAAACGGTTGGCGCAAAGCAATGAGAAGCGCAAGACAAGTGCGGCGTGCAGTCGTCAACGGTTTTATTTACACGCGACTACGGCGCGGCTACAACTAGCGAACTTAGGGAAACAGGCTTATGATTAGCGGACTTAATATTACGGCGTGGTTATAACTAGCGAACTTAATACTAATGGGCCTTATTTCTAGCAGGCTTAGTACTATGGCGCAGTTATAGTGGACTTATCTCTATCGCGCGATATTTACATGCACTTACGAGCTAATGTCAGATTAGGTTAGATTGGCAGAGCCGAGTGTCACGTCGAGCTCTGTCTTAGCAACGGAAACCAGCGAAACCCGGTGGAGCTGAGCGAAACCTTAGCCCGCGGTGACAGGAGTCGGCGAAACCCGACAGGGTTGAACGAAACCTCAGCCCGGAGATAGAGAAAGCCGGCGAAACTTGGCAGAGCCAAGCGAAACTTTAGCCCCGAGAGGTAGTAGGTACTGGTCAGGTCGGTGTCAGGAGTCGGATCGCAGGATGGGATCTGGTCTCGATGTCTCGGCCGGCCGGACTTATATACCCGGCCGGCGTTCCTCACTGTGCGCCGTCGGCAGTGGGGGCTGGTATCGTGAGAGAGACAGCGTCTATGGCGTGAGCAAGACGGCACATGCGGTGTACGAGCGAGCAAGATAGCGAGATAGCGCGAGCGATGTGCGTGCAAGCAGGATAGGTAGCGCAGAATAAGCAAGCGGGCCATGTATATCTATATATACCAGGTGTATGCATAAGTTTTTTCCGGTTTTTTAGTAAAAAAAGACACGTAATTTACAAGGGAAATTAATTTTTTTTTATTCAAAATATTGGCCATCGGCTTCTACACATTTCGCCCATCTTTCAGGTAATTTATGAATACCATGCCAGAAAAACTGCTTGTCTTTTGCGGCAAACCATTCGTCGAGCCATTTTCCAACTTCCTCGAAATTGCTGAAGTGCTGCTCTGCGAGCGCGTGCCCCATTGATGCGAAGAGGTGATAGTCAGATGGCGTCAGGTCTGGGGAGTACGGCGGGTGCGGAAGGATGTCCCATCCAAGCGATTTCAAGGTGTCTTTCACTGGTTTTGCTGTGTGAGACGGCGCATTGTCGTGTAACAAAATCACTTTGCCATGTCTTCTGGCCCATTCCGATCGTCTTTCGATTAATGCGTGGTTATATTAATCATTTGTTGGCGATAGCGTTGTGTATTAACGGTTTCGCCGGGCTTCAAGAGTTCATAATATACAATACTGCTCTGGTCCCACCAGACACAGAGCATGGTCTTCTTGCCGAAGCGATTTGGCCTTGGTGTTGATGGACCGGCTTCGCCAGGTGAAAGCCACGATTTTTTCCGCTTCGGGTTTTCAAAATAAATCCATTTTTCGTCACCCGTTACAATTTGATACAAAAACGATTTCCTTTCGTGGCATTGAAGCAGCATTTCACAAGTGACTTTGCGATTTTCCATTTGACGTTCATTTAAATCGTGTGAGACCCATTTACCGAATTTATTGATCTTTCCCATTGCTCGTAAACGTCTGCTGATTGTTTCTTGTGATACATGTAATGCTTCTGCTAATTGCCGTTGAGTTTGAGTTGGGTCATCATCCAATAACTCCTGCAATTGCTCGTCTTCGCATTTTTGTGGTCTACCAGAGCGCTCACTGTCTTTCACATTGAAATCACCACTTTTAAATTGTCGAAACCATGTCTCACATGTTCTAATCGATGGAGCGTGTTCACCGTATGTTTCTACCAGCAAACGATGACTTTCAACAGCCTTTTTCTTTTGATTAAATAAAAAAAGCAATGCGTGCCGCAAATGTTCTTTTTCAGGCACAAAACTCGACATGATCACTGAACGATAAAACAAAGACGCTAGTTTTTGGCGGACTCAACTTGTGTGTGTTTGTAGTTTTAAATGTCAGACGAACAAAATGATGTATGTGTCAAATTAATACGCTGCGTACTTTTCGCTGGCGACATCTCTTAGTTAAACCGGAAAAAACTTATGCATACACCTGGTATATATTTCTACAATGGCTGTATACAATGGTAACGGCCCTGCCGTTACATTATTTTACTGCTTTTCTCTCTCCCTAGTTCTTTTTCTTCCTTTATCTCTCTCTCTCTCTTCCCTTCTTTTTCATCACCTTTCCTTCCCATTATTCTTCCTAGTAAATTCTCGAAAATATTCTTCACATTCCTCCATCTCTATATCTCTGTTTATTCCTTTCCACTTTTTCCTTTCCCTATTTACTATCCTCCATACTTGTCCCTCTGTTCTTGCTTTTTTGTCTTCTTTTCCCATTTTTCATTTTCCTCCCGTTTTTTTTTTCTCACACATCTCTTTATATTCTTTGTTTTCCCTTCTGAAATCTTGATCTCCCCCATGTCTCTCCTTCGAACCCTTAGTGCTTTCCTAACTCCCTTTTTCTTTTCCTTACATTCCTCATCCCACCATCTTCTCTTTATCTTCTTTTTCTCTCTTTTTCCTTTCTACTTTTTCTAGCATTTCTTTTATTCTAACTCCCATTCCTGCAATTATCTCCTGCACTCTTCCTTCCATAATTTCTACTTCCCCTAGTTCTTCCCTAAATACTTTTCTCCCGTCCTCATCCCATATTCTTCTACATATCCTCTTATCTTTTCCTCCTCTCACTCTCTCTCTTCTTCCCCCTTCTTTCATCCATATCCATATCGGATGGTGATCCGAGTCCACCTGATCGCCTATCTCTAATCTTTCTTCTTCTCTTATCTCTTCATTCATTATGACGTAATCAATCACTGATTCCCCTCTGCTGTCCGTGTATGTCCAATTCCTTTCTTCATCTCCCCTTATCTCCCCTATTTCCTCCATTTAAAATTGATCACCCGTTTTCATTTATATATTCAATTAATTTCTTGCCCTCTCCATTTATTCTCTTGTCTTTAGATATTCTTCTTGTCTCTTCCTCCTCTTCCCCGTCTACGCTTATTCTTCCACCCTCCTCCTCTATCTTGGCATTAAAGTCCCTCCTATTATTGTTCTTATTCCATCTTCCCTCCTCTCCATTCATTCTCTCAACTTCTCTAATTTATTTTCCAAATCTCCATTTACATATACTCCCACTATCCTTAAGCTACCCTTTCCTTATTTCACCCTATCCCATATAACCCCTTCCTCTTTCTTCCTCTCGTTTTCCTTCTCCTCCATTAATTCTTTCCTAATTCCTAAAATCATATCTCCCATCGCCCTTCCTTTTCTATTTTTCCTTTTTGCTCCCTGTATCTTCCATTTATATTTTTTCGTAGTTTCTCCCTAATGCTTCCCACTTTTTTTCTCTACCCATGTTTCTACCATTACTATCACTTCCCATTTTTTCAAACTTTTCCAGAAATTTTTATCCTTATTTGTTAATCCTGCAACATTCCAGAATCCAACTCTCATGCTTTCCATCTCTTTCCCTCTCGTATAAGCTGTTCCTCTTTCCTTTTTTTTTCTCCCTTCTACCTTTCTTCCTCTCCTTTCACCGACTTCCCTCTATCCTCCCTCTCCTCCTAGCCTTCTGCCTTCCCTTTCTCCTTTGCCCTTCCCTTCTTCCTATTCCCTCTGTCTCTGTGATTTTCCCTCTCTCACTGTTTCTTCCTCTTTTCCTATTATTTCCTTTTCTGCGTCTCAACTCCTTCCCCTGCTATCCCTTAACTCTTTTTTATCATTATCCCATCTTCATCATATTTCTACCCATATTCCCCTCTCCCCGTATCCTTCTTCCTTTTATCCTCTCCCTTAACGCTGCCTGCCTAATTTTCTATTTACTCCTCCTCTCTTCCCATGTCAAGTCCTCTTCTATCCACGTCTCTCTCCCTTTTAATTTCCATTTATTTGCCAATATCTTTCTTTTCATCACTTTATTTCTCATTTTTACTATTATCATGTCTCCCTTCTCTCTCTTGCTCCGTCCTATTTTCCTTATTTCGTCCACTTCCACGTCCCCTCCTGTTTTCCGAAATAGTTCCTCTACTGTTTTTTTCTCCCCTTCTTCCTCCTTTAATCCTCTTATTAGGATGTTTCTTCTCCTATCCCCTCTCTCCTTCGTCTTCCATCTTCTTCCCAGTTTCCTTACTCTTTCTTTCCATTCATCAATTTCTATATTTCTCTTTCCTTCTACTACTTCTGCACCCTCCCTTATTCTCTTATCCTCCCCTTCAACTTTACTCTCTAATTCCATCCTCTCCAGTTTCTTTTCTATCCTTCCCTTCACTTCTTCCTTTTCCTTCTTCCATTTCTCTTCCCTTATCCTTAATTCATTTTTTATCTTTTCTACCTCTATCCTCATTACCTCTTTCTGTTCCTCCGCTACCTTATTTATCTCCTGTCTTATCCTTCTCAGCTCTTCTTTCATCTCATCCATCATCTTTCTCAGCATCCCTATCATCTCTTCCTTCCCTCCCTCTCTCTGCGGCGATCTTAGCATCACTTTACTCTTTTTGCTCCTCTCTCTTCTCGTCTACTAAATCCTCTGCTAATAATTCTCTCTTTCTTTTAGCCTGCTCCTCTATACTTTCTCCTGTACTGTCATAACGTTCTTTTCTCGCTCATTATTTCTCTTCTATTTCCTGCTTATTCTATGCTCAATGCCTACTCCAGCGCCACCGTCTCCACTCTCCTAGCGTGCCTCTCTATCTCTCTATGCCTATCTCTCCTCTATATCGTTTCCCGTCTAATTCATCTTTTAACCTTATTTGCTTCTGTTTCTTCCAACCTCTCTCCCTACTCTTCTCCTCTTCGCTCCTTTCTTTTTCCAGTCCTTTAAGCTTCTCTCCACTTTTCCTCTTTCTCTGATCATTTGCCCACTTTCTCTCACACCGTCACACAGAAACGCTCATTCCACTCACTCTTACAAAAATTCTCCACTGACGACCAAAACTACCGGAAACGGAAGTCAAGCGCAAATAGATAAAAGATTATAAAAATGTGAATAATATAATAATTATAAGAGTGAAATTAAGAGTTAACAGTCAGACGCATAAGTCTATGCATTTAAAATTCTCCTTTGTTTTTTATCGTTTTTGTTAAGAAAAATTGCTGAAGAAGACCGTGAAGTCAAAACGTACAATATCAAATTTATATTGAAGGTGACACTGCTAATTATTATTTTTACAATAAATATTGTTTACTCGAATTTGTTTTTGTCACGTCATTTCGTTTTCGCTCGTTCATTGGCCTCTCTTTCCTCTTATTGATAATAATCATAAGCATAATCATAATTTTAATAATGATAGTGGGATGGAGATGTAGTTTTATTTGCATACATTGTTTACATAAGTAGCGGGTGAAGAAATTTTGATAAAAATTTCGAAACCATTGTTCACTCCTGCAATTCTTCTTGAATTTGTCTTACTACTTCTTCAAAATTCAACTGTTTTTCTTTATATATTCTACCGAGATGTTATCGATATTACATAACATTTTTTTACATTGTATGCGTAATTTTCTTCGTCGTCAGTGAGTTCTATTTTTTTCTGTATTTGGTATATTAAATGCGGTTTGAAAATCCAATGATTCTTGCTCTTCCATTTTATGTTAATTATTTAAATAATTACTTATTTAAATAGTTAAATTATAATGAATTTAATGTATTTTTGTAATAACTGATTATTTTACAAAAAATTTGAACAAGAAGAATGAATAATCTTGTATAATATATAGATCATGTATTACTATGTCTAAAAATCTTTAAAAAATATTATCAAAATTAATAAATTGTTGCTTAAAAAATTCTTAAGTTAATTAAAATAAATAACTGTAATTTCAACTTAAAGAATTTATAAAATAAAAAATGTATGAAAATATAAACAGCAATAAAAACATTTTTTTTTAATACATATTTAATTTATTTATTAAGCTCGTATCTCTCACTTATATTAATCGATAATACTTTAGAGAATGAAATTAATTCTAAAACTGCGAATTCGCAGCGATTTGTTCTTTCGATTTCTTTTATACTAATGTTCATACAAACAATGCTCATACTAATGTTCATGCAAACAATGCTTTTATACTAATGTTCATGCAAACAATGTAAATAATATACAAATAAAACTATGCCTTAGCAAATATATTTCTTGCGTAGTGTTGCGATAATAAGACATTACAACACGAAATATAAATGTTGATTAATAAAATATATTCATAATATTGCAATAGCTGCTGTACGATCAAAATTAAATAAATCATATTTTATAAAATTAAATAAATCATATTTTATAATCATTTCTTTATTTCTAACTTATTTCTAAATATCCAAAGTGCTTCGTACGTTTTCTAATACATCATCAAAAATATTTGACTTCTGTTTAACAAAACCTGCTATCATTATTACTATTATTACTATTCTCATTATTATTATTATTATTATAAAAAAGCTCTTATTTCAATAATTATTGTTACACTGATACAGTACTGACAAACTGCATCATATATACCTTTAATGTTGTCTCGCGCAGTCAACGCGGTATGAGATGAATACGTATGAAGCGCGTATTTCTTGCTCATTTCCCAAAAATGCAATTTCGGAAAATAACTTTATTATATACCCCGTTATATTCAGCATAAAATGAATTCATGTCCTCATAAAAATTAAAAAATTTTTGAAAATTAGGGGGAGGGGACAAGGGACTCAGAAATATAACATTTTTGAAAAATTCGAATACATTGTTATAAAATACACTTGCAACCATAAAACTTTTGTTTAAAACTTTTTTTCTCTTTATATCTTTAACGGTTTGGACGATATTTACTCAGAAAGAAAAAAACTGATTTTTTTCAAGAGATGATTTCACCCTCTTAACTTTCGAGAACGCAGATAAAAAAAATATGTATTTCTTATTTTTATCCATATTTTAACATACTCGATGCTCATTAAAATCGGGGGGGGAGGGACACTTCCGATATTTCCCTTGTGAGAAAAATATTTTATGATAATAATTAAAATTACATTATATGATAAGAATATATAAAAAGTTGAATTTAAATCAGAAAAATGCAGTCATTCGTGAAACATTGCTACACTGGTATCGATAATTGATGTGATACACATATTTTGATATAGAAAATATAGACTGTCCTATGAAAATACTACATTTGATAGTGAAAATATCAGACGCAAAAAAGTTTCTTATGAACTTTTTCGTCAGTCAACTCGAACATATTCATGAAAGTGCATCTGTAACATCCTTCTTTATATTATATTTGTATAAAATATTAAGAAATAATTACTTAAAAGTTTAATTTGTGATGTAAGCATGAGACGCGTCTTTTTATATTTTTTATCAACATTTATAAGTATTGAAGTATGTGTGAATTTATCATCAATCCTTGCTTTCTTGAGAATATTCAATTGATTTTTATATTCTTCTATTTTGATAGTATAAGAAGATATTTGTAAATTTAAACTGGATATTTCTTGCATTTTCCTTTCTTGTAAAATTTTGATGAAATAATGCATATCTTTTAAATTATTGTCCAATTCCTTGTTCCATTTTTCTAATCTATTTAAAAAATTTTAATTAGACTCTAAAATAAATGTAGTTTCTTTAACGTTTTAGGTATATAAATTATTGCGTTAATCATTTAATTATTATAAATTAAGTTCTTCTTTGTGTTACTTATTCATATTTATATATGTAATATGATATACATGTATAAATATATAAAAATATATATTATATGTAATTATGTGGTTATATTACAAATTAACATTATCACTATTATTTACATATTAATACGAATAAATGAAATAAAATAATGAAACAAATTATACTACGATTAATTTAAAATACACAATGGATAATAATCACATTTCTAAATAAAAATAATAACAAAATAAGAGGGCAATACATAAATATATTATATAGAAAGAAAGAACGTTTCGAAATCATAGTACAATCAAGAAGAAGATGATTCTTTATGTAAGAGTAAATTGAAAATATAGTGTTGCGCCGTTGCGCGGCGGTCACTCGCACAACACTCTCCCACGCGACACGCATAAATAAATAGTTAATAATCGTTTATCATATAAAGAAGAAACTTTAATGACCATAATTAATTATACTGTTCGTGATACAATTTCGCGCTCGCAATCCGCTCGCGCGTCACCTCTCAAAACCGTCCCGCACGAATCTCTCGAATCTCCTTAATCAATAAAACAATAATACATAAACAACGGCGCGTTGGCAAGGAACGATCTTCTCAACATTACTCGAAGGCGAAAAGCGAGCGGACCACCGCTGGGCCACAACAATAGAATAAAATTTTTTCATGTAAAGTTCTGTTCGTCGAAAAAAATTTACTTTATTAGGTAAATATATATTTGTCTACTATTCCTATTAACTCCTTCACAGTATATGTAGCATATATGCATCTAAAAAAACCAATTGACTTTTTAACAATTTGTATGAAATTTAGTATCCTATGACTTTCTAGATGGCTGAATCCCAATATATCAGAATTTAAAAATTCAAAATTGCAGATTTAATCGAATTAACGGATTAACATTTCGAAAAATAATTGATTTTTTATAAAAAAATAATTATATAAGGTTTTAAGATCATAAGATCATCATCAATCATAATATATCAATCATCTGAATCATCAGAATATATCAGAATTTTGTTATTTTAAATGGCAGATCAAACTTTGCTGAAAAGACACAATCACTTGAAAATGATAATTCATTTAAACTTTATCAACAATATTATATTAATGTAGGGCAATCGTTTATATTTCCTCATGAAAATCAGAGTTCCAAAACAAAAATTGCGAATTTTGATTGCATATTTTTATTTTTATACTTAAAAACTTTTTTATTTTTTGAACTTCAGTTATTTTAGATCCTTTAGTTTGAATTTTGAAATTCTAATATCATATTCATATTCAGCGACTTTGAAAATCTTAGAATAATTAGGTCCTAAATAAGAAGGGAAGGTTACGGAGGAGGCTCGATCATGAACCAGTTGTGAAAATTCATAACTATTATTTTTGCGAAAAATATCACCTCAGCCAGGAATTGAACCTGAATCCTCTTTATTAGGTAGATATCTTATCCTTTCGACTACTGAAGCATGTGATATTCATCGTAATTATATATGACATTGTATTGTTTAGAACAACACGTTAAACAATACAATGTTTTATATACACATATACATATATTACAATATACATATATGTATATACATGTAGGGAGCGACTTTAAAGTAAGTAGAGCGAATTGAGATAGATGGTGAGCGGAACTCGACGAAGAGAGGGAGTATGAAAGAGAATCGGAACGCAAGCAAGACGTGTAACTCTTTGTAATAAAAATTGTGATCCTGTTAATTGGGAGTAGTAGTGTACATCTCATTGTGCCCGACCTATCCTACAAATTGGGGGCTCAGCCGGGATAGAATTGTGGCGAGCAAAAAAGACGAGGACGACGACAAATACTGCGGGTATTGCAAGAGGAAGTGAAAGCGGCCATTAACAAAGCTGCGTCACGACGCGACGACGTGATGACGATTCGTTTACTGATTATTGCGAGATACATACCAGACAATTTAAGAAAATTTTGCGCAAATCGAAGCTATAAAACAGAAGATTCGAGTAACGCCGATCGCCGTTATTACGGCCTTACATAAATTCATTTTTGAAAAAGAAGAAGATCGGAAGAATTGACAACGCCTTCGAGATTTCCGAGGGTTTGACTTCAAAAAGTTCGCCAAACTACGTTAATAAAGTGGAATACACACGACGATTAACTGTCGGTGATCTCATATCGTGTTGTAACATTCTCGGATTGAAATACAATGGTAGCAAAGAAGAAGTAATAACGTGGATTTGCAAAGGAATAATGGACTTAACTACACTAGTGCCTGTAGACGTTGAAGAAGAGGATGAAAGGACAGAAGAAGAGAGGGATGAAAACGCGAGTATAAAAGTGCAAAGTGAGATTGGAAGTCAGCACACAAAGAAGAGAATGGATGCGTGCCGCGTTTTCAATGACATATAGAGATCTGGAAGGCTCGATCAGAACCTTCAACGACAAGGACACTTATCCAATAAAAAAGTGGATAGCCGATTTTGAAGACACAGCCACTTTATTCGAATGGACGGAACTTCAAAAGGTGGTGTTCGCAAAAAAAATCACTAACTGGACTCGCCAAGATGTTAGTCAAGAGGCAACATTAAAACATGACAAAAATTAAAAATTGCCCAAAATGAATTCTCAGACAAAATAAACAGCGCCCAATTACACGAGATACTAAGCAAACGAAAATTAGAAAGAAATGAGACAAGAATATTATTTAACTATAAAAGAACTAGCGTCGCATGGTAAAATAGAACTAGAAGCACTTATTCAATACGTGATAGATGGCATTCCAGATCGAGCCATAAACTGAAAGAAGTATTGTACGCAGCTAGAGGCTTACAGATTTTAAAGAAAAACTAAAAACATACGAGATCATTCGTAAAAAGAATCCAGAGAGAGCAAAAAATGATCAAGAGAAAGAAAATATCACAAGGAAAAGGGATACAATAAGGAGAGTGCCCAAGAAAATGGAAGAGAAAGAGGAATGAGACCCGGATGTGCGATGCTACAATTGCGGAACCAAGAGCCACAAATCCAAGAAGTGTAAGAAGAAAGAATTAGACAAAAAATGCTTTAAATTTCAAAAATTCGATCACACAGTTGTACAATGCAACGTTGCAGTAGAAGAAAGTAAGGCAGAGTAGAAGCATGCGTTAGTTAGTACGATCATTGCGCCACAGGTAAACCAAATGTCTAAAAAGGTAATTATAAAGAGTATTTACTTAGATGCATTAATCGATACAGGCAGCCAAGTTACAGTAATGCGTAAGGATATTTATAACAAAATCGAGTCAGGTCAATTATTAGATACTATTATTTGTTTAATTGGATTCGATAGAATAAAGTGCAATCTTTAGGCTGTTTTCAAACAATAATTAGT
Source organism: Pogonomyrmex californicus (assembly GCA_024349325.1). NCBI lineage: Eukaryota > Metazoa > Arthropoda > Insecta > Hymenoptera > Formicidae > Pogonomyrmex > Pogonomyrmex californicus. Next base: position 789,892 of record JAECZD010000021.1, read on the forward strand.
ACACATCCATGCGCAATACATGTTGTCCCAAATGACGCGACGAATACAAACGTTATAATCGGTAGCGATATCTTAAATCTAGCGGAAATGACTATCAATGTAGACGAAATAACAATTCGCAAAGTGGCACCTACTATGTGTTTGACATACGCGACAAATGATCTCTTAATATCGGTAATACGGTACATCCAAAAACGCGTGAAGAAATTGAGACTTTGGTGGAAGTGTATGAGACAAATAAACGTAAAACTACGGATATTAATATGCGTATTGTTCTGTTTAAGGATGAGAAACTGATCTTCCAAAAATCGCGTAGATTGCCTGCATCGGAGCGAGAGATTGTCGAACGACAAGTAGAAGAATGGATTTCCGACGGTATAATTGAGCTGTGCACATCTGAATATGCGAGTCCGGTGGTTATAGTGAAGAAAAAGAATGGTACTTCGCGTTTGTATAGATCATAGAAAAATAGAGAGTCACTGAAAAAGATGATCATCCGTTGCCTTTGATAGAGAATTTATTAGACAAACTAGAAGATGCCCGCATATTCAGCACATTGGATTTGAGAAACGGTTTCTTTCATGTATCAGTAGAAAAGGAAAGTCGCAAATACACAGCATTTGTAATGCACTCGGGGCAATATCAATTTCTAAAAGTTCTCTTTGGCCTATGCAACTCGCCAAGAGTTTTCCAACGATTTATAAATGCAGCTTTTTGGGATCTAATTAGACGAAATATCGTATTATTTTACATAGATGATTTAATTGTGCCAGCCACTAATGAACAGGAAACTCTAAGCCGACTAAAAGTAGTATTAAAAGCAGCTAGCGAATATGGGTTACAACTAAATTTTAAGAAATGCCACTTTCTCGAAGAAACTATTAAATTCCTAGGACATGTAATAAAAGCAAGAAAAATCTATCCGTCACCCGACAAAATCAGAGCCGTAGTTGATTATCCGGAACTGACGGGATTGAAAGACGTCCAGAGTTTTTTGAGGTTAGGATACTTTAGAAAATTTATTCCCTTATATTCTATTGTAGCCAAGCCTTTAAGTGATTTACTACAGAAAGATCGACCTTATGTTTTTGATGAAACCACGAGAGATGCATTCCACAAACTAAAGATGCTGTTAACTCAGAACCCTCTGTTGAAAATATATCATCTGTAACACACCACGGAGCTGCATATGGATGCCAGTATAAACGATTCTGTCTTACTGCAGCAATCGACAATCTCTTGTATCCAGTTTATTATATGAACAAAAAAACCAAATCCGAAGAAAGAAACTACTCAAGCTATGAGTTGGAGATATTAGCGGTAATAAAAGCAATTAAAAAGTTTCAAATCTACATGTTAAGTATAAAATTTAAAATATTTATCGATTGTGTGGCCTTCCAACGAACGATGTACAAAATAGACTTGACCAGATGAGCCTTATTGTTAAAAGATTATGATTACACCATCGAACGTAGACCTGTCGTGCAAATGAAACACGTTGATGCTCTAAGTAGATACCCCGTTATGATACATTCAATTATCTCGCAGATTAAAAAACAGCAAGAACAAGACCGCGAAACAAAAGTTCTGATTGAAATTCTAAAAGATAAGGATAGTTATGATAATTATGCGTAAAGATCTACTTTATAAATTTAAAAACGGGCGAGATCTATTAGTTGTACCTAAATCAATGGAAACTGATATTATCCAAGTAATTCATGAGAAGGGTCCGTTGCAATAAATCGAACCGAAGAACTTATTCGCCAAAAATATTATATACACAATTTAAAGAATAAAATTAAACAGTACATTGATAGTTGCGTACCATGTATTCTAAATAATCGAAAAGAAGGGCCAACGGGCAAGTAGAATGTCTGAACTATTATATCGATATTATTCAAATTATCTATTGACGATCCCACAAAATGGTATAAGTACATAGGTCAATTGCAACGAATATCAAACTCAACCTATCATTGTAGTACAGCTACCACATTTTTCGAGTTATTGTTCGGAGTAAAGATACGCAATGAAACCAATTTAAAATTACAAGAAATGATTGAACAAGAATTTCAAACACTCTTTGAACAGAAACGCCATTCAATTAGAACTAAAGCAAAAGAGTAAATCTCAAAGATTCAATCCGAAAACCGCAAAACTTATAATCTCCGACGCAAAACACTTTTTAAATATGCTGGGCAATACGGTAGCAATAAAACGAACTTAGTTAGAACCTGATCGAAAATTACGGGCGAAATATTTAGGGCCATACACTATTAGAAAGAAAAAACCGAACGACACATACGATGTAGTTAAAATAGGAGAACATGAAGGGCCAGTATTTACTTCCACTTACGCCGAATATATGAAACGATGGCCCGACAAATTTAAGTAATAAGTTTAGATAAGTCTAAATGATAAGTTTATATAATACATCTACATAATCTTTTAACTGTTATTTCTGGCAATAAATCTAAGTAATAAAATTTTTGTATTTTAACCTTACGAACAAATCTATTTTTATTTTGTTATGATAGGCGTTATCCGAGACGTACGACAAGCTAGAACCGCCGAATGTAGGGGGCGACTTTAAAATAAGTAGAGCGAATTGAGATAGATGGCGAGCGGAACTCGGCGAAGAGAGAGAGAGAGTATGAAAGAGAATCGGAACGCAAGTAAGATGTGTAACCCTTTGTAATAAAAATTGTGACCCTATTAATTGGGAGTAGTAGTGTACATCTCAAATTGTGTCCGATCTATCCTACATATATTTTCAAATCCTCATGATCACTAGGTACTCCAGAGAGAAATAATAAGGCTAATGAAAATCAGTACTATAAGCAATGCACAAATTATATTTTAATTTAGTTTATTAATAAATATTAATAAATATTAATAAAAATTTCCAAACGTTTCGATTCAAATTTGAGTCTTTAGTAGTAAAAGGTATGGATATATTTCTGAGTCTAGTCGATGAGCACAATCATAAAAAAATAATATGTCAATCATGTCAATCAATTGATTAAATGAAATTATCAATTACTAAATAAATTTTAAATGTGAAGTAGATTATTTTAAATCTTTCATATGAAATAAAAAGAAACAATAGTTAACTTAGGATAATTATTTTTATAAGAACCCAATTATTTTTCCAAATTTTGATCTGCCATATTAAATAAATTACTTTGAATATTGAAATTCTGATATTATATTCGAATTTAGTGTCCTCAAAAACCTTAATACTAAGACTGCGTTCCAATATTCACTGTCAGTACTGAAAATCTATAATATACGTGACCTGAATTATATATTTTCAGTACTGACAGTGAATATCGGAACGCAGCCTAAAATTGTAGCGAAATCTAAGAAACTTTTTTTTTCACACAATGGTAGCACGAAAATCTCATTTCCGTCACACTGCGAAGGGATTAAGTTTGTGTTTAATATTCATGAAACTGTTGCAATGACAAGATACAGCTGAATACACGATGATGCATGCACTAAGTTAAGAGCTAAGAGCTTATAATGGCAAATGATGTTTATGCTACAGTCGAGTGCTAAATAATCTTAATTATCGTTATCCTTAAAGAACGAATCATATTATTAAGAATCTAACATTGCTTACAAACAGAAATAGCATTAGGCAGTCAAATTAGATGAACTAAGCGAATTGTAATTGGCTAAGTGCATGTGTATTTAACGAATATCCAAACTCAAGTTTCTCAAAAATAGATTTCTATGTGAAAAAAACTTTATTTTACATTTTCGACTTATTTTTATATGAGAAACCACTTCTTTTATTTTATACTATGATTTTGAGAATACCTTATATAAAATCTAAATATAATAATAAATATTGACTGTTTATATCTGTGTATAACTATATATGTAAGAATCATCTTCTATGCTATACATAAGCATGTTTATAAATATATTTCTTAATATTTATTGTTTCTTTAAAGTAACGTAAAAAAAATATATATATAAATATAAAATCTACATATACATATACATATATACATATATATATATACATGTATATATGTATATATGTATATATATATATATATACATATGTATATATCGAGAGACACGGTCATGGCTCGACACCAAGTATGAGTGCCAGCGTTTCACGAGCGCGAGCCGTTTTATGTATACACACACACACACACACCACACACGCACGCACGCACGCACGCACACACACACACACACACACACACACACACACACACACACACACACACACACACACACACACACACACACACACACACACACACACACACACACACACACACACACACACACACACACACACACACACACACACATGTATATATTGAGAGACACGGTCGTGGCTCGACGCCAAATGTGAGTGCCAGCGTTTCACGAGCGCGATAATATATAATATATTGTTAGGTTTTAATAATGTTGTTGATAATATATTGTATATTATAGGTTTTTTATATATATATATATATATATGTGTCGGCTCGTGTAAAGAGATACGGCCGGTCTCGCGCTCGTGAAACGCTGGCACTCATACTTGGTGTCGAGCACGACCGTGTCTCTCGATATATACATATGTGTATATATATATATATATATATATATATACACACATATATACATATATATATGTATATATATGTATATATGTATATGTAGATTTTATATTTATATATATATTTTTTACATTACTTTAAAGAAACAATAAATATATAAAATATATATATATATATATTTTTTATATTTTTTATATTTTTTATATTTTGTGTGTGTGTGTGTGTGTGTGTGTGTGTGTGTGTGTGTGTGTGTGTGTGTGTGTGTGTGTGTGTGTGTGTGCACAGTTTTTGAAAAGTCTAGAAACGGTCGAATATCTTGAAAATAATTTTCTCAAATGTTCTTTGTTTTAAAAATCCTGTATATACACATATGTACATATATATTACATATATATTTTTACATATATGCAAATTTATGTACAGAATAGTCCATTTTAAATGATACATGTAAATATTTTGAAATACATGAAAAATACGGAAAAAGTTGTAGAATTTCGAAAGGGCTGCATGGTTGTGATATATTGATTCATTTGCAAATGGAGCCATTATTGCTACTTTTTTATTGTTGCTATTTTTTTTAATCATATATTTTTTGTAATATGATTTATTCTGGATATAAAAGTATTAAAATATAATTAGAGTAAAAATATTAAGATATAATTAAGATATATCAAAGTATAGAGAAAGCATTTCGTTACTTTTTAAAAAAATATGTATATTACTTGCATATTACTAATTGCATAGTTTTTTAAAGCAAAGTTTTTTATATCTCTTTTTCTTCAATTGATTTCGCATTATTCTAAATACATAAAAGTATTAAGGTTGTCGAAAAATGAATAGTTTATGAGATATTTTATATTTTACATCGGAATATGCCAGAATAAAGCCTAATATTTTCTAAACTATTGACTTTCACAATTTTTATCCAGAATAACTGAATAAAAGAGTCGTGTTACGTAACAAGAAATATATATAATTCCATTTAAAAAAATAACATCCATGAAAAATATTAAGTAGATCCATCTGTTTCAAATTAATAAATATCATGCAGTCTCTTTGAAACCTTATAACTTTTTGTAAAACATTTTTTAATATCTCCTATATTTTTCGGGATATTTGCCTAATTAAAATGGAACATATTATACAAATATAAATAATATTTGGATTAGTTAAAATTATTTTACATGACAGGATTTATTTATATATACAAATAAAACAACATAAGATATATACTTATTTATGTATATGAATATCTATTATATATACAGCAAATTACATATTTATATGTACATTATACATATACGCATAAAATTTACGTGCATATATGTATGTATAAAATAATAGTCTTAATAAATATCTTAGAACAGTAAGTAAAAAATATTTTTTTATAAATACCTTAAAACTTTTTTATTAGTTTCCGTAATTTTTAAATCGTATAAGCATTTTTGTGTATTAATAATGACAGTTTTCAGTTTGGTTTTATCAAAATTTACCGATTGAAGACGTAATGGTAAACTAATATTGTCCTTGTTTATTTCATATAAATCCATTTTATTGCCGCAAATTAGTAATTATAGCTATTTTTATCGACCTAATAATTTAGTTTGATATATAACACGTAAAAAATATATATATTTGTCAAATGTATTATACAATATGTTTGTGCTAATAAATTTCACGTACCGCAGTTGTTTTAAAAAAATGAATTATAATATAACCATTTTCAATTTTATCTGATAGTATTCGATGTTATTCATGAACATAAGAAATGTAAAGGTCCATCTACAATGGAGATAGTAAGACTGTACAAATAAGAAGTAAGAGAATTTTATCGGCGTAACCCTGGAAGTAAGCGAAATGGCTCATTCCCATTTCCTACACTTTACTGTCTTACTTCCAGCCAATCACAGATGATGCTGACAATAAGACAAGGCGCGCGAAAAATATATTTGCCGATGACTGTGTCAACATACATTGTACAAGTGCGTTTAGTGTGATATAATTTGTAAGTGATATATGAATAAATGGATGATAAATATTGTGCCGATGGCATTGGTGATATTGAAGAATATGAAGAAGATATTGGAGATAATACAATTAAACTCAAAAAGAACTTATTGACATTATTAAAATTAACTCTTCGCTGTGAGACAAACGACAAAAGACATATTCTGGCAAAAACTTTAATAAAGAATTTACATGGATCTTTGTGGCGGAAATATATCTGGTAATATCATTATATTTTTGGTGTGCTATATCTATCTACCAAGAATTAAAGTTATAATATTGGTTAATGTTTACAGGTCCAGATGCTGAAAAGAAATTTTATAAAATACGGCAGAAGTACGGAAAAGAATAATGAAAAGTTATTGCATCCTTAAAAGGAAAATCTGGACAGAGTGCACAATCCATATATGTTTCTAAATGGGAATTATATGAGATATGTGATAGTTTTCTTCGTACAGTTATCATATCTCGAAAGTATGTTGATTATCTCACGTATATGATATCAAAGCATTATTATTCAGAACAATATTATAAATTATATATTATTGTTGACAGGACTAGCAGCAATTATATGAAGACTACATCTTCAAAATCAAGTCAACGTAGTCAACCACAGTTTCAAATGTTTGTGCCACAAATTGTGAAGCCATCTATAGTTCACAATTATATTACAACTACACAGACTCCCAGTACCAACTGTACACTAGATTTGTATGCATCATTATCTAGTATGTATTGCATTATGTGATGAATAATGTGATGAATAAAAAAATATGTTCATATATGTGTGTAAACAATAATAAATGTATTTATTTTCAGACAATAATACATCATGTGATTCTGTCGTCTCTGAATCTTCAAATATATCATTTCAATCTCAAAGACAGCAGCAAATTCAAGCAAAGTCTCAATCTCAAATGCAACAATCCCAAAGTCTCAATCCCAAATGCAATTTTTCACTAATCTGTTCCCAGCCAAAACGATCTTTGAATTTCAATACAATGAGATTTAACGCAAACCACAATGCTTGACATGTTTCAATAATAATTTTATGTACAATAGATTTTCCAATTCTGTATTCCAAATATTTTGATCTAGCACTGTCACCTTGAGCAAGATATCTAGCTTAAGCAACAAAATGGTTGACCTTAACAATTGTAATGAAGAAATAAAAAATATATATCTTTATCTAATTTACATTAATAACTTATTACAGCAAGTCGTAATTCTGTTGGAAGTGATGTTCGAATACTTTTTTTTACCAAGTACGGTTGGACTAGATTAATTAAAATGTCAAAATGTTCTGACTACATCCGAAATAATGAAAAAAATTCTTTATTATGATCTATTTGTTTCAATTCTTTCACAAGAATAGCAAAAAAATCTTTGTTTTTTTTTTTTTTTTTTTTTTTATTAATATGGCGTATCCACTACAGTCATTGAGAACATTTTCTTTTTCTTTTTAATATGCAGTATTGCAGACATTTGATATCGTAATAACAAAAACAAAGTCACAGAAGCTAGTTCAGTTGTGTGCAATATATTTTCTTCATTTTCTTCATTTTTTCTGATAATGGCATTAATTGAAGCATTGATTAAAAGTGAAAATATACCAATTATTAAATTATTCCAATCTATAAAATAATATTACAAATTTCAATTTAACTTATTTGTTTCAAGAGTATTAAATAATTACAAAAATATATGTGCATAATCATATATGTTATTTATATCTTACATAAAATCATTAGGTCTAGTAAGTGATCTTAAATAATTTTTGGCAACGCAAAAGATAAATTCTCTTTTAAATAAAAGATGAATTAAGGAAATGCAAACAAAATCATATCTGAAAAAATCAAAGTACAAATATAGATCAAATAAATATATATGCCAAAGACATTATAAATAAAATATATATAATTAATAACAACTTTCCATTATCTGCGTACACTAAATATTCGTTTACATTTAAGCACAAAAAAATCCAATCTACAGAAGAATGGCCGCTGATGTCTCATTATAAATTAAATATACAACTACATATGTATAATTAAATTTTCCTTTTTTGCAATAAGACACCTTGGATATTTATAACATAATCTTTCCTTCAACAAAATACGCAGTCACGTTCAACATTGAAACATTTGAAATGATACAGCAACAGAATTTCTAAAAATTCTACAAACTTTATTAAAATCTCCAGAAATTCTCTATTTTACAGCCAATCAGCAGTCTCAGAACATATTGTACGACCAATGAAATACTGATCTCCTACTATAATTTTTTATACTGCCTGCTCGTTGATTGGTTAATTATTACTTCTGTCTGTTGTTTACAGAAACGGAGTAAAACTACATCTATATTTTATTCCTTACTCATTACTGCTTACTCCCAATGTAGATAAACTTTAAGAGCACGCATGCACGCACGCACGCACGCACGCATGCAATCATAGATTCTTCTTGGTGTTCTTTTTAAAGGTCTGAGCAGCGTCAAATGTTTTTACATAAAATTTTTTTATTTAAATAAAATTTTAGCATTTATTTTATACTGTTACTCTTTAATTCTTTGTGATAAAAACTTAGATTGAGTAAAGCAATTATATCACAAAATTGCTTTACTTAATCTAAGTTTTTATCACAAAGAATTAAAGAGTAACAGTATAAACTAAATGCTAAAATGTATATAAATGTATATAAAAATGTATATAAATAAATAATGTATAATGTATATATATATATATATATATATATATATATATATATATATATTAGGTGTACAAAAAAGTTCTGAGCTTTTTTTTGTAAAATTCAATCTTTATTCAAAAACAAACAAAAAAATATTAATCAACAAAATATTCCCCGTTTGCATCAACCTTTTGCCATCTTTCGGGTAGCTTGCGAATTCCTTGATAGATAGAAGGTCACCGGCTTCGAAGCGATAAAGTCATCAATGCATTTTCGTATCTCTTCAAATCTCACGAAATGTGTATCAGCCAAATGATGCTGCAGCGACTGGAATAGGTAGTAATCGGAAAGCGCCATGTCTGGGCTATACGCCGCGTGCGGGAGAAGTTCCCAGCCTAACGCAAAGATATGGTCCTGAGTCGCTTTCGCAACATGTGGTCGAGCATTGTCATGAAGCAAGATCACTTTACGACGTCTTTGGCCAGTAAATGGCCTCTTTTCTTCTAATGCATCGCTCAAATTGGTCAATTGATGTTGGTAGCGGTGATTGTTTCACCCGGTTGTAACAACTCGTAATACAACACACCTTTCCAATCCCACCAGATACAGAGCAAAACCTTCTTGGCGTAGATATTAGGCTTTGGTCGATGTCGAAGATTGACCAGGGTCAACCCATGATTTTCTACGTTTAGGGTTATCATAAAGAATCCACTTTTCATTGCCTGTAATGATTTTGTGCAGAAAATCTTTTTTCCAGAAAACTTTTTCCGGAACTTTGAAAGCAAAGTGAGTGCAGTGTCACGCCAACAATTTTTGTTGTCTTCGAACAATTCATGCAGAACCCATCTGCCTTCCTTCTGAACCTTTCCCATCGTATGTAAACGTACGGAAATGGTTTGCTGCGTAATGCCAAGCTGTTCTGCAAACTCCTTTTCAGTTTGCGCAGAGTTTATATCCAGCAGTGCTTGCAATTCGTCCCTTTCAATCTTTTGAGGGCGTCCAGCACGCGGTTCATCTTCAAGACTGAAATCTCCTTGGCGAAATTTTTGATACCATCTTTTACATGTAGTATGACTTACAACGTTCTCTCCATATTTCTCTCCATGCAGCACAAATCATTGCAGTGGCTTCAGCAGCATTTTTCTTCAGATGAAACGCGAAGTGGATGGAAAATCGAATATGCTCTTTTGTTATTGCCATCGTGAACACTACTGATTTTTGAGGTTATGTGCATCAAACGCCAAACCGTATGGCATTTTAGAAGACCAAATGTCAACGCTTTAAAACTGCAAAAGGGCGGGAAGATATATAAAATTTAAATTGTTATTTTGGTTGTATGAAATCTAAAGCTCAGAACTTTTTTGTACACCTAATATATTATTTGGTTCTTATTATTTTTAAATTAAACATGCTATTACTTGGGTTTTATATAGAAAATATATATATGTAAATATATATATATATATATATAAATATATATATATATATATATATATATATATATTTATATATATTTATATATATATATATATATATATATATTTACATATATATATTTTCTATATAAAACCCAAGTAATAGCATGTTTAATTAGTCTGCCTATCTAACTATATTTATATATATATATATATATATATATATATATATATATATATAGTTAGATAGGCAGACTAATTAAACATGCTATTACTTGGGTTTTATATAGAAAATATATATATGTAAATATATATATATATATATATATATATATAAATATATATATAAATATATATATATATATATATATATATATATATTTATATATATATATATATATATTTACATATATATATTTTCTATATAAACCCAAGTAATAGCATGTTTAATTTAAAAATAATAAGAACCAAATAATATATATATATATATATATATATATATATATATATATATATATATATTTATATTATTATCTTTCTATTCATTCAAGACTTTTACTTCAAGACTTCAAGACTTTTACTTCAAGACTTTTTTATATATAAATCCTATAAACATTGAACTACAAGTCCACCTTAGTCAAATTATATATTTCCATTGTATAAAAGATTTGATATACCATTATTTTCAAAAATAAAACCCAAGTAGTAGTATATTTAATTTAAAAATAATAAGAACCAAATAATATATATATATATATATATATATATATATATATATATATATACATAACTAAGGTGGACTTGTAGTTCAATGTTTATAGGACTATAATTTGCGCTAATTATTGATATCAAATATACAAATAATATCATTTGAATTGGCACTGCGGAAACAAATTTGTTTGTTTTTTAATTAAAGCTAATATTATTTGAGTTAGAAAGGCATTGGGGTTAGATAGGCAGACTCTTGAATGAATAAAGATCACAAAGATACTAGCACTCAGATTTTATTTTTTAGTGTGGTCACAACTAGAATTGAGTTAGATATGGCAATTTTATAACATAATTTTTTTTAAACTTATAACTACTACTACATGAATTAGAATAAAGAGATTCTTCATTGAAGATACAGAGATACATACCACTTAGATTTTATTTCTTTAAAATAAGAGATATTGTCAGTTAGATTTTATTTTTTAACTTGATACAACAGTTTTTTTTTTGTTTCAAGCGCGCCTCTGTACTTGATATCTTTTTTTACCTTGTTTTAAAAAGGTAAGTTTTTAATAATTTAATTTTTGAGGTAATGGAACTGTAACTGGGTGCCACTTTTTTGATATCTTTTATATAAATGATATACATATTATAGTTGAATATTAGATACTATTTAAATTTAATAAGATTGTAATATAACACTTGGATTTAAATAGGGTAACTCTTAAGTGCAAAAATATATACTTACAATTAGATTTTATTTCCATATTATTTGTGTACGCGCAACGAAAATAAATAGAATAGAAAACAAAGGAACAAGCGAGATAGCATACTTGCTCTTTTTCCACGCGTCCGATTGGCGGTCGACAATGTTGTTGGGTTTCGTGACAAGTTTGACAGTTGCTGATAGTTCATTTCGGAATGTAAGTGATGTTTATGCACCATAATCTATTATCTCATTGATAAGTTCTAAGAAACAATGAGTACTGTCATTTTGAATGCATGTATTTTTTATTGTATTGTACTTTTATGTATGTATATGTTTGTGCTGTTTACTTTTTAATATTTTTCCTTAATTTTAAAACGGTTTCGCTTTCCCGCGCGGATAGCAGTCAGTCGGTTACCAAGAAGGAGAAGCGAGGATGTTGGAGACAGAAATTTGGTTATTATTTGATCGAATCGTTAGGCAATAATTATATGATAACAAGGATTTATTCAGTCAAAATAAGATTAACAGTGATTAGTGCGATGGAATGCACAAATCTTCGCGCATATAATTGGCCGTGAACGGGCGAGACGACAATCGGTGCGTATTTATTGTAATACAAATGAGATATCGCTCCAGCGGTCGGCGCGATACTGGTCGCTGCGCGGAATTCGGAGGTGCGGGGCGCGCGCGGCAGCGGCGGTGTCGCACGTGTTCGTCGCGGACCTTTAAATCTGCGGGAATTTAAAGCGCGTGCGGATGTTGTCGCAAGGATGAAATGTTCGCGAGGTATTTGGGACCGTTTAGGTCGGAGAACGGATGGGCCCGTTTCCTGCCAAGAGAGCTCGGTTGACGGGAGGTGTAATCCTCTGTCGTGAGAGTGCCGAATGAGCTTGGCCAGCCGGGGAGGGTCCCGGCTGTGACAGGAGATGGAGACATCGGTGCCGAGTGAACTCGGCCGACCGGAGTGTACCCTGGTGCTCGGAAGTGCTTGGTGTTATCGAGGAGAACCCGGCGGTGGAGTTTCGGAGACGGCGGAGTCGAATCGAGCGGACTCGATGCGCTGGGGAGACCCCAGCAGCTCTCGACTTGCCATGGAAGGCTTCGGAGACGGCTTTCGGCCAGGCTAAGCGAACTTGGCGCGTTGGGGAGGGCCTCAACAAAACTCAGGCTTTTTATCAGACTTCGATTCGGATACTCGCTTCTTCTAGATGTGCTCTCAGAAGGCGAGCGTGAAACAGGATGATTTCCTGTGGAAAGCGATGCCTTTTTATACCCGAGATCGACCTCGGTATTTTTCGGTCGGATCGGTCGATCTCGGGGTTAGCATCCCTCTCCCCAGGAACGGAAAAAAGGATCGGATAGGATTGGTTTTTTGGGATGATAAGGAATCGGAGCGGGAAATGTGAAAGAGTAGAAAAGAAACTCGATGGTAAGGTAACGGCGCGGCGCGGAGTCGATTACGCGATTATGGACGCGATCGTGGCGCGGTGCGGGACGCTCGCTCGCTTGCGTGGCGCGGTTTCAGTGCGGCGCGGGACGCATTCACGTTTGGTGGTACGGCGCGTGGTGCGGTGCGGGACACGCTAGCGCTTGCTGGCGCGACGCGTGGTGCGGCGCGGGGGGAATACCACGAAAATCATCGTATTTACGCAGTATTCCCGTGCTCTGCTCCGACGCTTCGGAGTTCGCGAATGTGACAGATTAAAAAAGGAGGCATAAATGCCTCTTGCGTCACATTCCGCCTGATGTTCGACGGTCCCCGACGGATGGTCGGTCGGGGGAAAGTCGGAGTAGGAATGGAGCGGAGGGATGCGCTCCGTTACATTTCCCCCCTCCATTGTAAGCCAGAATGAAGTGGCTTTTACGCCGGTCTGCTGGATCTTAATGTCCCGTTTGCATTGAAGCGCAGGATGTATTTCTGCCCCTCTATCTCGGCCCGATATTTGCGGTTTTTATGGACCGCGAAGTGTGGAATGTTGATGATGGTTCCTGGCCTGATCTCTACAGGAACCGGGGATCGTAACGGTTCGGTAATTGATCCGGTACCTGTTTGTGTGGCGGCATTCATCATCCTCGGTGTTCGTATCGGCGATGTATTGGTTGCTACCGATACTTTTCGTGCAGCGGGTCGAGGACGTACCCTTCGGCGATCGCCCGACGCGGACGTTTTGGCGGCGGTGGTGACGGAGAGTCACATTGCCTTTCGGCGCTGTGCGGCGTCGAAACATTGGATGACGGTTTCAACTTTTGGTACGGTCCTTCTGGCCGTGGTGCCGTCGGTCTGGTTACGCCGATAGATTTGCAGTGGCTCGTTTGCCGTGTCAGAGTCCGACCCGAACAGGTCGAGGTAGATCTCCTCGAGCGTTGGATCGTACGGCGGCAGCGTGTGCTCTTCGAGCAGAGCGTTGATTTCTCCCACGATTTCGCGACTATCCATGGCGGTGGTTCGCAGCGAATTAATAATTCGCTAGAGAGATCGTTCTCCGCTATATTCGTCGGCGGTCGCGTTTTTCCCCCACTTTTGCTAGTTTTTCGGCAGTTATATGTTTATCTTTTCGCTCGAATTTTTCCGCGGACGTTCCGGGGCCTCGACGCTGTTTTTCTCTGACGTCACGCGGTTTGCCCCTTCTTTCTGTTGCAATTGCCGGGGGCTCGTCGATGGTGGTGACGGTCGGCGTGGTGTCGGTCGTGCCGGCGTCGGTCGGTTTGTTGTCGGCGTCGGTCGGTTCGTTGTCGGCGTCGTCATTCGACGTTTTGGCGGCGCTGTCGGATTCGGTCTTGCCGGGCGACGATTTCAGGTTCTGGAGATGAACGTGCCGATGCCATTTTCCACGTTTACTCCGTAAATCATAGATTACGGGGAAAATGGCTGCCTTCACCTCCAGGGGCCCGATGTATCGAGGCGCGAGTTTCGCGTTGAACGCGTCTCGTTTACTGGAAAGAGGATGGTCGCGCTTCCACACCCACTCTCCGATCTCAGGTCGCCAATCCCGTCGTTTTAGGTCATAATTCCGCGCCTGCCGTTGAAAGGCTCGCGCTAGATTAATGCGGACGAGTTAATTCGCGTCCGCGAGTCGCCGACGTAAGGCGTCGGGTTTTTCATTGACTTGCAAAGAAGGGAGGGTGTGCGTCACGACGGGGCCCGATCACGAACCAGTCGTGAAAACTCGTAATTATTTTGCGAAAAAATACAACCTTAGCCAGGAATCGAACCTGGATCTCCTGCTTACCGGGCAGGTATCTTATCCCTTCCCGATTACCGAGGCATGTGATAATATTTATCGCAAATAACGCATTTAGAATAACACGTCAACAATACAATGATACATATATATATATATATATATATATATATATATATATATATATATATACGTATATTACAATATACATATATACATGTATTCTTTCGAATCCTCACGACCGGTACTCCAGAGCGATGTTGGTCTCTCACTCGATGGATGCAGGTCGGACCGCAGCGGCGACACCCTCCAACGTCATTGGCAAATATACAAATAATCCTCCTGGTGCGCCACCAGTGCTCCACCGCTAACGCTTTGTTGTAGCTAGATATACAACCAACAATAAAATAATAACTAATAATAAAAGTAGTCCGCATGACAACAAAATTAGGTCACATGAATCTCGAACAGTCTTTCGAAAGACGACACAAATGTGTAACCACCGAAATTGCGACCAGTCTTTCGAAAGACCGCAGAAATGCATCACGCGAGAACATTGCGAAAAAGCCTATCAGCAAATTCCTAAACTTGGTGATCAAATCGAGCGTAATATTGATTAATCAATATCACGCAACCGATCGACGCAATCGATCAGAATGCTGATCGGGCATCGATCAAACTATATAATCGGTTACACAAGGTGGAGTGGCAGAGAGTCAAGAATAACGTGCCGTTCGGAATCATTGTTATAATTATCGCGCAAGATATTACACGAGCACGGCGAAGTTCACGCGAGCCGTACTACCAGCGTCTCAGGTGACATACTCGGTCGACGGCCGCCAGAGTAACGCGACACGCGCCGAGCCGCCCGCCGACGTTTAACCGTGTGTGAAGGAAATAAAATAAGCAATACTAAATCCACGAAATAGTGCATTGATTAAATAAACCAGAGAAAATAAAGAAAGTGTGTTAGTGATTTCGAGAAGATTTCCTTTCCATTCTTTTGATCCTGCTCGGAGTCCCAACTCCTTAGGCTCAACGAACCCGACTATCCCTAATATTATCGTTGTAGCCCATCTGGGGTACAACAGCTTGTTCGATCCCATCACTTCTCAGTCGCCATCGAAGCTACACGGTTTTTCTCGTTGCAAAGTAGAGCCGGAAAAACCAATTATTCCCTCTGAGTAAAGCGCGGCGAAGCCGCATTTCTTCAAACAGGCGAAGAGAGAACAATGGGTCCCCCTGCAGGGCGATAGGAGAAATTGCATCAAGCATGGCTCGAGCCCCCGACAACTGGTTGGTTTGCGCTGACAAACGAGCACGACTCCCAACCAAGATTTAGGTATGAATACCCGGTGGCGTCGTTTGAAACAGTGTTGAATGCGAATAGTTCGGGCAACGTTTCATCCCACTTTTTCTGGTTGCGTCCCACATACTGCGCGATCATTGTCTTTACGGTCCGGTTTACCCGTTCGGTCGGGTCGCAGTGTGGAGCGTAAGCGGGGATGAATTGATGCTTGATTCCGAAGGCGTTGAGAAGTCGTTCGACTTCCTTTGCCTTGAACTGCGTACTATTGTCGTTTAAAATCTCGGTCGGGCAGCCGTGTCGAAAGATGATCGCTTCCGCGATAGTTTTTGCGACGGATTCGACGGTGGCGTGGCGGAAGAGCCGAATCTCGAGCCACTTTGTAAAACGATCCTGCATATTTAGAAACCCACGCATGTCCGCGGAGGGAGCGCGGTAAGGACCCGATTAAGTCGAGCGTCATTTGCTGCCACGGGCGTGGTTGCGTGCATAGTTCCGGGCGGGTGCCGGGTCAGCACTTTATACGCGAGGCAGATTCTCGCATGAGCGCACGTACCGCGCGATGTCGCGGTACATCCCCGGCCAGTAGTAGCGGCACGCAATGCGTGTGATGGTTTTTGCCACCCCTAGATGTCCGGCAGTCGGGGCGTCGTGGAATCGGTGCAGAATGTTTCGCCGCATCCCGGTCGGCACGCACTCTTTCCACTGAGTTTCGCGTGGTACGTCGTGGAAGTTCAACTCGTGGAGTATGTGGCAGTATAATCGTCCGTCGCGGATCGTAAAATCCGGAAATCGGTCAGAATCGCGCGTTATTCGGTTCCATGTGTGACAGTACACCTGGCAACGGGAATGTGATACGGCGGGGACGACGGGTTGGCGCGATAAAGCGTCGGCGACCTGGTTTAACGTGTCCTTCCGGTATCGAATTTCAAACGCGTATTGTTGCAACTCGAACATCCACCATCCTAGCCAGCCGGACGGTGATTCGAGCTGCTGTAAGCACTTCAAAGCTTGATGATCGGTGATCACTGTGAAGTAGTAACCTTCAAGGTATCACATCTTTCGAATCCCCCAGACGACTGCGAGACACTCTAGCTCGGTCGCGCTGTAATTTTTTTCGGCGCTGTTTAGCGTCCGACTCACGTACGCGATCCCCCTCCGGAAAATATTGCATGAGTATGACCCCAAAGCCGACGGTACTCGCGTCGGTTTGAAGGGTGAATGGCCGTTCGAAATCGGGACAGGTCAGCACGGGGGCAGTCGTTAGGTTCTTTCTTCTTTAAAGCGTCAAATGCACCTTGTTCCTCTTCCCCCCATTTCCATCGCGTGTTTTTCCATGTCAGTGCGGTTAGATGGTGCGGCGACAGTGGCAAAATCCTGGATGAATCGCCGATACCAGGAGGCTACTCCGAAAAACTGCCGGATGTGTTTTACGATCTGTGGGGTAGACTAATCGGCGATCGCGGTAATTTTTTCGGGGTCGGTTTTTATCCCTTCGCGATTTACGATATGTCCGAGATATTGTAACTTTGGCACGCAGAATCGACATTTTTCGCGATTTATGCGGAATCGGGCTGCGCGCAGTCGGCGAAAGACTTCGCGTAGATGCTCGGCGAATGTCTGGCTGGCAACGATGATGTCATCCAGATAGGCGAACGCGTGGGGCTCTAGTTCGGTGACGCGGTCGAGCAGTCGTTGGAAAGTTGGGGCTGAATGCAGGCCGAATGGCATGATCCGGAAGTGCATTAACCCTCGGCCTGGCACGGTGAATGCGGTGATCGGTCTGCTGCTGGGAACAAGAGATACTTGCCAGTTCTTCAGGTCGATAGTAAACAAGTATTTTGCTCCGCGCAGTTTATCCAGTGTGACGGAAATCTGTGGGAACGGATAAGCGTTGCGTTCGGTAACGGAATTCACCTTACGAAAATCGATACAGAATCGATATTTTCCGTCTTTTTTTCGGATCACGACGACCGGAGAGCTCCACATGCTCGTTGTTCTGCAGCATTTGATCGACTTCCGCGTCAATGATCGCTTGCATTGCCGGATTCCGCGGTCGGTATCTTTGCTTGATCGGCGACGGATCGATGAGTTTAATTCGGTGTTCGGTTAATTCGGTCGGTCCGCGGACGTTGTCAAATCTCCTCAGCTCCTCCTCGAGAAATACTCGGAGTTGTTCATCCTCGGAGATCGGACAACTTTGCTTTGTCGATGTTGCTTCGGACGCGATGGTGGACGGCAGTGGTCGCAGGACAATTCCCGATCCACGCGTTGGACAGGATCGAGAATTGTCCTACGACCACCGCCGTCCCATCCCGATAATCATGGCGTTATCGAGTTGTGGTAAGATGCGAAATGTGTGCCATGTGACGCGATGGGGTAAGTTGAGTGGTACGCGAATCGTGCCTATTGTGCTGACCTGCGTTCCGTCCGCGAGCCGCACCTGATTGTGTTCGGCGGTCGGCATGAAGCGGAATTGTTTTTTAGTCGATGAACAATAATTCCGACCTGGAATGTCGATCATCGCCTCTATTGGATGGTCGCGCACGTGGACGGTCAGGTGCGGCCGCGGAGTGTAGTTTACGACTGGGATCGAGACGCGGCCGCGGTATTCTCGATCCTTCTGGCGTTTCCTGGCGGATGGCAATCGCGCGTGAATACCCCCTCTTTTCCGCTTTGGGAGCAGAATCGTACGACGGGCACTCAAAGCGCGTATATCCGCGTTGTCGGCATTGCCAACAATGATCGCGGAGATTGTAGATGGTCGCGGTCGTGCGGCTAATTTTCGCGGTGATATCCCCCCGGTGTTCGCATTTACTTAAAATTCGTAGAAGTATGTTGCTTTTCAGGATGTTGCTTTACAATTTTTTTCTGAATATTATGAAAATATATTGTTACGTCCAGTGGACTCCACGATTCTTTTCTTTTTCCAAAAGCGTTATTAATAATATTCTCTCTCATGTAAGAATATCACTTCAAGTTTTTATTATAATATTATAGTATGTAGGAGGATATACTTTAGCGAATAAATTTAATATATTTTATATACAGAGTATTAAGGAAATAATAGAATCTATAAGAAAAAATGACAGTAAAAGTACAAAAACTATCTTTGTTATAGAAAGCAGGGGCATAATTGAAAATTTTGAATGCATAAATGTACAGAAATTAGAAAAAATTGTTATGGCGTTGCCACAGAGAAGGGAAACAGATGAGGGGATATCTAGCGATATATTAAAAATAAGTTTTCAAGTGATAAAAGATGAACTATTAAAAGTAATAAATGAGTCATTAACAAATGATATATGTCCGGAGAAATGGAAAACATCTACGATAATACCGATTCCTAAGATAGAAAAACCAAAGAATATAGACCTGTGAATATAGACCAATTAATATATTACCAATTTAGGAGAAGGTTTTAGAATTAGTTGTAAAGGAACAAATTGAAAAGTACTTGCATAGTAATAATACTATAACAGAACATCAGTCGGGATTTAGAAAATATCATTCGTGCGAAACAGTGATACAAAGTGTCATTGATGATTGGAAGTTGATAATTAGTGAGGGAAAAATGATAGGAGTAATATTCTTGGACTTAAAACGGGCATTGAAACGATAGATAGAAAAAGATTATTGGGAAAATTAGATCAATATGGAATGAGAGGGATCGTATTAGAGTGGTTTAAATCATATCTAAGCAATAGAACACAACAAGTTAGATTTAATAATCAATGGTCAAAGTGTATCAAAACGGAATATGGAGTTCCGCAAGGATCGGTACTAGGGTCTTTGCTGTTTATAATTTATATAAACGATTTAGTAGAATTTTGTCCAGAAGATTGCAATATAAAAATGTTTGCAGATGATACTTTAGTATATGTAAGTGAGGAAAGTAGTGCGGAATTAGAGAGGAAAATGAACATAGTACTTAGCATAGTAGAAGAGTAGATGAGTGTAAATAAGTTGAAAATGAATGCAAATAAAACAAAATACATGATAATCAGAAATGTAAGAAAGGAGCAAAAAGGTAATATTATATTGAGATGCTCGGACGGAATTAAGTTGGAACGCGTCGAAAAAATAAAATATCTTGGCGTAATTATCGATGATAAGCTCTAATTTAAATCACTGTGATTATATATATTAGATCACTGTGATTATATGCTAAAGAAAATAGGAAAAAAGACTAGTTTTTTAAATAGAATAGGTAACTTCGTATCAGCGTACACTAGATGTATTGTATATAAGTCGATCATAGCACCTCACTTTGAGTACTGTGCTACGCTATTAATTGGAATGGGAGAAACGCAATTGAGCAAACTTCAAGTAGCTCAAAACCGTGCCATGAGAGTTATTTTGCAATGCAATAGGTATACCAAAGTTGAGAACATGCTGCAGGCACTGCAGTTTATGTCCGTAAGGCAACGATTATATTATAATGTGTATTTATTTTGAAAATTTTAAATAACATGGCACCGATGGCGTTAAGTAATAGATTAGAAATAATGAGAAGTGAATGTGATAGACAAACGAGACAGGCCGGAAACATTGTATTAACATTTTGTAAAACTAGAAGTGCGCAAAAGAGTCTGTTTTACGAAGAAATAAAAATATACAATTCTTTGCCAACCGAGATAAAGCAGTGCGTAAAAATTGAATCGTTTAAGAGAATGTTGAAAGTATATGTGGTAAATAGTGTATAATAATTATGTATATATATATATATATATGAAATATATAGCTGAGAAAGCTAATAAAGTTCAATCAATTAATCAATCCTAATTTTCTTTTCCTGCTTTTACCATGTGCCAAATTTTTCTTTATTTATTTTTTCCCCTTTCCTCTTAATGAATCAATCAGAAGTGCCGTCTTCTAAAATTCGACAATTTGATCGCTTATTAAAACGACCTTGTCATCAGTATAGTGGTGGAGCCCGGCAGGCGTTCAGAATCAGAAACAAAAAAGCAAAACGAATAACAAAACAATCTACCGAACCGTTGTCGTCAGCCTCTTCTACCATCGCTTTTGAATTTCCCTCTTCTCTTCTTTCATAATCAACCTCAACTATTCCCTCTTCTGAATCTCCTCTCGATTCGTTTTCTCAACTTTTCCCTAAGTTCTCTACTGGTTCCTCGGAAAATCCATAAAATCTATTTTATGCATTCGACCCCGAATCTATTTACAGTATAAAAACCCAATTTGCGAAATAGAAGTGAAAGATCAATATAAAAATTATAACTTTAAATATGTAATAATAAAAAATAGTATACGGTTAGCATTAAGCGACCTATACTCATGGTTATATTCCACACCAAAATAACAAGCGATTGCGATACAGTGTAAAGGATATGCGGAAATACGAGAAACTATTATACAAACCGGTAAAATTACGTTACCAAATAATTGTAAGCTAATTACAACAGAACAATAATAAAATCTCAGATTACAACACGCGGAAAAAAAATAAAAATGAATTTGCCAAATTATAATATTACGACACTAAATAATAGTTTTAACGTATATATAGATAAAATACAAGAAAAATAAAATAAAAGTTAAACAAAATTTAAACAAATAAAAGTTAAATAAAATTAAAAGTTATACAAAACCCGACTGATCTTAAGGAATTGTCAAACCAATTACAGCAAGTAAATAGTGAAATAGACACAAACGAAAGACTATACTTCTTATACAACAATACTTTGTTTATCCAATGACAGATGGCACCACAATAGTAATAATAGTACTTGCAGTAATTGTAATAGTGGCGATAAAAATAAAGAAAAGACAGAAAAACGCCACTAAACAAATTCTAGTAAAGCTAAGTAGAAATAACGAATTATACTATAGATCACACTGTTAGAAAAAGCGAAAGTACACGATTTTAAGTAAACGATTATAACAAGAATTGTATCGGGAAAAATTTTGTAAAGCGAAAACCTCGTACCTCCGTATTCTTTTGCTAACGGGGGAGAGGATGTTGTAGCCATAGATCTACTAGGAATAAAAATAGTCGCATGACAACAATAAATTTCGAAAAGAGTCTTTCGAAAAACAGAAAGTGCAGAAGTGCAAGATCGCAAAAGCTGCGATCAGTCTTTGAAAAAACTGCAGAAACGCATCGAATAAAGTCATTGCGACCCAGATAGCCAAGTATGATATAGCATATTGAGCGAACTACTGCATTGCATGTATTGCTATATATTTGCCATATATTTGCTGACATCGAAATAGAACACGTAATGAATATAACAATATGCCTGCTTATGGATGCAATCAGTTGACAAAATTTTAAGAGCAAACGGTCAGCAATAGTAGTATGTTATGTTATCAGCTTAGTTAATATATCAACAACGTGTCACCAACAAATGATTAATTATTTCATCTTGAGCATTATGATGAAAACATGACGGCAACAAAACATATATAATAATTTCCATCCGTTGTCACATATATGTCTTCAAACATAAAGATTTTTAATTGTAGTTCAATGCTAACAAAGTATTGATAATATGAAATGTCACACGTTTACGGCAATTTTTCAGCAAAAAGACATATAGTTTTCGAGATTTATATACAAATGTAAATATTCATTTCTAATTACACTTACAAATATACATATATTATTCTAAGCAACTGATGTATATACATTGCAACTTTATATTAATCATATTACACATAATATATAATAAAATAAAATAAGAAAATAAAATAGAAATATGAATAAAAATTAACAACATTTCCTGATTAATTAATATAATTTTGATTAAATGGTAATATAGTTATATTAGAAATGTTTTTGAAACAGTTTTCTTCTGCTATAATTTTATTGCCATTTTGTACAAAAATGCGATATTTCTGGACACACGTTGTTGTTTCAAAAATAATAAGTTTATATATTCTCTATTACCTCTTAAACATTGTCGGTGTTGTTTCGAAATATTTACAATGCACAACTCTGGTAAAAATTATGGACAGAATCGGACAGAAATGGATATGATTTCTATCGGTTAAACTAGACTTATCCTTATCTGTATAGACAGCTAACAGAACCGATAGAAATCTTGTCTGTTTCTGTCCGATTCTGTCCATCATTTTTACCAGAGAAATTGACACAGAATATTTAGTTGGCATATTATTAGCATATGCAGCATTCGTTATTTGGCATATGTTGCCGTCATTGTTTGTTGTTAACATGCTGTTGAGTGTGGATAATATACCGATAATGACGAGTTGCTTTCAAGTTATCGCCAATTTGCTCTCAACATGTTGGTAATTGCGGATGACAAATTGACAACATGAGTTTCCGTTAAGTTGTGAATAGTAGATTGATGCTACCATCGATTTGTCATTATTAAAATTATCATTCCATTGAGTTTGTTACGTCATGTCGATTACACGATTCTTCTCTTTCGAGAATCGAAGATTATTAAAATTTAATTAAATAAATAAATAGTTACCAAATCTTTATTCTGTTGAGGAAAACAAGATGCAGGAAATAGGAAATGATAAGCATGTGCGCGGCGGGTCACGCGGATAATCTTTTATAATTTCGGGAAACGCGCGGGCTGCCGGTCGTGCGGTTGAAATTAATAGAATAATTTATTACTTTGTTTTTCTGGAAAACATGTGCAGTTGATCACGTAGGCATCAATAACATAAAAAATTTCCTCAACAGAATCATATATATATATATATATATATATATATATATATATATATATATAATTCAGAACAACCCCGTATCCTTGCAAGGACGTACTCCTGAATTAATTCTGAGACGATTTTTCCTCTACGAAAATTTTGTCCGACGCTTACATTTTAAATTATAAAAGAAAAAAGTTAGCGAATAACGAGACGCGTACGGAAGATAGGCAGGGACGGCACAACTCACTGTCCGACGCAAGCGATTACTGCAGGGCGTTCGCTGCGTCAACGTGTTTACCATACGCGATAGTATGCACCTATGCGATTTCTCACTTATTTTCTCTCTCTTTCTCTCTCTCTCTCTCTCTCTCTCTCTCTCTCTTTTTTATTCACTTATCTTGTAGAGATCTCTATGATATCTTTATACCGTTGTAGCTTGACGAATAAATTTCATCGTGGATGAACGATGCCCCATGTGACAGATTTACACACACACACACACACACACGCGCGCGCGCGCAAAGTAATAAACCAGGAACTATTTTCTTTAATAAATTGTATCGCGTATCAATACTTACACAGTCTTTCACTGACTTGATCTCACTTGATACTCACATACTTGATCGATAGAATGACTTATTTACGAACGAATTTATTAGTTTGTTATTATCAATTACTATCGATTAATTATTCGGTGATTAAAAATGACTTGAAAGAAAGAAATACACATTACATCACAGTAATCTATCAGAAGTTCTCTTTTATAAATTGTCAACATGTTCACGGATTTACTCACGCACTTGATCGATAAAATCATTTATGAACAAATTTATCGGGTCACTACTATTAATCATCACTGGTTAATTATCCCGCCAATTGAAAATTATTACAAAAAACGCGTTACATACACAGCGCATGTAACCCGTCACGGACTCTGCTCGATGACAACAATCAGACAGATTATGTTCTTAGTGCAATAAAGTGCAGTTAATTCGCCAAGTGATAATAACAATCTAACTTATCGACCTAATGTAATGTAAATCAGATCGATAAGTCAGCCTATTATCATGATGCAGCGCGTTAATGACTGATAGTGAAACGCTTCGAACGCTTCGTAATACCAAGTAATAATAAATAAGTTCGATAGATAATATCGGCAGGTAATGTCCACCTGTCGAACATAATTGATTTGATTTTTTGATGATGTTTTTTTTTAATAATTTGTGAACTCGAAGAGAATGTCTCTCGAAATAAAATATTTGGTTGCCCTAAAAAGGGCAGATAAATTATTATAGAGGACTTCTTTTCTTTTCATAATAAATGTTCGAAATGTCCGCCGTCCATTCTGATGCAAGCTCTCATGCGTTTCAATAAATTTTCTTGGGTTTTCTCCATAACTTCGTTGTCGATTGACCAAATGACATGCTGAAGTTTGTTATTTAGTTCTTCGACATTCTCGGGAAGCTGTAAATGATTTCCTTGCAGTATCCCCTCAAGAAAAAATCTAATGGATTGAGGTCTGGGGATCTTGCAGGCTAACGTATCGGTCCATACCGGCCCATCCAACGACCAGGAAATTGCTGATTTAAAAAGTCTGTGACTATTCTGGCGTTATGTGGACCAGCACTGTCCCGTTGAAATATAATTTTATTTCTGTTTAATAATGGTATCTCTTCCAAAAAGTTCGGCAGATTTTCTGATAAAAATTCCAAATACGATGCGCTATTTAATCTTTCTGGAAGAATAACTGGACCCAATATTTTTGTACCCATAATCCCAGCCCAGACATTTAGTTTCCAACGAACTTGATAATTTCTGAGTCCTATCGCTCGAGGATTATCGTCGTCCCACATATGCATATTATGCGAATTTAAAATTCCTTCTCGTGTGAACAGCGATTCATCACTGAATATTACTGAAGGAAATTCTCGATCTTCGTCTACTCTTAGGAAATTCTCGCAGAATCTCTTTCTCCGAGGAAGTCTTTTTGTCGTAAATGTTGCGCGCGAGTATAATGATAGGCATGTAATTTTTCTTCTTTGAGTATTCTTTGGACGATGGAATAAGATAATTCGTGCTCTCGAGCAATGTTCCGAATACTAGTTTCAGGTTCTTGCTCAACAGCACGAAGGATTGTTTCTACGTTTCGTAAATTTCTTGCAACACGATGTCTGTCAGTGTCCTTTCTTTTTGGTAACACGCTTCCAGTTTTATATAATCTTTGAGCCGCTTCAAGTATAATACAACACTAGGTCTTGGATGTCTTGCTCGGTTTGGATATAATTCGACGTATCTCCTCGCAGCAATGTGATATTGCCCTTGACACTCGCCAAGTACCATCATCATGTCGCAATACTCTTCATTCGTGTAGACTGCCATATCGTTCATGTTGTCAACGATGTTTTAATAATCAAAAGAGTGAGGTATCGATATCGTTCTGACAAGAACATTCTAAAAATCGAAAGATTGTTGATATCGTCCTGACAAGGACGTTCTAATAGTCAAAGAATTATTGAGGAAGTATCGATGTCGTTCTGATAAGAACGTTTTAATAATCGGAGGATTGTTGATTGAAATTTCGATGTCGTTCTGATAAGAACGTTTTAATAATCGGAGAATTGTTGATTGAAGTCTCGATGTCGCTCTGAGAATGTCCTACAGTTTGTCCGACGGTTTATTAATTGAAGTATCGATCGGTTCACCTTATTTATACGGTGTTCGTGGGGGATCGATGTCCCCTCTCCGCCCCCTCCGTCGAATAGGACGTCGCGGTCTGTCGCCGATAGCGGTGCGCGGATCCCAACATCCCATTCGACGGAGGGGACATCGATCCCCCACGAACACCGTATAAATAAGGTGAACCGATCGATACTTTAATCAATAAACCGTCGACTGTAGGACATGACAGTAAATTGGAAACATTTTGCTATCTGGGTATGAGATAAGCATTCTTATTTATGTGAATTTGTATGATTTTGTTACGAACATAATCTAATTTAACCTATTTTTGAAAGTTGTATATTGGAAGCAGGTGTCTATTCATATCGCGATAATAATTTATGAGTTTATGATATATCGTCATATTGATACAGCTGCCATGTTGTTTCCAATATGCATGTGAAATGACAGTCGAGAATGTAAGGCAGTAACATAAGCAGTAGCAAATCCACAACGTTGATTTCTTGGCTTGTTCTACAATACGTCGCATATCGGTGTCACAAGCCGCAAGCCACAAGAATTGACAGCCAATCACAGACGAAAAATGTGGGAATACTTGACTGTGATTGACTCATTCTTACGACCCACAACCCATGACACCGACACACGATGCATTATAGAAGCCTTGCTGCTTGAGTCTTAGAGCCGTGGCACATAAAAAAATTTAAGCAATAAGACTTAAACAATAAGAAAATCAACGTTATGGATTTGTTACTGCTTATGTTACTGCCTTACGTTCTCGACTGTGATTGACAATTCGCTTACTGCTTAAGTCTTACTGCTTAAATTTTTTTATGTGCCACGGCCCTTACTGCTTAAATTTTTTTATCAATGCGTTCCGATATTCACTGCCAGTACTGAAAATATATCCCACATAGAACATAATCTCCAGTGGACGTCCCTTGAACCTCCACGGCTCCATTAAACTTAGAACATAACTTCCATCGAACGTCTATCTCCACGATGGAAGTCAGATAGACATTCATTAGAGGTTCAGGGAATCTCTACGGTGGACGGTGCTCTAGGATTCCATCGTGGATGTCCATTAGCCGTCCAGCCAAACTCCACGGTCGACAATTCTCTAGGATTCCACCATGAACGTCCAATAGCCATTCAGCGAACCTTCACGGTGGGTGGTCCCACACGGAACATGACATCCATTAAAGGTCCACCTTTTCGACCTCCATGCGACATCTATCTCCATAGTGAAAGTCTCTAATAGAAACCTATACTATTTCCATGATGGAGCTCTAATGAAGCTCTATTAAACCTCCATTAGACGTCTTATGAAGGTTGTATGGATAAATTACAGATGTTTTATGAAACTTTCATGGATCATGACAGAGCTTAATTGGAGGTTTTAGATCTTTTGTAGATGATTACTTTATGATAAAAATTGAGAATATATACTTATAAATAAATTAAAAATTTATTGCATGTATCTTATTTATTCGTATTTGATTATATATGATTATATCAAACACAAGAAAACATATATTTGTCAAATAAAAGAAATATCTCATGTATTTATAATAATACGATCAATAAATATATAAATGAGTAAATGGAATATATACGTAAATTTATAAATACTACTCACATGGAACATGATATTAAAAATCCATGTACATATCCATGTAACATATAATCTTCACATATAACATATAACATATAATTTTCCTTTATGTATATAATTAAATTATCTACAAAAATTATACACGCTATCAGGACATTGACATTAAGACTATTTGAATCTTTTTTTTTTTAATCTTATGACAATGTGATAACATTTACTTATCGAAGATCTGTCATATTTTTACATCAAAATTCTAAGTTTAATTATACTATTGTTCTAGTATCTGACTTCACGATCACGTGGGTGAAGCAAGCTCGACCGTATATACTACAAGGATGGGTGACCCTCGGAAAAATTATAAGTGACGTTACCGACAATTACAAGATCAAAAAAGATTTTATTGCATTAGTTCCATTGCACGTTGCGTATGTATGTGCGCTTCGTTCCTTCAAAGAAATATTTTTGTTCAGCATCATAAAAAATTCTTTTTATTAACTTTTTCTGTAGAGGTCTTCTGAAGGGTTCATGGACGTCTAATGGAAGTTACAAACCTCCATGATGGACCTCTAATGGACATTTATTAGAGGTTTTTGTTCTGTGTGAGTCGTCTACCGAGACTCCATGGATCCTCTATTAGTGATCTACCTAACGTCTAACAGACGTCTATGAAAGACGTCTAATAGAGGTCTCATAGACTTCCACGAAGCGAAATTGTGGATTTCTTATGGACATCTACTGGAAGTCTAATGGCCGTCTAATGGATGTTCCGAATATCCATGACGTCTAATAGACGTCTACTGGAAAGTTTTGTTCTATGTAGGGAGGTACGTACATGTGACACGTTTATGTGTGGGCCTTGGTTTCTGAAAAAATTGCAAGTAAAGTTGGGCGCCCGATCAGCTGAGAAATAAGTACTAGAACCGTGCACCAGTAAATGGAAAATCGATATAGCTGAGCAGGTGCGTGGTATTTTCTTTTTGTGCGTCTGATGCGAATTTAAGTTCCCGCAGTGCCACATTTTCTTTTTTTTAAGTAAACGTTATATTTTTTAATGCAATTAATCTGTTTTTAATTTTTCTTTTTATTTTAAATTTAATATTAATCGTTGCACAATTTTCATTATGAATAATAATAATTAAAAGAGTTTAAAAAATTTTAATTATTTATTATAAAACTTTGTGTATGTGTTACATACATTGCCGTACAATTATTTTTTGTAAATGATTGACATTTCCATACAATTTTGTGGATGAAAATTAATGTAGAAACCTTTAAAATTCTACATTGATTTAATATATTTCTACATTGATTGTCATCCACAAAATTGTACGGAAATGTCAAAAAATTTTACAAAAACTAATTGTATGGCAAGTACGATAGTATCTCTATCCTCTTCTCGCAGCGCGTCGAGCGCGAGAGAATACAATAGTTTCTCTATTCTCTTCTCGGAGCGAATAAAAATGAACTCGATCATTCGTCGTCCTATTTGATAATTTTACAAATTTTAGAATCATGGCAACAGTGCATTCAGAAATCGGCTGTACATATATGTAAAGACCGAAAGTGTAAAGCAATGCGAAGCACACACACAAAACATGAGGCACGTACATGAACACCCAGCGTTTCGGCTTCAGACGGTAGAAGAGAATAGAGATACTAATGTACTTTGTCGCGCTCGATGCGCCGTGAGAAGAGAACAGAAATATTATCATACTCTTTCGCTCTTGATGCGATGATCGAGTGTCTCGGACGTATCTTAGTTACTACTGACAATTTTTGACATATAGCGAATGAATTGAAAAGAGTGAGCAGATATTAATGTGAACGAAAACGGAAATCGTTAATGATCATTGTACTTTACATATAATATTCATTATAATAAGTTATATAATGTTATATAATTTTATTTATAAAAATTACAATTATTTTACAATTACAATTACAATTATTTTAAATAATACAATAAGAATATATATAAAATTATTTTACAATATATCTTTGAAAATTCTCTTAAAAACTCAAAGTTTCCTATGCTTTGAGTAATTACAAATTCTACAAGCTTGTTATATATTATGTTGTTGTAGCATATATTTTCGCTTGTATCAAATAAAAAAAGAGAGAAGAAGTAAGATATAAAATTGATTATTTCATTAATCGTATAACAAATTTGTCGAATTTATAATTAATTACTCAAAACATAGCAAACTTTGAATTTATAAGAGAATAACAGAAAATATGATAAAAATGAAGATTAGGGGACCAGCCTCCAATGGCCTTGACTTTGTCAAAGTCATGAGTGAGTTTCAAAAAGTTTTATCCGGACGTCTTTCATTAAAAAGTTATAAAAAGTTAATTAATATTAGAAGGGCAATAAGATATAGTCAAGCGTATGAGATAAAAATAAAACTGCATAAGTTGGGCCTCACGGATTTCAGTGACGTTGACATATATTGTCAAGATCATCATTCTGAATAACAATCAAAAGATTCTAGCTCGACATCTACATTTAAGTTCAACTTTGCGTAGCAAGTTGTAAACCCATGTAGAATCTCGCTTCGCATTGAAATGTATGCGTGAAGACAGCCCCCCTACGGGGGACTCAACTACCGAAAGGAATAACTTAACCTAACCCTTATTACAGTAATAAAGGGGGGAGGGGTTCCGCCCGTCCGTAGGGAGGGCGGAACATACTGACACCACGCATTCACTTTTTAACACAAAACATGGTTCCACAGTTTACAACTTTCTGCACGAAGTTCAATTCAAATCTATATGTTGATACACTAATAAAAATTAAATTTCAAAACATATAAAAAAATATATAAGTTTGAATACCAAACTGCCGATACTACCAATCTGTGAAAAATATCGGTAGAAATAAACAACGCGTAACGATTATCATCAGTATCGTACCGATATCACCATCATATCGATAATATATATTAGCCAATCAGGCACTTAAAGAACTTTAATACGTGTAAGACAATTACATATTGTAACATGCATTTGCATGAATTTATTAATATGACGTACAATTTTGATTGTTTGTGGAATTTTCTATGTGAGAAGAAAATTGTACGAAGTGAAGTAACATGTCCGAGATGCCGAAATGTACTAATATTAACGAATGTTGCTGAAAATCATATTTTTCATTGTACAAATAAATATTATAAGGTTATTAAAAATCGAAAACGATAGAGAGTAGTATATAATTTCAAAATCAGCGCATTCCATGGAACATGGTTTGAGCGGACACATTTAAATCTTCCTACAATTTGTCGATTTATCGATTATTTTTTAATGATGCAGTCACGACATAGATTTTTAAAAACCGAATTAAAACTTAACAATCATACTGTTGTCGATTGGACAAATTTTTGTCGAGAAGTAAGTAAAATACTGGTTATTATTTATTTATGTTTGTTATTAGGTAATACATTAAATTATTGTTAGTTACAATGACTTGAGAAAGAACAAAAACAAATTGATGGACCAGGTAAAATAGTAAAACTGGATGAAGCTAAGATAGGCAAAAGAAAATACAATACCGGTCGTATAATTAGAGGACAGTGGGTTTTTGGCGGAATTGAACGCAATACACAGAATGTATTTATTTTGTCTGTACCAAATCGATCCGTCGAAACTCTTTTATCAATTATCAAAAAATATGTCACAGCTGGTTCTATTATCCATACCGATAAATGGTAAGCATATGATGTTTTACATAATGAAAATTACACGCATATGAGAGTTAATCATACAATTAATTTTGTTGATCCTGAAAATGGTACTCATACACAAAATATAGAGAGATTGTGGCGAGAGATGCGATCACACATTCCTCGCTATGGCACACGAGATTACCATTTTTTACTAATGTAACAATGCGAAATAATTTTCGCAGAATTTTTATTTAAAAAAGTACATAATTATAATGAACGCATCGATGCTTTTTTTAGCATTATGAATTCTATGTACCCTTTAAATAATTAATATATTAATTACAATTTATTTCATATGCTTGACTGTATTTTATTGCCTTTCTAATATTAATTTCTAATATTAATTAATTTTTTATGATTATAACTTTTTAACGAAGGACATTCAACGGATAAAACTTTTTGAAGGTCACTCAGAGGTCATGACCTTGACAACATATGTCAAGGTCAAGGCCATTGGAGGGTGGTCCCTTAATCTTCATTTTATCATAACGGCTTACTATAATAAATATTATATGTAAAGTACAATGATCATAAGTAACGATTTCGGTTTTCGTTTACATTATCAATATCTGCTTACTCTTTTCAATTTATACGCTACATGTCAATAATAGTCAGCGGTAACCAAGAAACATCGGAAATGCTCGACCAGCGCAGCGAGGATGAGAAAGTACAATAGTATTTCTAGGGTGCTTTCCATTTAGTGACACAAGTCGACACAAGTATCGTTCTATCTTTTTTGGCTTTTAATGATTAACAAGAACAAAATGATACTTGTGTCACTAAATGGAAAGCACCCCTATTCTCCTCTGACGACGAACATCGAACATGAGAGAGTAGGACAATATTTCTATTCTTTTCTACCGTCTGAAAGTAACCAAGGAGCTGAGAGCACACATGCCTTATCTTTTGTGTGTGTGTGTGTGTGTGTGTGTGTGTGTGTGTGTGTGTGTGTGTGTGTGTGTGTGTGTGTGTGTGGTGTGTGTGTGTGTGTGTGTGGTGTGTGTGTGTGTGTGTGTGTGTGTGTGTGTGTGTATGTGTGTGTGTTTTATGAAACTAACGTAAAAAACATACGCTGCCTATTGTTAATAAAATTCCAGAGGCATCAATCGTGCACTGGATGATATTATTATCGTGCCAGAAGCGTTAATCGTGTGCTGACTGGTATTAATCACGCATCAGAAGTGTTAAATGTGCGTTGGGAAGTTTTATAATGCCAAAAGCAAATCTTTAGTTTCAATGAAATGCCAAAGGTACCATGAGCTGGCGATGGCATTATCGAGTTCGATATGATATTGTTACTGATCTCATCAATTTCACCTTGAGTTGCATTGCCAAGATTATATAGAGATCAACTTTGTTTCTTTAAATAGAAACCCTCACTTTTTATTATTAGGTGTACAAAAAAGTTCTGAGCTTTAGATTTCATACAACCGAAATAACAATTTAAATTTTATATATCTTCCTGCCCTTTTGTAGTTTTAAAGCGTTGATATTTGGCCTTCTAAAATGCCATACGGTTTGGCGTTTGATGCATATAACCTCAAAAATCAGTAGTGTTCACGATGACAATAACAAAAGAACATATTCGATTTTCCATTCACTTCGCGTTTCATCTGAAGAAAAATGCTGCTGAAGCCACTGCAATGATTTGTGCATATGAAGAGAACGCTGTAAGTCATACTACATGTAAAAGATGGTATCAAAAATTTCGCCAAGGAGATTTCAGTCTTGAAGATAAACCGCGTGCTGGACGCCCTCAAAAGATTGAAACGGACGAATTGCAAGCACTGCTGGATATAAACTCTGCGCAAATTGAAAAGGAGCTTGCAGAACAGCTTGGCGTTACGCAGCAAACCATTTCCGTACGTTTACATACGATGGGAAAGGTTCAGAAGGAAGGCAGATGGGTTCCGCATGAATTGTCCGAAGACAACAAAAATCGTCGGCGTGACACTGCACTCACTTTGCTTTCAAAGTTCCGGAAAAAGTTTTCCGGAAAAAAGATTTTCTGCACAAAATCATTACAGGCGATGAAAAGTGGTTTCTTTATGATAACCCTAAACGTAGAAAATCATGGATTGACCCTGGTCAACCTTCGACATCGACGCCAAAGCCCAATATCCACGCCAAGAAGGTTTTGCTCTGTATCTGATGGGATTGGAAAGGTGTGTTGTATTACGAGTTGTTACAATCGGGTGAAACAATCACGGCAGACCGCTACCAACAACAATTGACCAATTTGAGCGAGGCATTAGAAGAAAAGAGGCCATTTACTGGCCAAGGACAACTTTACTGGTAAAGTGATCTTGCTTCATGACAATGCTCGACCACATGTTGCCAAAGCGACTCAGGACCATATCTTTGCGTTAGGCTGGGAACTTCTCCCGCACGCGGCGAAAGCCCAGACATGGCGCCTTTCGATTACTATCTATTCCGGTCGCTGCAGCATCATTTGGCTGATACACATTTCGTGAGATTTGAAGAGATACGAAAATGCATTGATGACTTTATCACTTCGAAGCCGGTGAACTTCTATCGTCAAGGAATTCGCAAGCTAAGAAAGATGGCAAAAGGTCGTTGATGCAAACGGGGAATATTTGGCTGATTAATATTTTTTTGTTTGTTTTTGAATAAAGATTGAATTTTACAAAAAAAGCTCAGAACTTTTTTGTACACCTAATATATTGTTTGTATACGTTTTTCATACTTTCCATAGTACTATCTACGTAAACAAAAGGTCTAAGAATAATTATTTGTTTCCAGATAATGACAGAACCAATTCACCAAATACACAAACGATAACACAGAACATTCAAATAAATATTGCTGATACAGAGAATAATTGTAATAAGATACAAGGTAATTAGCCAGGTTTTGTTTTATATTAATTTATTTTGTTAATATTTCGAATTTTATTAGTATGTTATAAATCTTTCGGCGCCGACAAAGCTGTCTTTCACAAAGAATTATTTTTTTGATGGCGAGACATGTCTCGAGAGGAATTTTTGTATATTTGTTTAGGATCTTTCTAGACAATTCGAGGCATTTTCCGATTAGCAGCCGTTATCTTTCTCCGAAAGAGAAGAATTCATGAAATCCCCCGGACGTAACAGTTATATCATGCAAGGAGTTTTAAAGAGAGCGAAACAAGTGAAAGTCTGACGGCCCAAAGTCAGGCGAGTATGGTGGGTGTGGCAACACATCCCATCCAAGCTCCAATAATTTTTGACAGGTGGTCAAACTTGTGTATGGTCTCGCATTGTCGTGATGGAATACAACTTCTTTACGATTAATGAGCTCTAGACATTTCTGGATGATTCGTTCAAACTGTCCAATTGCCGACAATACACTTTCGAATTGATTGTTTGGTTCCTTGGTAAGAGCTCGAAAAACACAACATCTTTAAAATCCCACCACACTGAAAGCATAACCTTCCTCTGATGAATGTTTGCTTTTGATGTTGTTTGAGGCGAATCATCACGTCGAGACCAAAATCGTTTGCGCACCACATTGTTGTAAACAATCCACTTTTCATCATCAGTTATCAATCGCTTCAAAAAAGGATCGTTTTCCTCACGTTTAATGAGCATATCGCAGATGTTTATATGCGCCGTCAAATGAACTTCTTTGAGTTCATGAGGAACTCAAATATCGAGTTTGCTTACGTATCCCAGCTTCTTCAGGTGGTCGTGAACGCTTGAATGATGGATGTTCAATGTTTCTGCAATCTCTCGTGTCGTGTAACGTGAGTTTGACTCAATCAATGCGTTTATTTTGTCGTCATCAACCTCGGTGGGCTTCCTTGATCGAGGAGCGTCGTTGAGGTCAAAATCACCAGAACGTAAATTCGTGAACCATCTTTGGCACTGACGTTCTTGTAGAGCATTATCATCGTAAACTTTATGCAACTTTTCACAAGCTTGACGCGCGTTCTTCCCTTTACGGAAGTAAAACAGTAATATATGGCGAAAATGCACAGTTTGGTCTTCCATCTTCAATTTGTTATAAAATCTCCAAGACTCAACCAAATCGCTCAATTTTTTTTTAGAATAAAGTTAGAAATGATACAGCAATAACATAGATGCGAATAACTCTAGTACTTCCAAAAATAAACTAGCGCCATCTGTTACAAAAATGCGTCATGACTTTTCCGACAACCCAATATTTTGATATAAAATATAAAACAATTAAAGTATTTACATGATAAGTATCGTATTAATATTTTTATGCATAGAGTAATAAGATAAATAAATTATAAAGAAGACAATTGTTTCAAAAAGATTATATAATTTGCAACGTATAAATGCACAATTTTTTTTAAAAGCATCTGCATATTTTTCTTACACACACACACACACACACACGCGCGCGCGCGCGCGCACACACATTCTTACACATATACACATATCTTCAGAAAAAATACGTAATATTAGTAAATCAGATATTTTTTTAATAAATATATATATATAATGTTCTATTTTTAATCAATGATCTAAATCAGTATTTGGAATTAGTTGCCCTTTTCGGCCGGATTTCGAAGGCAACGCCTACTGTTTCCCCACTACCGCTCGAGACTCGACCGAACCGTGATCTTGTGCCTCAGGAATATCTTATATTAAAAATGCACCCGAATTGTATCTTCCGCCAAACCATTATTAAAGCAATTTCTTTATTATTTTTATTTTTACAAACATTAAATTTTTTTTTAACATATTTTATGTTTTATAATATTTAATGATAATAAATGTGTTTATAATAGAATTATTACATAATAATTAGAATAATTAAAGTTTTAATAATAGCTTTCCGCATCACCCATGAGATATTATTGTTGATAATTTTTTTTTTAAATGATTTCCCCGGTAGGCCTATTCCACTAAATAATAAGAAATCAATATATGGCTTGGCAGGAAAATAAAATTCTATATTGTAAAATATGATATAAAAAAATAAGAAAAACGAATGAAAGGATAATTCATATAAAAATACTAATTTGATTTTCTGAGTCGTTTACACGATTCTACTAGAGATATATCCACAGAAATTTTAGAAGAACTAGTTCGCATCAACGAGGATAATGATGCGTTGCTCAAAGAAGAACATTTTTCAGTTTTTATAAATTTCATTTTAGAGAAAGAACATTCACATAAATATGTGGACCCAAATATGGAGAAAATACGAAGATCAAAATTTTTAAGACGTGGATAACACGATGCATTTAAAATCTTGAAGAATTCAACTCCCTTTTCTAATCGTGTTTTCAAAGAAAGATCACATTTTGCAAATCGCAAAATTCTTCCCGAAGATTTAGACTTTGTTCCTCGATTTTAGTGAGATGATTTTTAAATAATATCAAATCTTTTCTTAGCGTTTTGAAATCGCTGAAACGCTTATCAAATTGATTTATTAGAGAATCAATTTGTTTTTTAAAATTACAATTTTTCCCGTGTTCTTCAAAGACAATCTGGCAGAAAGGAAAAAAATGAAGAATATTATTGTCTAACTGATTTTTGAATAATATTAATTTTCTGCGAAAAAAATCGACATGATTAACTAATTGCGAGATAGTTTGATAGGTTGTTTGCAATTTTAAATTTAAAGTATTTAAATGATTCGTCATGTCTGTTATCAAAGTAAGTTCACAGAGCGAGTCTAAATCTTCGAAAAAGAATTTAAATCCTTTACACTTTGTAAAAGATATGTCTTGCAAGAAAAGAAAGATTTCTTTTCTTATTGCAAAGAACTTTTCTAAACATTTTTCTGCACTTAAGCCATCGAACCTCACAATATAAAGGTACATCTGTGTAAGTTGCGTTATGCTCTTCGAGAAAGAGTTGAAACTTCCGATAAGAAAGGAATTTGTGACAACCTTTAATTGTGTTAATAATTTGTGTAACAGTTTGCATTGCGGTACATAATTTCACAACTTTTCCACATAACGCTTCTTGATGAATAATGCAATGAATTACAGGGAATTTAAAATCTCGCTGTTTTATTTGCCCGAAGAATCCATTTTTCGAATTTATCATTGCTTTTGCACCATCAGTTACGAACATTTTGCCGAACATAGCCGAACATTTTGAGAAACTAATATCAAATTTTTTGAGAGTTTCATTAACAGCATTGAAGATATCAAGACCCGTTGTCGTTTTATGTAATGAGACGATGACGAAATCTAAGAACTCCTCAATTTATGAGAAATCGTTTTGTACGATTCGAACAAAAATGCTCAATTGACTCACATGTCGATTGTCGGTACTCTCATCCAAACATAATGAAAAAAACGAACAAGATTCTAATAAAGATTTTAATTTATTTTCTAAAGAATTTGCGATATCATCTATCCTTGATTTTATTGTTTTATCACTTAATGGAATGTTACCAGCTTCTTCAAGAGTCAATAAATTTCCAAACGACTGCTGCGATGAGGCATTCCTTTATAAATTCACCTTCACGAAACGGCTTGGATTGTTTAGCAATAAGATGAGAAATAGTATACGACGCTGTTAAAACTTTTTTTGAAGGTGTAGCATTGTCATCGATATGAGAAATCGAACTACAATCTTCTTGATGAACTAACTTTAATCGATTAAATCAGATTTCTCCTTGTCCACATATTTCGAATATTCTGAATGTTTATTATTATAATGTCTTTCAAGAATGTATTTTTTTACAGAAGATGGTTGAAAACCATCCAAACATAGAAGACAGGTGGCTTTATTATTAATATTAAAAAAAATTTGTTCGCAAGCCTTATCAAAACATTGAACATATCTTTGTTCCATTTTTATTTAAGGCTCAAAGAAATAATGGGAACAACAAATAAAACTGAAATTAATATAAAAATTAATTAATATAGAAATTAATTAAATAAAAACAAATAAAAATTAATATATATTTAACTTATTAATGTACTATTTACCTTTAACTTTATCACACAACACTATTATATAACACTATCACTTATAGCACTATCACATTGGACACTATCATTATTATATTGTTACGTCCGGGGGACTTCACGAATTCCTCTCTTTCGTGAAGAGAAAAACAACGGCTGCCATAAACGAAGCGCTTCGAACGATCTAAGGAAATTCTAAATAAACAAAATTTCCTCTCGAGATATGTCTCACTATCAAAAAATTGGGATAAACAGCTTTGTCGGCACCGACAAGTTTATGACCTACTAATAAAAAAATTTTACATTAACAAAAGCAAATTTCTAACGGATAAGAAACGCTTCGGGTCGTTCGAGGGTGACACTCCCCAAATTGATGGGGAAACTAAGGGAAACGCCAATCAAGAAGAAACGATTGGCGGCCGTTGGCGGCCACACCAATGAATGATTGAGGGTGTGGAACGCCGGAAAATTTTTATTAACTAATTCTACTATTCGCTAGGAAATCTGGAAATATAAAAACAACCACAATTCACAGAACACCGCTCCTCTCCTTCCTTTATATTCACAATTTTCCTAAACTATCATTCGATAAGCCAACACGAAAATCCATCACGTCCTCAGATATTCCCACCCCTCCGGAACCCTTTAAAAACCGCGACTTGGAGCGGATCGCTCTCTTCTTCCTGCTTCATCGTCAGATTCATGGTTTGCACCATCTAAAATTATTGCAGTTAGAATCTGTGCGCGATTTTATTTTTCGAGTGATTCAACGACCCAGCCTAGGAATTGCATTCCTCGACCGTCACCAGCGGCCGCTGCAACAAAAGTAAGTCCAAGTTTATCAATTTTTTCCCCGCGGTAACTGGCAGTTTGGTTCGCGACTTCTATTTATTTATCTCGCTAAACACTCCAACATTCCAAATTGGCAAGCCGCCGATTAACTCGATGAAGCTGCCTTCCCCGATTTTTCCACACTCCGACTTGGCAAGCCGCCGATTAACTCGGTGAAGCTGCCTCCCCCAATTCCACAAAATTCTATTCCACAACCTTCTAAGCTGGCAAGCCGCCGATTAACTCGGTGAAGCTGCCTCACCCGATTCCACAACATTCCAACCTGGCAAGCCGCCGATTGACTCGGTGAAGCTGCCTTATCTCGATTCCTCAATTTCTCTTTTATCTGACTCTTTTTTTATATAATGAACCAAACAAATGCCATCCGGAACGGGCGAACGAAACGGGCATTGCGACACCGTCGAGAAAAATCGAACAAGCGGATTCGTCGTGAAACCTGCCACGCCGAAGAACTCGCGGAGCGATTAATAGAAGTAGAGCCGGGACTAGCCAACATCTCGCTGCATCAATACGCCTCCGCCCTCCGCTCCGCGGCCGAATTCGAGAACCAATGTACTCCGGAAAACTTTGACGTGGAGAAGTTCTTTACCCTCGTCCGTCAATTTCCTCGCTCTCCCACCCATCCACTTCCTGGCACCTTCTTTATCCCACGAAAATTTAAACCAGACAAGCAATTCTGGGACCAAATCTCAAAGCACAAGATAACCGATACCGTCCCTATGTATATTTCCCGAGACCCTCTTTCCTACCTCGTTCCAATCAAAGCTTTCCGCACCGCACACCCTAATCCTCCTCCACACCTGCAACCCGATCCCGTAGATATGCTCGCGATCATCAACTTTTTGCCCCAATTGGAAAAATTGGGCATATAAATCCAGATTTCCTAGTCCGCGGTTATTTTCTTATATATTTTTTTTTATGTATAAACTTTCTTTTTGTAATGATACTTCAACCCTTTTTTATGTATACCCGCAGAATATTGTAATCCATTTTTATCATTTATTATTAAATTAGTTAGTCAAAATTCGGTCTTAAATTTTTTTTCTCTCCTAAACTTGATCCCGCGCCGTTCCCGGCTCCCTGAGGATCGCACTAGGTCCATCCCTGGTCAAAGAGATTCGGTTCTCTGACCTAAAACGGACCACCGATAGCGCGGGCGCAGGCAAGAGTAATAACGTCGCCGACGCTGACCCGATCCCTGCCCCCTTAACGCGCGTTCGACTCGCGGATCGGCATCACGACGTCGTTCCGCGAGAACAGGAGAGGTTCCGTGCGTCCACCCGAGTTCTCCTCCTCCTGACGAGAGTTATTATCTTTCGTCCAGAACACGGACGTAACATATAGCACTTTCTGTCTTTATAATATGGATCTATAATCACGCACAAGATCTTTAACGTGCACATCAGAGACAGACCGTTAAGAAACAACGGAGATGATAAAACAATTGCATATCAAAGCGCAGCAGGAGTCTACAATAAAGCCACAGGAGGAATGGAAGAAAAGATCCATATTATAAAAACAAAAAATGTTATTTGCGGTTAATAATAATAATGTTACATATGATAGTGCTACCTTTTGTAATAGTAATATATAATAGTGTTAGCATATAATAGTGTTAAGTATATTAATGCTTATTATAATAGAGTAAAATGTAATAATATGTTTGTAAATATTATTTCTTTTGTTATTTCTTGTTGTTATCATTATAATCCTATTATTAGATTTATTTGAAAAATTCACAGTGAACAAAGATATGTGCAATCTTTTAACAAAGTTGAAAGTCTGAAGAAACAAAAGTTATACCTTCACTTTCTTATTTTTCATTTCTTGTTGTCATATATTTGATTTTTTTAAATAAAATAGAAAACTATTAAATAACAAAACTATTAAGTAAGAAAATTACTAAGGAAAAAGTATGTCAATAATATCTTACGGGTGATGCGAAAACCTGTTATTGTTAAAACTTTAATTATTCTAATTATTATGTAATAATTTTATTGTAAACCTATTTATTATCATTATGATGATGATGATATTTTATTCATGTTTCCTTCGGGGTTACATATCTTCTTAATCTAAACCTTAATCTATCTATGTGTGTATGTCATTGTATTATTGACTTGTTATTCTAAACACGTTATTACGATAAATATCATTACATGCCTCGGTAGTCGAAAGGATAAGATGCCTGCCCGGTAAGCAGGAGATCCAGATTCGATTCCTGGCTGAGGTGGTATTTTTTCGCAAAATAATTACGAGTTTTCACGGTTCGTGGTCGGGCCCCACCCGTCGTGACGCACACCCTCCCTTCTAACTTAACCTAAACGCAACTACTCGCCTTTCCCACATACACACACGCACGCACGCATGCACGCACGCACGCACGCACGCACACACGCACGCACACACACACGCGCGCGCGCGCACGCACACGCACACACACATGCATTCGCCATGG
The DNA here is from genome assembly GCA_024349325.1 of Pogonomyrmex californicus. Lineage (NCBI taxonomy): Eukaryota > Metazoa > Arthropoda > Insecta > Hymenoptera > Formicidae > Pogonomyrmex > Pogonomyrmex californicus. The sequence continues at coordinate 832,354 of JAECZD010000021.1, forward strand.
ACCTCCGCTTCCGTCGCAAGTTCCCAACTATTCATCGTGCTTAAGTCTCTTTTATCTATAGCACTCTTTTACCAAGTGCCTCTCTCTCCCCCCTCCCTCTCCCTTCTCTCTATCTTCCTCTCCCCTCTTCTCCTTTCCTCTAAACCATTCTCTTTCCCTTCTTCCCCTCCCCTAAAACTTCCTCCATCATCCTGCCAGCTTCCCTCCCCTCCCCACCTGCCACACTCCTCCCAAACATGCTCCCACGTCTTCTCTTTCACGCCATACATCTTACATACCCTGTCCTCCTCCTTTTTACAGTAAATTCCCTCTCTCACTCCCTCTCCCAGCCTAAACTTTGTCATTCTCCCAGCCTAAACTTTGCCATTCTACCGATTTTCCGCCCTCCCCTTTTTTAAGTATGCCGCTTCTCTTAACCCTCCCGTATAATTTATTATATTAATTTATTATATTAGGCTCCGATCTTCCGCCATCTCTCCTCCCTTTGCAGCATCCTATCCCTCTCCTCCAATTTATTAAAATCTAACAGCCCCTCCTCTCTTGCTCCCTCCTTTTCGTCCAACTCCATCCCTCTTTCCTGAAAAAATTCTCTTCTCTCCCTCTCTCATTCTGTCAGATCCGCCCCCTTTACTTCCCTTCCCCTCATTTCCTCCCAACATTTTCTCGCCACCTCGCTTCCCTTCTCTCCCACCAACCTCTCTTCAAATCCCCATGTTCTCCTGCCGTCTCTTAATTTATCCCTTTGCAACTCTTCTCTTATCATATACCCTGGCGTCTTCCACCCCACCTCCAATAACCACCTTAAAAACCTCTCCTGCAACTTTTCTATCCCTTCCCTCTCTCTCCAACTCCTCCCAAATCTCTACCCCATATGATACTGTCCACTGACCACTGTCCACATCAACGCATCAAACAGCCACAGCCTTTTCCCCAATCCCCTCCGAATCTCCTCTTTCCTATCCCCCATACCTGTCCCATCACCGCAGTCCCCTTTTTTATCATATCTTTTATTTGCTCTTCTTGCCCTCCGTTTCTCTGGAACATGTACCCCAAATATCTAAAGGTCTTTATCACCTCCACCGCCCTTCCTTCCCAGTACCATCTTACTCTCTTTCTTTTCCTCCCTCTTCCTGAACCTCAAGATTTTCGATTTTTCCACATTCATCGACAAGCCCTTTTCTCTTAGATACCCTTCCAGCCTTGCCATCATCGACCTCATCCCCTCCTCCTCCTCTGACAGCAGTATTAAATCATCCGCATAAGCTAGCGTATACACCTTCCCTGCTATTAATCTTATCCCTCCCCACCCTCCCTTCTTCATATGTTTCTCTACATCCGCGATCAATAAATTAAATAATCCCGGACTCAGCGGGCAACCCTGCTTCACCCCTCTTGTCGTCCAGAACGCGCCGCTTATCTCCCTTCCCACCCTCACCCTATTCCTTGTCTCCCTGAAGACGTCCTCGCACTTTCTCACTTTCGAACTTTTCACTAAAAGTCCTTCCTTACCCCTCTCTTTCTCATCTCCTTACCCAATATCTCCCTGTCCACAGAATCAAACGCGGCTTTCAGGTCTGCAAAAAACGCCACCATTCCCCCTTTAGCTTTACCCAATTGCCTGTTCATCAGGTAATTAAGTGCATAGATATTATCTATCGCTTCCATCCCTTTCCTGAAGCCCGTTTGATTCTGTGGCACCAGGTTCTTCTCTTCGACCTCCCTCTCCAGCCTCTCTCCTAATATCGCGGCGTATATCTTGTACATGGCCGGGACCAAGGTCACCCCCCCTGTAATCCTCCACTCTTTTCCCTTCCCCTTTTTTTCTTATCGGCACCACTATCCCATCGCTCCAATCCTCCAACCCTTTCTATACCTTACACTGCTCCCATACCCAATCCGTCAGCCTCTCTCCATCGAACTTCCATACCTCTCCCGGAATGCCGTCCCCTCCTATTGCCTTGCGCTTTTTCAGCTTTTGCGTTCTTTCAGTTTTCCCATCACCCTCACCACCTCCCCCTCGTGATGTCCTGTTTATTGTCCCCTTCCCTCCTATCCCTTCTTTCTCCTCTCACTACTCTACCTTCTAACCCCTCCCTAATAAACTTTTAAAATATCCTACCCACTCCTCCAGCTCTATCTCTTCATTTACTCTCCTCCCCTTCCTCTTTTCTCTATTCACCACCTTCCTGTCCCTCCGTCCTCGTCTGCTTTGCCACCTCCAACTATCTCTCGCTCTCTTCCTTCCTTTTTCTCTCACAGAGCCTATACTCCCTTCTGCATTCTTTATATCTGTCTCTCTCTGTCTCTCTCTCCGTCCCTTTCTTCCATCTTCTAAGCTCCATCCTCACCTTTTTCTTAAGCTCCCTATTCTACCAACCCCTTTTCTCCTTTCCCCCTTTTTCTAGCCCTTGCCCCTCTCTCATTATTTCTTGTATCTCCTTCTTCAATTTCTCCTATCTCCCTTTCTTCTCCCCCCATATCCTCTCCATCCTTTCTCTAAAAATCCCTTTCCCTTCCTCTGTCCAACTCCATCTCCTCCTGATCCCCTCTCCATCCTTTCTCTTTTTGATCCTTCCTTCCTCCCCTTTGATCCATACCACGACTGGGAAGTGATCAGAATCGACTCTCTCCTCCACTCTTACTTTCTCTATCTTGTCCCACATCTCCTGGTCCCTTACTACGTAATCCAGAACCGACTCTCCCCGTCCTCCTGAGTAGGTTCATGCTCCATCCCCATCTTCCTGCATCCGTTTAAAATAAACCATCCCATCTCCTCTAACCTGCTTACCAACCACCTACCCTCCCTACTCACTTTGCCATCCATTGATCTCCTCCCCTCTACCCCCTCGCTTAATCCCCCCCTCCCACCAGCCCCCCAGCTTCCCTGTTCTCTCTTAAAATCCCCCCAACTATCATTCTCGATCCTGTCCCGCAATCTTCCGACCACTCCCTTATGACCTCCCACTTCTCCTCCAAATCCCCATTTACGGATATCCCAACAATTCTCCATCCCTCCTCCCTTAACTTTATCACCCTCATCATCAGATCGTCCACCTCCACCTTGCCCTCCTTCACCGTCTCTGTTCCCCTCCTTCCCCATCACCATTCCCTCTATCGCCCTTCCCTTTTTGTTCTTCTTTTTAGTCAATTGCACTTCCCAAATAAATCCTCCCGGTAGCTTCCCCCTCACCTTCCCCCATCTCTTTTCCTCTACCACGTCTTAGACATTACAACCACATCCCATTCTTCGATTCCTCTCCAAAAGTCCTTGTCCTTCTTTCCAAGTCCCGCAACGTTCCAAAAAGCTACTTTGCAATGCTCCTTTCCCTCTTCTCCCCTTCCTTCCTCGCCTCCTCCCTTTCTCCAATCATCTCCCTCCCTTTCCTTCCATTCCTCTCATCTCTTTTAACCCCTTCCTCTCCTCCGTACCTCTCCTCCCACCCAACTCTTCGCCTTACGCTGTCCTCCTCCCTTCTTTCCCCGAGCGCTCTTCTTCCCTCAACCTTCCACCTTCCCTTCCATCTCTTCTCCTTCCCATTCTGTCCCTCAAAACCTCTTTCTTATCATCCCAATTCCACCATTCCCCTTCTATCATCACCTTACCAACATCCCCCACCCATACCCTCGCTCCCCTTCTCTCCTCCGTCATCACCGCCTCCCTAAATTTCCATCTCGACTTTCTCTCCTCCCTCGTCAGATCGTCCTCTATCCAGACCTTTCCTCCTTTTAGCTTTCTCTTTTTCTCCATTATCTCCCTTTTTTCCCCTTCCCTCTACCTCACAATGACCATCCTCCCTCTCTCCTCCTTCCCCGTTCTCACTATTCTTACCTCTTCCACCCTCGCCTTCGCTCCTATCTTCTTGAACACTTTCTCCACCCCTTTTCTTGCATCCTCCTCTACTTCCTTAAAGCCCTTCACCACAATGTTATTTCTTCTCTCAGTCCTTTCTCTTCTTTCCCTCTCCCTCTCCAGACTTCTCACCCTCTCCTCCAACTCGCCGTCCCCCTTTCTTCTACTCGCCTTCCCGCCCTCTATTTCCAGCGTCCTAGTTCTTTCCATCTCCTCTAGTTTTTTTCGCGTTTTTCCGCTTCTCCTATCTTCCCTCTCTTTTCCCACTTCTTTTCCAGCTTCCAATTCTCTTTTCTAATCTCTCCCTTTCCGATCTCCACTCTTCCTCCCTCCTTCTCATCTCTTCCAGCTCCCTTCTAATATCCCCTATGCTCTCCTCCATCCTTTCTCACTTTCCTTTAAAGTCCTCCATCCATCCCTCCAGAACAGTCATGATATCCTTTTCCCCTCTCCTGTACCTTCAGCGGGGATCTCGGAATTATCTTACTCCTCTGAAAACAGCTTTCCTCCTCCTTCGCTCTTTTCTCTGTCCCACCTGCTGCTTCCTCTTCCAGCTCTCTTTTCCTCTTCAATAATTCCCACATCCCCACATTACTATTCGTCCTTTCCCTTCCCTTCTCTTTCCCTCTTGCTTCCTTTCCCCTTCGCCCCATCTCCCTCGAATCCCCATCCTTCTCCTCCCTTTCCATTGTTTTCTCCTCTCTTATGCTGCCTGACTCTCTCTCGTCCCAATCTTCTACCTCTTTTACTACCCCATTTCCTCTCTATTTTTAGCTTATAGCCCATCACTCTTGCGCACGCGCCTTTATTTTATCGCGCCGTGCGCTGTCCAACTAGGTTCTCTCCCTAACCACCTAACTCCTGGCCAATCTTCGTCTGCCTCTTCCCACCGTTCCACCCTATCTCTTACCCCTCTTCCCTTCTACCCCAGCCTGCCGCCTAACCTCTCCGCGCTATCTCCACTCTCCCGTCCTTCTATTTCCCTTCTCCTCCCCTCATTCGCCGCGCTCCCTTATCCTTCTCTCTTTCTTACCTCGCACATCACCATATCTATCCACTCCTCTCTCTCACACTTCACCTCACACAGCACTGCAACTCTGTAACTTCGCTACTAATGTATCCGCTCCAGAAACGAAAGTCCTATTTATTATCAATTAATGTTATTATAAAACATATAAAATTAGTTAAAAAAAATTTAATGTTTGTAAAAATAAAAATAATTTAAAAAAATTGTTTTAATAATGGTTTGGCAGAAGATACAATTTAACATGAAACGCACTTTCGCATAAAACACGCGCACTTTTAACATGAAACACTTCTGAGAGCGTGCGGCGGCTCCGCCGTCGAGCTTCGAGCGATAGGGGTGAGGGGACAGTAAGCATCGCCTTCGAAATCCGGCCGAAAAGGGCAACTAATTTCGAGCACTGATCTAAATATTTGGAAAACTAAATAAAATATCAAGACTAGAAAATTTTTCTCACATTGTGTGGTTTCAAGCAGAATATAATTTAATTAAAAAAAACTTCATATAGATATATCGAAATGATGTAAAAATTAGCATTATTTCTTTAAATAAAGTTATAATTTTTCTTACATGATACAATTTCTCTAGTTATTCTGATGTAAAAGTATAAAATAAGATTAAAGAAAAGTTAAACTCTGCGAGGCATCTTATATTTTAACATAAAATATTAATTATTTTATATTATTATTTTTCTTACACTATTAAATTATCTATACATAAAATTATTAAAATATTATCGAAAAATAAAGAATTAACGAAATAATTGATATTTTATGTTAAAATATACCAGAATAAGATGTAAAATGCCTCACAAAGTTCAATTTTTCTATAACCTTATTTTATACTTTTATATCAGAGTAATTAGAGAAATATGTACAAAATCATATGTACAATTCATATGTATAAAAAATTATATGATTTTATTTTAAAAAATAATGGTAACTTTTGATATATCTATTCAATATGAATTTTTTTTAAATCAAATTATGTTCTGCTTGAAACCAATCTGAAAAAACTTTCCGGTCTTGACATTTTATTTAGTTTTCTAGATATGTAGATCATTGATTAAAAATAGAACATTGTTTATTGGAAAAGTACCTGATTTATTAATATTACAAGTATTTTTTCTAAAATTGTATGTGTGTGTGTGTGTGTGTGTGTGTGTGTGTGTGTGTGTGTGTGTGTGTGTGTGTGTGTGTGTGTGTGTGTGTGTGTGTGTGTGTGTGTGTGTGTGTGTGTGTGTGTGTGTGTGTGTGTATGTGTGTGTGTGTAAACATTTGTTTATTATAATTATATAATTATTGTATAATTCCAGTCTCATAATTTAGAAAGTACTTACTAAAACAATGCTTTGTTAGTATTTTGAAAAGCTCTCTAGGTCAGCTACAAGAATATGTAATAAAAAGTGAAGATTTCTATTTAAAGAAACAAAGTTGATCTCTATATAATCTTAGCAATGCCACTCAAGGTGAAACTGATGAAATTAGTAACAATATCATATCGAACTCGATAATGCCATCGCTAACTCATGGTACTTCTGGCATTTCATTAAAACTAAAGATTTGCTTCTGGCATGTTATAAAACTTCCCAACGCACATTTAATGCTTCTGGTGCGTTATTAATACTAGTCAGCGCACGATAAACGCCTCTGGCACAGTAATATCATCCGGTGCACGATTGATGCTTCTGGAATTTTATTAACAATAAGCAGCGCATGGATGCTTCTGTTGTTATGGTTTGTTATTATTATCCACCAGCGCATACTTAACGCCTCTGACACGGTAATAATATCATCCAGTGCATGATTGATGCCTTAATCTTAATGTACATATGACAGGTGCCTCTGACACGTTATTAATATTTTCCAGCGCACGAATATTTATCGTCCTGTTCTGTAATTTTACAAATTTTAAAATGACAGTGTTTCCAGAAATATACAGGAAGGGAGCAACGCGAGATACACACAAAAGATAAGGCACATACATGTGCTCTCACGCCTCTTTACTTTAAGACGGTTTACTTTAAGAAAAGAATAGAAATACTGTCCTACTCTCTCGCGCTCGATGCGCCGTGAGAAGAGCATAGAAATACTATTGATAATGTGAACGAAAACGGAAACCGTTACATATGATCATTGTACTTTATATATAATATTTATTATAATAGGCCGTTATATAATTTTATCTATACAAATTTTAAATAATGTAATATATGAGTATAAAATTATTTTATAATATATTTTCTATTATTTTCTTAAAAATTCAAAGTTTGCTAAATTTTGAGTAATTAATTATAAATTCGACAAATTTGTTGCACGATTAATGAAATAATCAATTTTATATCTTATTTCTTCTCTCTTTTTTTATTTGAAGCAAGCGAAAATATATGCTATAACAACAAGTATATAACAAACTTGTAGAATTTGTAATTACTTAAAACATAGGAAACAAATACATAATAAACAAATACATAATACTATATTTATACTAATTATACTTTTTTTATTAATTTAAAGATATAAATAAAATTATAATAAATTAATTCCAATATTACCATAAAAGATTTATCATCAACCTTAATTAAATAATTTATCTTATTTTCCAGAATTATTTTTACTATTACCTTATTTAATTTATTTAACTTAATTTTTTAAATAAAAATTTCATTTTTTTATTCCCACAAATTTTTATATTACTTACTATTTTTATTAATTAAATATCAAAAAAAACCTATTTTATTTATTTTGTATTCAACTTATAATTAATTAATTTCATTCATATATTAATATAACTATTTTATTTTTATATTTCTTTAAATTTGCAATTTAAAGTTTTAAATAAACTATAATATAAATGTTAAAAATAATTTAATATATTTCTTAAATAAATTTACAATTTATTACTTAAATCAGACATAACATTTTTTTATAAACTTTAAACAATAAAAATATAATTTTACTATTATATTTTTATTATTTTACATATTCTCTACATATTTAAATATATTTAATTTTTAATTAAAATTTACATATTTATATATTTTACATAAATTTACAAGTTTATAAATATCCTTAATAAATAATATTATGAATAAATGATTCTTCTCTACAAACTATAAGGATATTGATATTCTCTACTTCTTATTTGCTATTTGAGTTGGAATAATTGGCTCTTCTATAAGAACAATTATCTGATTAGAACTTGATTCCTACAATAGTTTAATCAACAACGATCAAATTTACAATACATTAGTTACAAGACATGCCTTCATTATAATTTTCTTCATAGTAGTATCTTTTATAATTGGAGGTTTCGATAACTTTTTAGTTCCTTTAATATTAGGAACACCTGATATAGCTCCATGAATAAATAATATAAGATTTTGATTACTTCCATCATCAATCTTTTTATTAATTTTAAGAAATTTATTATTGGGAGAGGTGTTGGTACAGGATGAACAATTTATCCTCCTCTTGCCTCAAATATTTTCCACAGCGGACCTTCAATTGATATATCCATTTTCTTCTTACATTGCCGGTATATCCTCTATGCTATTAATTTCATTACAACAATTTTAAATATACGTCACATAAATTTCACAATAGATAAAATTCCTCTACTAGTATGATTTATTCTTATTACAGCAGTATTATTATTACTATCCCTCCCAGTCTTTGCTGGAGCTATTATTATATTATTAACTGATCGAAATTTAAATATAACATCCTTCAAGGGGTGGAGATCTTATTTTATATCAACATCTGTTCTGATTTTTTGGTCATCCTGAAGTTTATATTTTTATTCTTTCAGGATTTGGATTAATTTCACATATCATCATAAACGAAAGAGGAAAAAAAGAAACATTTGGCTCTCTAGGAATAATTTATATCAAAATTGCAATTGGATTTCTAGGATTTATTGTCTATTACCATATATTGTCTATTACCATATATTTGATTTAGATATAGATACTCGAGCTTATTTTACATCTGCTATAATAATTATTGCTATTCCAACAGAAATTAAAATCTTTAGCTGAATCTCCATTCTTCATGGAATAAAAATCAACTATAATTCTACACTTTGATGATCCATAGGTTTTATTTTCCTCTTTATAATAGGAGGACTCACAGGAATTATATTATCTAATTCATTTATTGATATTATTCTTCAAGACACTTATTATGTTGCAGTCCATTTTCACTATGTTTTCTCTATGGGTGCTGTTTTTGCAATTATTGCTAGATTTATTCATTGATTTCCATTAATTTCTGGATACTCTATAAATACATTTTACTTAAATATTCAATTTTTATCTATATTTATTGGCGTTAATCTTACCTTCTTTCTTCAACACTTCTTAGGTCTCAGAGATACCTCGTCATTATTCCGACTATCCTGATAACTTCCTTCAATGAAACATTATCTCTTCTGTAGATTCGTTTATTTCAATTTTAAGTTTAATCTTATTAATATTTATTATTTGAGAATCATTTTCAGCCAAACGAAAAATCATTAATATATTCTTCCCTAGCTCATCGCTTGAATGATTCAATCAATACCCCCCATTCAACCATAGCTGTAATGAAATTCCCTCTATTTAATTAAAAAAGAATTAATATATATTTGCTAATAATTTAAAAATCATTATTATATTATAACAAATTTATCAAATTAATTTTATTTTAATCAACTCAATTAATTAATTACTAATGCTATCAATAATTAAAATTCTCAAATCTTTTATTAAAATACTATTATTCTCATTTAATATAGCAGATTAGTGCACTGGCTTTAAGCGCTAGTTAAAAAAAATTTACTTTCTTTTATTAAAAATTAATACATGAATATTAAGTCTACAAAATTCAAATGTCTCAACATACGACATAATAATCTTCTTTCACGATATAACAATAATAATCTTAATTTTCATTACTATAATAATTCTATTTATTATAAGAATAATAATATTTAATAATTTCACAAATCGTTTTCTATTACATGGCCATCTTATTGAAATTATTTGAACTATTACACCCATATTCATCCCCATAATTTTTATTGCTATTCCCTCAATCAAAATTTTATATTTAACAGATGAAATTCACGATAACAAATTAACATTAAAAACTATTAGCCAATATTGAACGATATTGAATACTCTGATTTCAGCAACTTAAATTTTGATTTATTCATGATTCCTACTTCACAACTCAATATAAATGAATTTCGACTTCTAGATGTTGACAATCGATGTATTACCTATTAATTATCCATTACGAATTTTAACTACCTCAATAGATGTCATTCATGCATGAACACTACTTTCTTTAGGAATTAAAATACATTCAACTCCAGGACGTTTAAATCAAACATCAACAATTATTAACCGGCCAGGAATTTTTTATGGTCAATGTTTAGAAATTTGCGGTATAAATCATAGATTTATACCAATGGTAATCGAATCTACAAACTTCCTCAATTTTAAAAATTGATTATTATACATAAAAAAAACTATTAACATAAATATACAATCTAATCATCAATATATAAAAATTTCACTATTATACTATTATATAATAATATATATTCCTTTTCAATTTACTTATTTCCTTTCCTCTCCTTAAATTTTCTTTAACATCCCTACTCGCTTATCTCTTTTTTCTCCTTATAATTTACTATTATATATTACTACTCAAAGCCATAATCAATCCTATTTATATTTATAACTCATTAAATGATTGATAAAAAGTATTGATTTTTTAAGTCAAAATATAATACATAATTTTTATTTTTAATGAAAAGAATTAGTTAAAAATATAACGTTAAATTGTCATTTTAAAAATATTAAAAATTAAAAATTTAATATTCTTTTATGCCTCAAATAATACCCATATATTGATTATGCTTATCCTCTTCGTGTTTATTATTATTTATTTTATCAATTTTATTTTAATTTAACAGAATTAATTTGTCGAAAGATCATTACTATTTCTTAATTTAATTCAAATTTTAAAAAAATTAAATGAAATTGAATGTGATAATTAACTGAGTAGTATTCAAAAATTAATTTTTATATAATATAATAATAAATTTATTTTCAGTATTTCATTCTTCTACATCACTAAATTTATCTTTAAACTGATTAAGAATAATGTTAATTTTTATCTATTTACCTTACAAATTTTGATTTGACCATTCTCGCTTTACTTTTTTATAATCATCCCTTATTAAATATTTATTCAATGAATTTAAAATATTAATCTCGTACTCCTTCTCAAATTTAATTATCTTTTTAAGTTTAATAACTTTTATTTTTTTTTAGAAATTTTTTATGATTATTTCCTTATATTTTTACTGCCACTAGTCATATAAAAATTTGTTTAACTTTCTCCCTTTCAATGTGAATTGATAATCTATAGAGTATTTAATTATTTCAATGAATTAATAGATCATTTAACACCTCAAGGAACTCCCACTGTATTAATACCATTTATAATTATTATTGAAAGTATTAGACTAACCATTCGATCTCTCACCCTAGCTGTCCGTCTAACTACTAATATAATCGCAGGTCACATATTACTAGCTCTTTTAGGTTCAACAGATGAAAATTTAACATCCATATTTATTATTATTATATTTTTATTGGTAAGCAGAGTGCGACACCTCTTCCAAAGAATTCAAGAGCGGAATCAAAGAGCGAAAAACTGCTCGAATTGGTTCATTCCGATGTTTGTGGTCCTATGAGAGTCAAGTCTCTTGGAGGAGCAGTATACTTTGCAACATTCATTGACGACAAGTCAAACTAGGTTGAAGTTCATTTTCTGAAAACAAAAGATGAGGTAAAAACAGCCTTTAACTTTTAATTCAAGGCACTTGCTGGAAATCGTACCGAGCAAAGAATAAAAACTTTGCGTACGGACAATGGCCTTAAGTATTGTGGCACTGATTTTACAGCTAGGTTAGAACAAAACGGCATCAAACGAGAGCGAACAGTTGCCTATACGCCGCAAAATGGCAAGGCTGAGCGAATGAATCACACACTCGTTGAGATGGCTAGGTGTATGCTGTTGGAATCTGGTCTATCAGAAACTTTTTGGGCAGTAGCCACTGCAGCCTATCTTCGAAACTGATGTCTCACGAAGACCTTGATAAGTCTTCGAAATCTGGTGTGGCAGAAAACCAGGTGTTTTTCATTTGAAAACTTTCGGCTGCAAAGCTTTTGCACTGAACAAGAAATCTAAAAAAGGCAAGTTTGAGCAAAGATCAACATCTTGCATCTTCATTGGATATTCTACTGAGTGCAAAGCATATCGTCTTTGGAATCTAGAAACAAAACAGATAATAGTCAGCCGAGACGTCGCATTCAAGGAAACATTCAACAGAATTAAGGCCACAGAAGAGGAAAGAAAATTTCCAGGTAACACACTAATCATCAGTAATTTTGAGAACAACGGTGAGGATGATCATCAAAGTTTGCACGAAGAAAATGATAAAGCTGAGTTCCCAGATGATAGCAATCTTCCTAATGATCTTCCAAACGATCTTCCCAACGATGGAGGACAAATCGAAGCAGACGTGGATCTACCGCCACCAGCTGAAATTGCAAGAGAAATGCCTGTAATGATTCAGAGGGAGTGAGGACGGCCTAAAATTGTAAAAACAAAAGGGAAAGCCAAGAAAACAATTCCATATAGTTGAGACAGAAACCGTGGAGAGAGCAACGCTAATGAACGAAAAGCCAGGGAATCCTTCAGTTCGAGAAGCTTTAGCCGGGCCATATGCAAAAGAATGGCAAAAGGCTATGAAAGCTGAATTTGATGCCCTCACCAAGAGCGGAGCCTGGATCTTAACTGATCGATCCTGAAAAAGAAGGTTATTGGTTGCAGATGGGTTTTATGAACAAAATACGACGCAGACGGAAACGTTGAACGTCACAAAGCTCGTTCAGTGGCTAAAGGTTTTAGTCAACGAAATCGATTTTGAAGAAACTTTTGCTCCTGTTGCAAGACAGAGTTCCATTCGAATGGTTATGGCCCTTTCAACTGAACTGAGTCTCATCTTGTACCAACTCAATGTAGTCATGGCGTACGTAAACGACTTAAAAGAAGAAATCTTCATGGAACAAGCCGATGGTTTTGTGAAAAAAGGAAACGAACATCTCGTTTATTCTCTTAAGAAATCAATCTATGGTCTGAAACAGTCAGGAAGGCAGTGATTCAAAAAGCTGGATCAGCGACTGCAAAGTTTTGGCCTAAAACAGTTGAACAGCGATAACTGCGTTTACATGCAAAAGATAGAAGAAACTTTTCTGATTGTAATCGTCTATGTAGATAATTTAATAGTCGCGGCTGATTCCGTTGAAACATTTACAAAGCTGAAAGAAGCTCTAGCTAAAGAGTTTGAGATGAAGGATTTGGGAAAATTACACTACTGCCTCGGAATAGAATTCCAACAAAATCCAATCTCGAAATCAGTCTTCATGTGCCAGAAGAAAATATATCGACGATGTCCTAAACAAGTTTGGAATGCAAGATTTAAAGTCTATGGTAACACCGATAGATGGAAATTCGAAATTGAACAAAGAAATGGAGTCTACGGAACAAGAATCTGAAGAAATGAAACGAATTCCTTATCAGTCTTTAATCGGATCCTTGATGTACCTAGCAGTATCAACAAGACCTGACATTGCATATGCAGTGAATGCATTGAGTCAATACAACCGCAATCCTGGAAAAGCTCATTGGTCTGCTGCGAAGCGCGTTTTCTTATATAAGATATTTAAAGGGAACACACAATCACGGATTAATGTACCGCAAAACTGGAAAGGATTTAGTTGGCTACGTTGATGCTGATTGGGGTTCCAACGCCGACTATCGGAAATCAGACACCGGATTTGTTTTCAAGGCCGTTGGTACTGCTATCATCTGAAGCCAGAAAAGAACTGTCACTTTATCTAGCACAGAAGAGTACATTGCTTTATCGAATGCAGCCAAGGAAACATCTACCTACGAAGTTTCCTGAGTGAACTCGGATGTTTAAATCCCAACAGAAAGTCAACACTCGTTTATTGTGACAACCAGGGTGACAGAAATTAATGCGTAACCCGGTATATCATCGGCACACATCAAGCATGTTGACATACGTCATTACTACGTGCGCGAGGTCTTTGAACGAGGCGAGCTGAACATCGAATACATTCCAACGTACGAGATGATTGCTGATATTCTCACCAAAGGTCTGTTTGGACCGAGTCATCGAAAATGCCTACAAGGATTGGGAGTTTGTGATTTGCAGCAGTGAATATAAGTCAGTCTAAGTGAACCCGCGTTGAGAAGGGATTGGTGTGCATACTTAAATAATACAACACGCGTTTAGTGTTTATGCAAGAATGCTTGATTAGTCTAAATGGTGCTGCCACCTATATATTGTCTTTATACAGACATTTTGAACTATCGGATGTGTATGATTGCCTATATTCTTGAATGTTATATAGCAAGTGTAGCGTTTACTACTATCTGTATTTTTCAAGTTTGTTATTTCTTCCATGTTTATTTGTTCCATAAACATAAAAACTAACAAATGTCTTAATTGATTGTAATTTAAGTATATCCAGGAATATTGTAACAATATTACGAAAATATTTTACGAAGGAAGTTATGACAATTTACCGCCGTAAAGAAGACAAAAGATAAACATATATTTATATATTTATATATTTATCGAGGCATATTTTTGCAAGCAATTATTTGGTAAATAATTAACATTAACATTGCTATTGTCATAATCCCAATATTGTCATAATTATGGTACATTTCAGCATTACAAAATTTTGTAATAATTTTAATTACAATATTTTCTCTATGTACAAATTAATTTCAAATGTATTCAATTCTGTTTATAGATATATTTGTCAATCGCGCTAATTTCAACATGACAGAAAGAAATTTTTACAAAGCCTTGGGAAATGTTATTAGCAATGCTAAAGATTGGGATATAAGAAGAAAAGTAACCAAAGGAACTTGATATAGTACAGAACAAAGAGAAAGATACCAAAAATACAAAAGGAAATGATACGAAACATAATTTAATTAAAATGGATAAATGCGTCTATTGGCAACAAGACAAAGAAAATGAAAATATAAATATATAAAAGCATCTGTCGACAAAGATATCTTAAACATTAAATATAAGCTATATAGATATAATATATCTTATATTACATAGGACAATCACTATTACTGATAAGGGAAGAACGCCAGTTGGCCAGTTGACAATTATAATTAAATACAAAAATTATTCTCTTATAATTAACATAAACGAAGGTAGTCTGAAAAGTTTGAGCCTAACATAGAAACAAGTATTTTTTCGATCAAATATAGTTTTATTTTTCAACATAATCTCCTTTTAAGTCGATACACTTTTCCCATCGATACTCTAACCTCTTTAACCCCTCCAAATAATAGTTGGCGTCTTGCTCCGCAAAATAGGCGTTTACGTATGCGATGACCTCCTCGTTCGATGAAAATCTCTGTCCTCCAAGCGAAACTTTAAGCTTAGGAAACAGGAAAAAGTCGCTGGGGGCCAGATCTGGTGAATACGGTGGGTGGTCCAACCAATTCGAAGTGCAGTGAATTTTGGCCATGGCGACCGCCGAAGTGTGAGTGCGTTATCTTGATGGAACAGCATTTTCTTCTTCTTTAAATGCGGCCGTTTTTTTTGCAATTTCTGCCTTCAGCTTATCAAGTAATGATGCGTAATACGCTCCCGTTATTGTTTTACCTTTTTCAAGATAGTCGATACACACAGACAATTCCGTGACTATCCCAAAAAACAGTCGCCATTACCTTCCCAGCTGATGGAACCGTCTTCACCTTTTTCGGAGCAGGTTCACTCTTTGCAGTCCACTGTTTTGACTGTTCTTTTGTTTCTGGAGTGTAGTGATGGATCCAAGTTTCATCTACAGTTATGAATCGACGCAAAAAATCTGACTCGTTTCGCTTGAATCGCTCCAACAGGGCCTTGGAAATGTTCATTCGAATTCGTTTTTGGTCCAAAGTGAGCAAGCGTGGCACCCAACGCGCGGATAGCTTGCGCATATCCAATTCTTCAGTCAATATATGATAAACGCGTTCTTTCGATATGTCCATAGCCTCTGCTATCTCCTCTAACCTTGATTCGACGGTCATCCAGTACCATTTGGTGAACATTTTCGATGTTATCAGCGGTGATCGCAGTTTTTGGCCCGAATGCTCATCATCAGCCAAGCTGGTACGATCACGTTTAAATTCAGCTGCCCATCTTTTTACGGTGGCAAATGATGGGGCAGAGTCCCCGTAAACAGCGTCCAACTCGATTTTAATTTGCGCAGGCGTATTGCCTTTCAAATGTAAGAATTTAATCACGGCACGATATTCAATTTTTTCCATTTTTACATAAACGCTGACATCGACTGACACAAACGACTGTCAAACAACTGAGCGTCCAAAATGGCTGAAATTTTCACAAAAGTCTTTCAAAGCATATACTATTGTAGTACTAGAATGGTTTTGACGAGTAACTCATCTTCATGTTAAGGCTCAAAATGTTTCAGACTACCCTCGTATAGCTTTATTTGGTACATGATTTTTCACTAAACTTTGTTGTTCGATTATTATATATATATATATATATATATATATATATATATATATCTGATCTTACCGAAGCCCTATTAACTTTTCTATTGTATATTGCTAATAAAGAAAACCGAAATAATCAATGTTGTCTAGCCCACGCAGAAAATCACAAAGTATCAATAATACTCGACAGTATCATCTTCGCGATATTACATTCCTTTTTTTTCATTACTACATATATAATGTCGGTGGAGAGCAAAATATTAATTTTATTATATATTTACATTTTTAATATTTTATATACCGTAAGACAAGGACGAGACAAGGACAAGGACGAGAGCGTTCTAGAGCACGTTGGTACAAATAACAAAAGGATATATACATTGAACAAGAAGAGGAACAGTTATGATAAATTATCAATATAATAAAATAATATTATATTAGTTAAAAGGTAAAAATTATAAGCATTAAATTATAATAAAAAAATTGTTGCTACTTGTTATCACTTGATTGTTATCACTTGATTGTTATCACTTGTTACTATACTTATGTTTGCATCATGACGACTGCATGATTCTTCTCTTTCGGGTATCAGTTATTAGAATTTAATTAAGCGAATAAACGAGTGACATATGTTCGGTTGAGGAACGCTGTTATATCGCTGTGGACCTCGAGAGTTTCCGAATTTCGAGGAAGGCCCTGGAAGGTTCATGGTAGCCGAATAATCGCCAAATCTTTCTCTCTTAATATTCCTCTCTTCTCTCCTTACTGACTCACTTGTTTTCCTAGTGAAACCCAAGGCATTGATTTCGAGACCGCCACGATCTAAACGCCCCCTGAAACGTTTGAGAAATTAGCGAAAGAGACGGGTTCGACAAGCGGCCACTAACATC
Source organism: Pogonomyrmex californicus (assembly GCA_024349325.1). Taxonomy (NCBI): domain Eukaryota; kingdom Metazoa; phylum Arthropoda; class Insecta; order Hymenoptera; family Formicidae; genus Pogonomyrmex; species Pogonomyrmex californicus. The sequence continues at coordinate 849,742 of JAECZD010000021.1, forward strand.
ACGAGGGACTCGAGCCAGAATTTTCACAAAAACCGCGGTTACACAAATCAACCATTCCAGGTCCAGAATCTCTCCTTGAACTCTCTGCTCGCCCTTTCTCCGATGTCCCCTCCGAACCCCTGAATTGCCCCTTTTCTTCTATAGCGCCCAGTTACTCGCCTGAACCACCATTCCCCACACAATCCCCCCTTCTAGATTTTAGCGATCTATCTCCAAGTCTCTGGGAACAAGAAGAATATTCTTTTCCTCCTGACCTATTGGAAGAACCTTGCCTCTATCATGATTTAGAAACTCCTCCCCCGGAAGAGGATCAGGATTATACCCCTCCATAATTCATCATCAAAAATAACACATCCACACTCACATACATACACACGAACAAATCCCATTAAATATATCTTAGGTAAATGTACATGAAAACTAGAAGTAATGATCACACAAATCTTTGTAATTTTGTTAAAATTGTATTTGTTTAAAATTATCAATTATATGTAAATTCAATTTACTTGACGTTTAGTTATTTCCTCTCTCTTTCACTCCCCGCTATCCCAAGGTTCGCACATGATCCTGTCCCTGGCAAAAGAGATTAAATTCTCTTGCCTAAATTACGGACCGACGGACTTACGTCACGCAGTCGGAGTCGGAGCATAGCATCTTTCTCAAGGCGTTAACTCGCATTCGTGGATCTGCCGTGCGTCCGACTCGTAAGAACGTCCACCTGCGAGAGTGTATTTGGAGCGTCCTTCCTAGCCCATCCATATTTTCTCTTTAAAATAATTATCTCAGGTTGGACGTAACAAATCACAGAAATTTTGGGGCTCGTCCGGGATGATAAGTGCGATCTTTGGAGACGGGAATGACTATGAGGTCTAAAGCCGACAATGCTAAAATAGACGTTCTCTACAACCTTGGTCTAGAGAGTGGCGGTAATCCTAAAAAAATTAAATCAGAAACTATACACATTTCTATCCCAGCAAAAACTCCTGCTCCCAGACCTATTGCCATTTCTTTAGAAGAAACCTCAATTGTGGAAAAATTAGAAACCATTTGTGAAGTGTCCGAGTCTAATACATTAAGCTCCGAAAATTTAGCGTTAACGGGCAAGTTTGACATTACTACGAATAGCCAGACGGAAGATTTAAATAAATTAAGTATGGTGTAAAATAATCCTTTCGCCACATTAAAATATTGAGGCCGTTCTTTTCTTTGATGGTCAGAATATCTCTCTAAGTTATTTTATCGAGGGATGTGAGGAAGCTAAATCTAGGTTGCCAGATGAAGCCGAATCGCAATTCACCAAAGTTATAAGAACGCGAATAATCGGGAAAATCCGTCGTACCGTCGCAGGTCAGGACTTCGACAATGTTGCTCAACTCAAAAATTTTTTAAAAACAAATTTATGGTCATTCCAAAAACGTATATCAATTACAAGGTGAACTAGACTCTATTTATTAAAAAAAATAATAAAGACGTTGTAACTTACGCAAATCGGGTAAAGATTTTAGAGAAATAAATATTAGAGGCCAATCGAAACTCCGGAAATTCTTTCCCAAGACGTAGTATCATAGACTCGTTAAAAAAGGATATGTATAAATGTTTTATTAGAGGTCTGAAATCGGAAATCGAACAAAGAGTAGCCAGAAATCTCGACGTCAAGGCCGATGCATTATGTATAGAAAGAGAATTACGCGTAATATCGGACTTGCGCCGTGGATCAAGTACCATCTCAAAATCAATTAATATTACTGTACCACGAGAAACCTGTCAAATTTGTTATAAAAACGGATATTCAGCTAATAATTGTAGGAAGTTTAATCAAAATTCTTATCAAAATTATAGTAGAACTGAGAATTTGGGAAACGAAATACTGATTTGCCAGATTTGCAAAAAACGCGGACACGACGCTAATACGTGTTGACTTCGCAACCCACAGTCACGACGAACCATTAACATGATACGTAAAAACACTATCATCTGTCAGTTATGCTCGAAATCGGGACACAATGCCAAGACTTGTCGCACGAATAATAACAGCAATCAAAATAAGACTTTCCTGATCTGTCAATGGTGCGACAAACCCGGGCACTCGGCTAGTAATTACTGGAAGAAACAAAATGATCATCAAACAGCGGGAAATAAATCGAAAATCTCTTATCAAAATTACAACTTCGGTCAACCACTAAAGATTGTCGATCTAAGTTAACCCAAAAATCGGATAGTTCTCTGTATTGTCGCTACTGCAAAGGGCATCTTGTAGAAAACTGCGAATTACGAATTTCAAACAATAATCGCAGAAAAGCAAACAATTCGAAAAATTCCAATAGTCCACCAAAGTCGGGTGTGCAACGAAGGGCCGAGAAGATTTCATACCCATCGATGTCTTCAACACCGATGAAAAACATGAACGCTCAACCCGTGACAGTAAACTTCGACAAACATAGCATGCCTGTCCGGATAACCTTAGATAAGATAATTTCTCCTTTAACTTTTATGTTAGATACTTTCAGACCAAATATAATCAAAGAAAATTTTGTACCTAAAAATATTGCTATTGATCACTCTTGCATATTAAAATTAAATGGAATAAATGAATACCCCGTTTATACTTACGGTGAAATTATCTTAACTCTCTTTAAAATCTTGGTAAAATTTCACATAGTGTCTAACAATTTCTCTATTTCACAGTCTGGTATACTCGGTAACGATTTCTTTAAACAAACCTCCTCAACGATAGATTATGCTCAGGGACATTTAAACATATCTGGAATTAATATACCATTCTCTTCTCCAGAAATCATCATCGTACCACCACGCTCAGAGTCATTGTTTTATGTGAGAATAGGTAATTCCAAAGTAAAGATCGGATACATATCTAAATTAAAAGTAGCTCATGGGATTTATTCAAGAGATTCCATAGTAGAAAACATTGCTGGAAAAGCATACATAAATATTATAAGTACGTTAGACGAAAAAACAGAAATACAAGTACCAATATTGCGATTAAGACTCTCGACGAAATACTCAACAATTATGAAAAATATCTCGAGGCGCATAATTCGGAAATTCCAACGTATTCATTATCTCTGGATAGTACTGAAATTGTCAATGATAAGGTTAATAATGGAAATGATATCGAAAAGATTATCAATCCTAAGAATGAGAACGAACACGTTTACTTACTTGAAGACGGGACTACAGATACAAACCAAGAGGGAAATAAGAATCCTATAAACCCTGAAAATGAAAATCAAATTCATGAGAAATTGGAAAATAAAGACAAAAATAAAAATGAAAGCTTCAATTTCAAAATCCCTGGAGGGAGAAATTTCCAAACTTCTCCTGAGAATCCTAAAATTGCAGAGGGAAATTACCAAACCTCGTCCCAAAACTTAAATAATCCCAAAAATCCTGAGAGTGGAGATAACCAAACCACCTCAAAAAAAAATTCCGGAATTGCAGAGGAAAATTTCCGTATTTCCCTAGCAATTTCCAGCTCCGTCGGTTACAAGGAGGGAAGTTACCAAACCTCACTGCGTAATTCGATACAATTCTATCCAAGAGAAATTAAAAATAAGAATTTCCCGCTTTAACTAAAAAATATTAAATTTCGGAGAATTGGGATGCTCTCGAAGGAAAGAAATAAAAGAACAGGAACCTTTCAAAATACCATCAAGGAGTTCATAAAAAGGGCAAACTTAATTAACAACTATAAAATAACTATAAAAAAACTATAAAAATAACTATAAATAACTATAAAAATGAAAGATAAAAAATCGTCTTCCAAAATTTTTTCATCAAAACAAAATCAGTCTCAAGAAATATTGGATAAATATATACGCAAGCGTAAATCAAAACATAAAGACAAATCCACACAAAGATTGTCATTCATTAACCAATAATCCCCACGAATGCTTAGTAATATCAAAGGAGAACGAAAAGGATCGGCTTACTGAAATTGTAGAATCCTTGCGGTTGGAACAAGAAACGAACAAGAAAAGGAAAGGGTAATAAGCAAGGTAAGAGAATTGTTAGAAGTCGGAATAGTAAACCCATCTCAATCTCCATATAACACCCCTATGGATAGTGCCTAAAAAGAAAGATTCCAAGGGGAACAAACGCTGGAGAATGGTTTTGGATTTCCGAACATTGAACGATAAGACATTGGAGATGCCTACCCTTTACCGAATATTGTAGATATCATTGATCAATTAGGAGGAGCCTAATACTTCTCAGTTTGCGATTTAGCCTCTAGATTTCACCAGATCAAAATGGATCCTTCAGATAGTCATAAGCTTTTACAATTCCTTTCGAGCATTATGAATTTGATAGAATGCCCTTCGGTTTAAAAAACGCCACTTTCCAATGTCTAACGGATCTAGTGTTAACTGATTACAAGGGAAAGAATTAGTCGTCTATATGGATGATATCGTTATATATGTCTCCTCACTAAAGGAACATGAAAGGAAGTATAATAATTTAATAAACAGATTACGCGAAGCAAACTTAAAATTACAGCCAGATAAATGCGACTATGCCATCAGATTACTGAGTGAGGACAACAAGTGACTTAGTTTCCACAATTATAACAGGAAAGAACGAGTTTCGTTTGTCGTGTACGTGGACTTGGAATACATCCTGGAGAAGAAGGGAAATGGACATCCGAAAACATCAAGCTACGCGTACCAGCATCATCGGATATTTAGCATAGAATATTATGCTGCTCGTACGATAACTCACTATCCACATATCAGTTTTGTCGCGATAAGGATTGCGTCGTGTGATTTGTCGAGGAACTCAGAAGTTTAGCGTATCGCGTAAAGACTATTTTGTCCGCTAATGTCCTTACGGGAATTTTACGCGAGAAGATTGGAAAAAATTTAATAACGCTACGTACTGTCACGTGTGCGAAAAACCATTTGCTCCAGATGACACTCGGATACGCGATCATGGCCATCTAACCGTCGATTTAAAGATCCTGCGCATTCAAATTGTAATTTAAATTACAAAGACTTGCATTGCATTCCCGTAGTTTTTCACAATTTATCCGGTTATGACGCGCATTTTATCATTACGGAAATAGCTACGGCATATGAAGGACGAGTAGAATTACTTCCGATAATAAAAGAAAAATACATTTTGTTTACAAAAAATGTCAAAGATACGGAAGACAAAAATGATCAGAAAAATTGTGTTAAATTACGATTTATTAATTCATTCAAATTTCTCAATATCAGTCTCAACAAACTGGCATCCTTCTTGAGTAAAGGTAAGCTATGAATATTGCAATGCGAGTTTCAAAATTTATCAACACAAGATTTTAATTTACTGATGCGAAAAGGCATCTTTCCGTACATTGACTGCATCGAAAAGTTGAAGGAGTTATGTTTACCATCACGCGAATCATTTTACAGTTCATTGACAGGTGACACCGTGTCCGAGAGCGATTACGCGCACGCCGGCAACATATGGCAGCGGTTCTCTATCCGAACGCTCGGCGAATACAGCGATTTATATCTCAAGACTGATGTCTTGTTGTTGGCTGATATCTTTGAAAATTTTCGTGATAGTTGCATCGCGAGTTATGGACTCGATCTTGCGTACTATTATACTCTACCAGGTTTTACGTGGGACGCAATGTTGAAACATACTCGCGTCAATTTCGAACTGTTCACCGATATCGACATGGTCATTTCATCGAACGCGGTATACGCGGTGATCTAAGTCAATGTTCCAACCGATACGCGCGAGCCAATAACAAATACACGCAGTCATACGATCCATCGAAACCATCATCGTATCTTATGTACTTTGACGTTAACAACTTGTATAGTTGGGAAATGTGTCAACCATTGCCTTACGCAAATTTTCGATGGATCATCGACGTATCCAATTTTAACGTAAACGCAACATCACTGGATTCGCCTATCGGTTACGTTCTCGAGATAGATTTGCAGTACCCGGAACATCTTCACGACGCACATTAACCGTTTTGTCCAACGCGTGATAAACTATCCGATAAGCGACAGGACAAACTCCTTGCAATCTTGTACGATAAGAAACGTTACATTGTTTACGTAACGTTTCTTATCGTACAAGATTTACTTTAGCGGTTGTGATACATTATCACAACCTACAACAATGTATTCGTCATGATCTTCGCGTTACAAAAATACATCGCGTATTGCGCGATGAATTTTTGCAATCTCCATGGCTCCGGGAATATATCGAACTCAATACGAAATTTAGAACACTCGCTAAAAATGATTTCGAGAAAAATTTATATAAATTGATGAACAACGCAGTCTTTGGCAAAACCAGAAAGAATGTGCGCAATCACGTCGATGTTAAACAAAATGGGAGGGAAGATATGACGCGGAGGCAATGATCGCGAAACCAAATTTCCATAGTCGAAGCGTTTTTCAGAGAACTTGATCGCGATCAAATTACGTAAACTCGAAGTGAAGTTCGACAAACCAATCTATATAGATATGTGCATCCTCGACATATCAAAGACATGTTTGTATGAATTTCATTAAGATTACATGTCACCATTGTATAGCGAGAAATGTAAAGTAATGTACACGGATACAGTTTAATTTATCACATCGAGTGCGATGACGTATACGATATCATGAAACGTGATATTAAAAGATTCGACACGAGTGATTATGCGGTTGATAATATATGGTAATCCACTCGCTAATAAAAAGATACTAGGTTTGATGAAGGACGAAACCAATGATGTAATTATGACTGAATTCGTAGGGCTTAGAGCAAAAATATACGCCTTGCGTGTTGATGAAAAAAGTCAAAGGCATCAAGAGTAACGTAGTAACAAAATCAGTGACATTTGATGATTAACACACACACACACACACACACACACACACACACACACACACACACACACACAGTGTTTGCGAGACGAGACTGAAATGACGCGACAGCAGTCTTGTATAAGATCAAAATTGCATAAAGTATATACGAAACAAAAATTGCTCTAAGTACGATGATAAACGATACATTGTATCCGACTCTACCGACACACTGCCATGGGGACATTATAAAATATCATTATAATACATATCTTGTAAATAAAAAACTCATTTGTTTTGTATAATATATATTTATATATTGTAAATAAAAATTCATTTACTTCTATAATAAATTGTAATGTCATTTATTTCTATAATAAATTATAACATGTATAAAGAAACTTGTATTAAATTTATTTTACAACACGTTACTTTTGTGTATCCATGAATTGTGCGAATTATCAAATCCCAATCATTTAACATAAACCTCGTTCCCCCTTTTGCCTAATACTTTTTCAACGAGATACACATCGGGGTTTACAATGCGATGCAATTCGTATAGAATCCTCCAGCGATTGATTTTCCACATGAATCTTGCAATAGATATGTCACGGAATTAGTTTTCTGAACTTTGATGATCTTAAACATCTCCGTGATCCAATTTGGCATATAACATTTTTCAAATATTGTCTTGAATTTATTCACACGTATCGAATCGCCTACTTTGAATCGTGCGGGTGCAGCAATTTTTATGTGATTATACACTGTGGTCAAGAGTTTGTCTGCGATTGCGGAGATAACATCAATGGGTCGCATTTGATGCTTTCGCGTATTATACGCCGTACGTGGAGACGTGGTAACAAATCGAGCCATCTATAATTGCCATTATGAGTAAACATCTTCCATCGTCTCGAATTATCTTTTCGATTGTTCTTCGCAACTTCGTTTCCACTCTTGGTCTTGAGCGATATGGCCCATGCGTGCTTGCTCAACACATCGATAACAGTGAGGATATAGTGATAATCTTTGTTAAATCGCGTATAAGGTCGCATCTCGACTACCTGCCTAGGTCATCGTACCCGCGTACTATGACACGTCTTCATGGAAAATTTCTTTTCGCCGGAGCGTGCAGTTCCTCCACTAGCCGCTGCTTCTCAGAATTTTTCTTCTTCTCGAACATGCAATTAACACAAAATTTGGTGTATATTCTTATCTACGTATTCTCGGTGCGATAAATAATCATCATTTGTCGAAGCTCGTTTAATATTCTGCACGTCCTTTTGGAACGCAATCAATTTCTTCTCGATTTCGTTCTGTCGATCCTTCAAAATTTGTACACTATGTTCTACGTTTATTTACAACGTCGCCATCATCTACCGGTAACGCTACACATCGAATTTTGCGTGACTTTGCATCAAAGTCGGCTGCGACCACGCAAAGAGCGTTATCGCGCACGTAATTTCTGACTAATTCACTCCATTGGTAATACGGTTCTGCTCCGCTTCTTCCGAGTGATGTCCCAAACTTGTTGATTGACATTTCGACACTTGTTAAATGACTCATTTCCTTGACACGCGATTCAATTTATAATAAGACCAGCTTCAACAAGTTTTCTCGATAATTGACTGTATCTCGTTGTCATGAGCGTTGTGACCAGCTTGGCGCGAAGCCTTGAGTAATCGGAGACGATCTACAAGTTCATTTAGATCATCCCAATGCACGTAATTGATGGCATTATCGTTTAGTGTTATGACACGTGGTATACCTCTTCCGACTTTTTGGGATAGAAGGGGTGCGATTACATACTTGTATTTGTATCCTTTATTACCCATAATTGGATTAAGCATATTATGATTACGTCTATGCGTGTTTATCTGTAGCAAAATATCTTTGTATTTCTGTTTATCTTCTTCAATATACAATTCATCGTCAGGTATCTTTTTAAAAATTAACTCGTAAATACCTTCCGTTCTCAAATACCTTATTCCGTTTATAAATATATTGTCATCTTTGCTTACATCGAAACGCTTATCACAAAGCATCATGCCATCGTTGATGAAATAAACACCGTAAACATTATCTATATCCTTGTTTCCGGTTAAAACAGCTCCCATGTACTTTTATCCTAGTGGACCGAAATGATTTTGCAACGTTTCTAGACCTTCCGAGGTTTGTAACTGACGTCAAACAGACATCACCAGTGACTCGTTGATAGTTTCGAAAACATCTTCGACAGGTAAAATATTGTTCGAAGGCTGTTCATATGGTATTGCATGATGTGTGACATTAATCGGAACAGAGATCATCATTGATACGTCCGATAAAGCGTTTGATCGTTTTCGTGGAGTAGAAGTTATCAGTGAATCATCTATTAGGTGTACAAAAAAGTTCTGAGCTTTAGATTTCATACAACCGAAATAACAATTTAAATTTTATATATCTTCCCGCCCTTTTGCGGCTTTAAAACGTTGACATTTGACCTTCTAAAATGCCATACGGATTGGCGTTTGATGCACATAACCTCAAAAATCAGTAGTGTTCACGATGGCAATAACAAAAGAGCATATTCGATTTTCCATCCACTTCGCATTTCATCTAAAGAAAAATGCTGCTGAAGCCACTGCAACGATTTGTGCTGCATATGAAGAGAACGCTGTAAGTCATATTACATGTAAAAGATGGTATCAAAAATTTCGCCAAGGAGATTTCAGTCTTGAAGATGAACCGCGTGCTGGACGCCCTCAAAAGATTGAAACGGACGAATTGCAAGCACTGCTGGATATAAACTCTGCGCAAACTGAAGAGAAGCTTGCAGAACATCTTGGCGTTACGCAGCAAACCATTTCCGTACATTTACATACGATGGGAAAGGTTCAGAAGGAAGGCAGATGGGTTCCGCATGAATTGTCCGAAGACAACAAAAATCGTCGGCGTGACACTGCACTCACTTTGCTTTCAAAGTTCCGGAAAAAGTTTTCCGGAAAAAAGATTTTCTGCACAAAATCATTACAGGCGATGAAAAGGATTCTTTATGATAACCCTAAACGTAGAAAATCATGGGTTGACTCTGGTCAACCTTCGACATTGACGCCAAAGCCCAATATCCACGCCAAGAAGGTTTTGCTCTGTATCTGGTGGGATTGGAAAGGTGTGTTGTATTACGAGTTGTTACAACCGGGTGAAACAATCACGGCAGACCGCTACCAACAACAATTGATCAATTTGAGCGATGCATTAGAAGAAAAGAGGCCATTTACTGGCCAAGGACGTCGTAAAGTGATCTTGCTTCATGACAATGCTCGACCACATGTTGCGAAAGCGACTCAGGACCATATCTTTGCGTTAGGCTGGGAACTTCTCCCGCACGCGGCGTATAGCCTAGACATGGCGCCTTCCTTGCTACCTATTCTGGTCGCTGTAGCATCATTTGGCTGATACACATTTCGTGAGATTTGAAGAGATACGAAAATGCATTGATGACTTTATCGCTTAGAAGCTGGTGAGCTTCTATCGTCAAAGAATTCGCAAGCTACCCGAAAGATGGCAAAAGATCGTTGATGCAAACGGGGAATATTTCGCTTATTAATATTTTTTTGTTTGTTTTTGAATAAAGATTGAATTTTGCAAAAAAAAGCTCAGAACTTTTTTGTACACCTAATAAATTTTGCCACCGTTTTCGTTTTGTCTCCCTTATTATGTTAGGCTCCTCTTATAGTTAGATTGTTCACCGCCAGTATTTTCAACAATTTGAATCAAAGGTTCGACAATCGGTTTGAACTGTCTTTCCAAAGCAATATCCTCCTCCATCTTACCCGTTTTTAAGGCGCGATACGAGGGTAGTCTGAAAAGTTTTGAGCCTTATCATGAAGATGTCGTTACTCGTCAAAACCATTCTAGTACTACAATAGTATATGCTTTGAAAGACTTTTGTGAAAATTTCAGCCATTTTGGACGCTCAGTTGTTTGACAGTCGTTTGTGTCAGTCAATGTCAGCGTTTATGTAAAAATGGAAAAAATTGAATATCGTGCCGTGATTAAATTCTTACATTTGAAAGGCAATACGCCTGCGCAAATTAAAATCGAGTTGGACGCTGTTTACGGGGACTGTGTCCCATCATTTGCCACCGTAAAAAAATGGGCAGCTGAATTTAAACGTGATCGTATCAGCTTGGCTGATGATGAGCGCCAAAAACTGCGACCACCGCTGATAATGTCGAAAATGTTCACCAAATGGACGACCGTCGAAGGTTAGAGAGATAGCAGAGGCTATGGGCATATCGAAAGAACGCGTTTGTCATATATTGACTGAAGAATTGGATATGCGCAAGCTATCCGCGCGTTGGGTGCCGCGCTTGCTCACTTTGGACCAAAAACGAATTCGAATGAACATTTCCAAGGCCCTGTTGGAGCGGTTCAAGCGGTTCAAGCGAAACGAGTCAGATTTTTTGCGTCGATTCATAACTGTAGATGAAACTTGGATCCACCACTACACTCCAGAGACAAAAGAACAGTCAAAACAGTGGACTGCAAAGAGTGAACCTGCTCCGAAAAAGGTGAAGACGGTTCCATCAGCTGGAAAGGTAATGGCGACTGTTTTTTGGGATAGTCACGGAATTATGTGTATCGACTATCTTGAAAAAGGTAAAATAGGTAACAATAACGGGAGCGTATTACGCATCATTACTTGATAAGCTGAAGGCAGAAATTGCAAAAAAAAAAACGGCCGCATTTAAAGAAGAAGAAAATGCTGTTCCATTAAGACAACGCACCTGCTCACACTTCGGCGGTCGCCATGGCCAAAATTCACGAACTGCACTTCGAATTGATTGGACCACCTACCGTATTCACCAGATCTAGCCCTCAGCGACTTTTTCCTGTTTCCTAAGCTTAAAATTTCGCTTGAAGGACAGAGATTTTCATCGAAAACGAGGAGGTCATCGCATACGTAAACGCCTATTTTGCGGAGCAAGACGCCAACTACTATTTGGAGGGGTTAAAGAGATTAGAGTATCGATGGGAAAAGTGTATCGACTTAAAAAGAGATTATGTTGAAAAATGAAACTATATTTGACCGAAAAAATACTTGTTTCTATGTTAGACTCAAAACTTTTCAGACTACCCTCGTACTTCTTGCGAATTGAATCACTCGTTTTCGCAATCTGCTTTACTATTTTCTTGCAATCTCTAATCTTCTCATTATTATCCATGTTCGTAAACGTTGTCTAGTCGATGTATCAACAACAACTAACAACATTATAGTATCGCAAAATCGTTAAATTCTTTTCTATATCGTCCATTAGCAAGCGTGCTGTCTTTGTCTATCATTACGAAACCATATTTTTGTTGTCAACAACTGCGACATAATTCACAGAAATCCTCGTAGGACATGTCAGTGTTTACGTGATCGTTGTATACATGTTTTAGATTGGTATCATCTTGTTTAAATAGAATCAACAGATTTGCATTGTCGCGGATAAGGTGCTTGGGTATCTTTGGATACGTCTAACAGAGATAGAAGCAATCAACGTCAGCGTGACGGCCCATTGCAAAATACTCTCTTACTGTATCTTGCTTGTCGCACGCCACGTCATCAAAGATAAAGATGGAATTCGGAAGCGCTTCGTTCGGTGGAATGACGTTGCTATTATTGGAGAATATAAAATAACAAATTTCTTCTATTGATGTTAGTAAATTTTCCAAGTATCGATATTTCGGTTGCTGCAGCGATTTAGAATATATGTACACGTTTTCAAAGCGCACACTGTGCGGACTCTCCAGCAAACTTATCAACACGTTTGTTTTGCCACAATTTGACGGACCATATATGATACTACATATAGAAGTGGGTAGCATGTTTCCATGTTGCGTGTTTTCCTTTCAAGTTGTACTTTGTCATCTAAATTAATCACTCTGATCGTCTGCAATTGTCGCACGAATTGCATTTTGTCTCCCTACAACGACAATAACTGAAAACGATATAGAAAAAGTGGATCTATTTATAGAGGAGTATGAAGCGAAACCGCACAATAATCAAAACGTTTCTTATCATGTCAGATAGTTGCGATATTTACAATACAACATCCAAACAGTTACAATATATACCGAAAGTTATTTTGCTACGAGAATTTCAAAACTGTATAGATCTCTTGTGGGACAAGCTGTCTGAGCATATAAAGACGGTTTTGGAGGTTCGAACCTATCGTTGCTGCGTCGAACATTATAACCAATCGTGGCTACGCACACACATCGACGGTCCGGACCGTTGATAAAGAATTGTGACGAATGTCAGCGAGAGGCAGAGGTCTGTTAAATCAAGCGATAAATTCCGATAAAAAAGCGCTTCCTTTCGAATTGCATATCCCCGGATATCAATTTTGCGGTACTGGAACGCATTTAGAAAAGCGGTTGAGGAATAGAAACGATCGAGGAATTAATCTATTGGATGCTGCGTGCCGCGAACATGATATAGTTTACTCACAAAGCAACAATTCCGCTAAATGACACGTAGCCGACAATATACCCGCCGCGAAAGCGCATCACCGCGAGAGATTCGACTCTGAGTGAAAGAACTGTCGCCGCAACCGTCTGGGCGGCCATGAAGGCCAAGACAAAAATCGGCATGGGTTTGAAAATGAAGAAGAAGCCGATGAAGAAAGCAATGAATAAAAGAATACTTCCGGTAGCGAAACGCGGTGGTATCCTACCTATCCTATCATTCTTGGGAGTTCTCGGTTCATTGGTTGGTGGAGCAGCGGGAGTCGCCAAGGCAGTGAACGATAATAAAGCTGCGCGTCAACTAGAAGAATTGAAACGTCATAATCGTGCTATGGAAGATCATGGACTTTATCTCGCTCCGTACAAGCGTGGACGAGGTGCCTCTTCAAGAAAAAAAAAACGTTCAAAGAGACGTTAAAAATTCCTAAAGGTATACTACCAACGTACAACTACAACAATTGGCAACGCGTATGCGCATTCCGTTTTAGAGGTGTTTTTATGTGTACTACCTTACCTACAGGAGTACATCGAAACGAGAGCAGTATCTTGAATTTGGATAATGCTGAGGGATCAGGTATTCATTGGATAGCGTATGCAAAAAGGGGGATCGAGCTATTTATTTTAATAGTTTTGGCAATCTTCGAAGGAATTGATACGATATCTAGAAAAGACATACATCGAGTATAATCGCACATATCAATGGTATGATCAAAGCAATTGGACAACTATGCCTGCAGTTTCTGAAGGGAGTTGACAATCAATTTAAGAACCGACATTGCGTTGTATAAAGTCAGTATTCGATCAAACATGTCACTAACGTTTACGTTGACCGGTAAGAGTAGTCTGCTCTCGGTAAGCTACTTTCCAGCCATAGATTTGAGCGATGGTGATTACGAACTCGATCTGGCAGATTTTGAAACGTACCACGTGATACCGAATGTAACATTGTCTAATAACAAATTTTACTTTGACAAAGACGACAAAAAAATTGTCATTCCCGAAGGATCATACGAACTGCATGCACATAAGCAGATATTTAAAACATGCAATATTATAACAATATCCTCGTCTCAACGATGTTGTGAAAAAGAAAATACTCGAAAGAGAAAATGAAGGAAACGAGTATCCACTGATTATTCGAACTAATAACAATTCGATAAAGAGCGAGATCAAATGCGCTTATCGAATAAATTTCGTCAAACCTGACAACATTGGACCGATGCTTGGATTTTTGTTGAATCGCATGCTGGAGCCGCAACAATGGCACGAATCAGACATACAATTATATCATCAACGTAAATATTATTCGCATAAAATGCAATATGACCGCTAATGCGTACAGCAACGACAAGTGCGTATATACAATACATGAGTTTTCACCGAGCGTGCCGCCAGGATATAAAATATCGGAAACGCCGACGCCGATGTCGTTTACCTTCCGATCATTGCACGAAACATTACAGCATTTTTAATGATACGCATTATGGATCAAGATGGCTGGATTTTCGCGGAGAGGAAATCATCGTTAGATTGCATGTACGTAGACGACAGCGATAACAAGGATGTTGAATGAAATGCTAATGTTGAACGAATAGGTGAAACAAATAAAGGACACAATTTTTGAGGCGACGATCAAGAGTACTAAATCACAGGGTAGAAAGAAATTCAACATATCCAACGTTAAATTTTTAAGATCATTAGGATTCATCGTTCGAAATGATTGATATCTTAAATATTGGAAGTGAGCCAATCTTTGACGATTGCGTCATCAAGATTGAGACTCACACGTATAATACGCAAACATGATGTTTGGACATAACGATGAAATAAGAATACCTATACAATAGCAAGATTTATACACCTTGCCGTGCGAAAGCTTTCTCTATGTCGAAGGAAAATTGACGACAAAGAAGAAAAATAATGAATCAGTGACAACTCTTGGAAACAATTGCGTTTATGTTTGATGAAATTCGATACGAACTCAATGGTGTGGAGATTGAGCGCAACAGAAACCGAAATAACCAGTACAATCAAGAATTATGTATCGCTGACGTATGACAAGGCGCTAATTTTGCGAAACGCAGGATGGAACATTTCATCGATCATATCAGAAGGATACTTTAATTTTTGCGTACCGCTCAATTTGTTGTTTGGCTTTTGCGAAGATTACAAACGTATGGTTGTTAACGCTCGTCACGAATTGATACTGATACGAGCGCGCAGCGACAACAACTGTATGGTGAGAGTTTCGACGATGGGATCGGAAATAAAATTATTCAAAGTACAGGCGAATGCCTCATGTAATGTTGAATGAAATCAATAAACTATCTTTGTTGCGAGCTTTGGAAAGTGGGCGATATCTGAGCATAAGATTTGGCTCATGGGATTTATACGAATATCCTTTATTACAAAGTACAACCAAACATTCGTGGGCTGTAAAAACGTCGACTCAGCTAGAGAAACCGCGGAATACGAGCGGAAATTATCTTTGCTCTGCAGACGGGTCGAAAGAATAACGTGTCTAAAGATGTTACGATATTCGATGACTGTAAATTGTCCAATGTGAAACTTTATTTAAATTCCGAATTTTATCCGTACGACGACTTAAATCTAGATTTTAACAAAAGTAGATATCATCCTCTTTGACATGTATGCATGTTTTCGTAAATCATATTACGGATACGATTGTTACGAAACGCTTTTCACCGTAGGAACATTTTTGACAAAAGGACCTATTGTGGTCATTGACTGCTCGCGACAAAACGAGTCCATCAAGAGCGCTACTATAGATGTACGAATAGAATTTGATTGTAAAGAAAATGTACCGCTGAATACTACCGCTTATTGTCTCATCTTGCACGATCGCGTTATCGAATATTGCCTATTATCCAATGTAGTGCGCAAGATTATGTAAACTGCAACGTTTGCAAATATCCCCTCTTTTTTAATATAAGAAAGGAATAAAAATTCAACATATTTGTCGATGGAGCGTAGTCTCAAAGGAATTGTTTTTTCGTCATGATCGTTCCAACGTTTGCGGATCTGCAAGGATTCGTCATCGAAAGGAGATTTGTCGTGAAGGAAGTAACTGTGTTGAGAAAGAGGACAATTCTCTCTCATTATATTTTTGCAAGTCCTATACCATGGCATCTCTTTACAAAATCCGACAAATCTTGCACTTCCTGATTGATTGCAAATCATCATGGATTGCGATGGGAAGACGGAATGATTCCGTATAGCATGGCGGAACGTTTGATTACAACAGCTGTGATTGACATAGAAGATGAAGCTCTCGTATACGTTAAAGGATGTCAGAAGAAAGAATGGTTGACAAATATGCTCGATAGCGATGCGAGGGATGCTGTCATCATTGAAACCTTGGATATTGATTATAAAGATTTAGAATTGTTGAATAATCTAAATGTTAGCAATACTTTTCGATGTGTAAAACATTCGAAACATTGCGCGTTACAAAATGTATTTAAAATATTTAACTGGTGGTTACAATGCCAGAAAGAAAAATTTTTTAAATAAAAAATATTTAAACATTAATATTAGGTGTACAAAAAAGTTCTGAGCTTTTTTTTGTAAAATTCAATCTTTATTCAAAAACAAACCAAAAAATATTAATCAGCGAAATATTCCCCGTTTGCATAAACGACCTTTTGCAATCTTTCGGGCTTGCGAATTCCTTGACGATAGAAGCTCACCGGCTTCGAAGCGATAAAGTCATCAATGCATTTTCGTATCTCTTCAAATCTCACGAAATGTGTATCAGCCAAATGATGCTGCAGCGACTGGAATAGGTAGCAAGGAAGGCGCCATGTCTAGGCTATACGCCGCGTGCGGGAGAAGTTCCCAGCCTAACGCAAAGATATGGTCCTGAGTCGCTTTCGCAACATGTGGTCGAGCATTGTCATGAAGCAAGATCACTTTACGACGTCCTTGGCCAGTAAATGGCCTCTTTTCTTCTAATGCATCGCTCAAATTGATCAATTGTTGTTGGTAGCGGTCTGCTGTGATTGTTTCACCCGGTTGTAACAACTCGTAATACAACCTTTCCAATCCCACCAGATACAAAGCAAAACCTTCTTGGCGTAGATATTGGGCTTTGGCGTCGATGTCGAAGATTGACCAGGGTCAACCCATGATTTTCTACGTTTAGAGTTATCATAAAGAATCCACTTTTCATCGCCTGTAATGATTTTGTGCAGAAAATCTTTTTTCCGGAACTTTGAAAGCAAAGTGAGTGCAGTGTCACGCCGACGATTTTTGTTGTCTTCGGACAATTCATGCGGAACCCATCTGCCTTCCTTCTGAACCTTTCCCATCATATATAAACGTACGGAAATGGTTTGCTGCGTAACGCCAAGTTGTTCTGCAAGCTCCTTTTCAGTTTGCGCAGAGTTTATATCCAGCAGTGCTTGCAATTCGTCCGTTTCAATCTTTTGAGGGCGTCCAGCACGCGGTTCATCTTCAAGACTGAAATCTCCTTGGCGAAATTTTTGATATCATCTTTTACATGTAGACTTACAGCGTTTTCTCCATATGCAGCACAAATCATTGCAGTGGCTTCAGCAGCATTTTTCTTCAGATGAAACACGAAGTGGATGGAAAATCGAATATGTTCTTTTGTTATTGCCATCGTGAATATTACTGATTTTTGAGGTTATCTGCATCAAACGCCAAACCGTATGGCTTTTTAGAAGGCCAAATGTCAATGCTTTAAAACCGCAAAAGGGCGGGAAGATATATAAAATTTAAATTGTTATTTCGGTTGTATGAAATCTAAAGCTCAGAACTTTTTTGTACACCTAATATGTTGTATTCCTTTACCCTATCCATGTATATATTGTAGTTTAGATGCTAAATATAAGTATAAATGCAAAAATTGCTAGCTTGTCACAAATGTGATAGTACATACACATATATAACATATGAAATTGAGATATATAAACGAAAGAGACCGAAACTTTTGTCAGTAATTGAGATATATAAACGGAAGAGAGAACGAGACTTCTGACTCTACTGTTAGAATCCTCCCTTCTTATTCGGGGGCTCGAGCTTGATGCAATCTCTCCTATCGTGCTCCAGGAGGATTATTTGTATATTTATCAATGGCGTTGGAGAGTGTCGCCGTTGCAGTCCGACCTGCATCCACCGAGAGAATAGGACCATCATCTCTCTGGAGGTCGTGGGGATTCGAAAGAATACATGTATATATGTATCTGATATCACTATAAAATTACTTTTTTTTTAAAAAAAGATAAAAAAAGGGTGTCAAGTATAGTGGAATACTTTAAAATATCTGATATCACTATAAAATTACTTTTTTTTTAAAAAAAGATAAAAAAAGAGTGTTAAGTATAGTGGATATTGCCAAATCAAATGATTGCGTAAAATTTATATAAAAGATTTGATATTAATAATTGGCGCCAAGTTATAGTCTTACAAACATGGAGCTAGAAGTCCATTTTACAAGTCAAATTATATATTTCAATCGTATAAAAGATTTGATAAACCACTGTTTTAAAAAAATAAAACTCAAGTAGTAGTTTCTTTAATTTAAAAATAATAAAAACCAAATTATATGTATATCTTTCTATCCATTAAAAACTTCTTTTTCTAACCCAAGTGGTAGTAATTATTTAGCTTTAAAATATTATTATATCACAAAATTGCTTTACTCAACCTACGGTTTTATCACAAAGAATTATAAAGTAACAGTATAAAATAAATGATAAAATTTTATTTAAATAAAAAAAATTTTTATGTAAAAACACTTGGCGTTGCTTATACCTCTAAAAAAACAGAATAAGATGTGTGTGTGTGTGTGTGTGTGTGTGTGTGTGTAATTATAATTTAATCATATTAAATAATAAATTTTATTATTTGTAACATTCAAATAATCTCATCATTAATTTTGCATTTTCGTTTGATCTTGGTTTTTATTATTTTTAAATTAAAGAAACTACTACTTGAGTTTTATTTTAAAACAGTGGTTTATCAAATCTTTTATACGATTGAAATATATAATTTGACTTGTAAAATGGACTTGTAGCTCCATGTTTGTAAGACTATAACTTGGCGCCAATTATTGATATCAAATCTAAATTATAAATTTTACGCAATCATTTGATTTGGCAATATCCACTATACTTAACATTCTTTTTTTATTTTTTTTTTTTAAAAAAGATAATTTTATAGTGATATCAGACATTTTGAAGTATTCCACTATACTTGACACCCTTTTTTTATCTTTTTTAAAAAAAAGGTAATTTTATAGTGATATCAGACATTTTGAAGTATTATATTATATTATCGGCAGCAATCGATAAAATAGATAGCAATTTTTTTATTCAATTATTTATTTTTTTTTCTTATAATCTCCTATCTTATTATGTTATCCTAATAACTTTTACGATTTTTGAAGGTATCGAGAGACACATGAGGATAACAGGTAGGAGGTAGGAGGTTACAAGAAGTGGTACAACTTAAATTTGGCGCCATGCAGATAATAAAATATTATTATATTACCGGCGGCAATCGATAAAATCGATAGCAATTTTTTTTCAATTCTTTTTTTCTTATAATCTCCTATCTTATTATGTTACCCTAATAACTTTTAAGATTTTCGAAGGTATCGAGAGACACGTATCCCAACTCTCTTCCGCTGGGTTGATAAGATTAATAGTAACATCTCGTGATAGACGTTGCAGCCGTACAAAGACGACAATGATGACGTTTCTTAAAGTAAAAATTTCCAAATCGGACTTTGCATAGCAATATCTCTGCTTGTAGGACACGTAGCAGAAAAATAAAAATACTTTTATTAAGTCGGACTCAAGCTATCGATCAAGCCTACTTAAAACTTGATCGGTTTAGCCGTTATTGAGATTCGATTTCAGATGCTCGAATCTCGACAATTCGCGTAAAGTCACACGGCAGTGTTCTCGGTTGATCTTGACTTGACACCCGAGACATTACCGTGTCTCCTGATATTGTAATATACATATATATATATATATATATATATGTATATATATATATATACGTATATATATATATATATATATATATATATATATATATACATACGTATATATATATATATATATATATATATATATATATATACGTATATAATATATACCAGGTGTATGCATAAGTTTTTTCCGGTTTTTTAGTAAAAAAAGACACGTAATTTTCAAGGGAAATTAATTTTTTTTTTATTCAAAATATTGGCCATCGGCTTCTACACATTTCGCCCATCTTTCAAGTAATTTATGAATACCATGCCAGAAAAACTGCTTGTCTTTTGCGGCAAACCATTTGTCGAGCCATTTTCCAACTTCCTCGAAATTGCTGAAGTGCTGCTCTGCGAGCGCGTGCCCCATTGATGCGAAGAGGTGATAGTCAGATGGCGCCAGGTCTGGGGAGTACGGCGGGTGCGGAAGGATGTCCCATCCAAGCGATTTCAAGGTGTCTTTCACTGGTTTTGCTGTGTGAGACGGCGCACTTTGTCGTGTAACAAAATCACTTTGCCATGTCTTCTGGCCCATTCCAGTCGTCTTTCGATTAATGCGTGGTTTAAATTAATCATTTGTTGGCGATAGCGTTGTGTATTAACGGTTTCGCCGGGCTTCAAAAGTTCATAATATACAATACCGCTCTGGTCCCATCAGACACAGAGCATGGTCTTCTTGCCGAAGCGATTTGGCCTTGGTGTTGATGGACTGGCTTCGCCAGGTGAAAGCCACGATTTTTTCCGCTTCGGGTTTTCAAAATAAATCCATTTTTCGTCACCCGTCACAATTCGATACAAAAATGATTTCCTTTCGTGGCGTTTAAGCAGCATTTCACAAGTGACTTTGCGATTTTCCATTTGACGTTCATTTAAATCGTGTGAGACCCATTTACCGAGTTTATTGATCTTTCCCATTGCTCGTAAACGTCTGCTGATTGTTTCTTGTGATACATGTAATGCTTCTGCTAATTGCCGTTGAGTTTGAGTTGGGTCATCATCCAATAACTTCTGCAATTGCTCGTCTTCGCATTTTTGTGGTCTACCAGAGCGCTCACTGTCTTTCACATTGAAATCACCACTTTTAAATTGTCGAAACCATGTCTCACATGTTCTAATCGATGGAGCGTGTTCACCATATGTTTCTACCAGCAAACGATGACTTTCAACAGCCTTTTTCTTTTGATTAAATAAAAAAAGCAATGCGTGCCGCAAATGTTCTTTTTCAGGCACAAAACTCGACATGATCACTGAACGATAAAACAAAGACGCTAGTTTTTGGCGGACTCAACTTGTGTGTGTTTGTAGTTTTAAATGTCAGACGAACAAAATGATGTATGTGTCAAATTAATACGCTGCGTACTTTTCGCTGGCGACATCTCTTAGTTAAACCGGAAAAAACTTATGCATACACCTGGTACTCCATCCCCTATCTTCAATCTTTTCCACCAGCTTCCTTCTCTGTTCATCTTTCCGTCCTTTGACTTTCCCTCTCTCCTGACCTATAGTCCTCCTCTCTTTTCTTTGCACCCCATTCTCTCCCTATCCTTGCATTAAAATTCCCTCCAATTAAAACATTAACTTCCTCCTTTTTCTCTTCCATCAATTTTTCCATAATCCTCAGGACTTCATCTATGTTCTCTTTCACATATATCTCTATTATCTTCCATTTTTCCCTCCCCACTCTCACTCTTCCTTCTATTATCCCCTCTCTGTCCGCCCTTCTTTCTTCCTTCGACTCCATCATTTCCCTCCTTATCCCTATTATCATACCTCTCATCGCTCTTTCCCTTTGGCCTTCCTTGTCGCCCATTGCGTGTTTCAAACGTATCCTCTTGGCAATAATCTTTTCATTTTGTCCCATTTTTTTCTCCTCCACCTATGTCTCTGACTATTACATCCCAATTTTCTAGTCCTTTCCAAAAGTCCTTATCTTTATTCCCTAATCCTGTTACATTCCAAAACATCATCTTCCATCCCTTCTCCCTTTCCTCCTCTCCCTCCTTCATCTCTATATCTCTTTCCCTCCCATGAGCCCTCACTTTCTTTCCCCAAATCCTCCCTCTGCACCTCCTTCCTCTGCGCCTCCGCCTTCCCTTATCAGCATCTCCTTCTCCTCATCCCACCTCCACCATTGGTCTTCTATTTTTATCTTTCCTCCTTTAATCCATACCTTCCTTCCTCCTGTCACCTCTTTTCTCGCTATTTCCCCTATGTTCCATCTTATTTTTCTCTCCCTCCATGTTAAGTCTTCCGCAATCCTCTCTCTCCTTTCCTTCAAGTTTTCCTTTTTTGTTATTATTTCCCATTTTTGTTCTTCGTTTTCTTTACTTTTCGTTAACTTTACTAGTAACATTTCTCCTCTTCCTTTTTCTATTATTTCTCCAATTTTCCTAATCTCCTTTACTTCTATTTTAGCTCTTATCACTTCCATAATCTCCTCAACCGCTTCTCTTCTCTGACTTCCATTCCTTTTATTATTATTATATTCCTTCTCCTTTTTTCTCTTTCTCTGTCTTCTATGCTTTTCTCTATCCTCTTTATCTTCTCCATCATATTCCTTCCTTCTCCTTCTTCCCATCCCTGTCTCTTCTCTACCTGCTGATTTCTATTTTGCTCTAATGTCTCTATTCTATTTTTTAATTCCATATCCTTTCTCATTTCCTCCCTTTCCTTTTCCCACTCATTTCCCTGATTTTTAAATTCCTTTCTTATTTCCTTTATTATCTCCATCAATTTATTCTCCTGTTTTCTGAAACCTTCCTTAAAATCTTTCATCCAAATCTCGAGCCTATCAAATTTACTCCCCATCTTTCTCATCCATTTCCCTAAACCCTCCCCCTCTGTTTCCTTCTTCTTATCCGACGATCTTTCTGTTATTCTACTTTTGAAAATTTCTTCCTCTATTCAGTCTCCATGGAAGCAGCCATCTTTGTGCTCTAACTGCTTTATCTCGCTGGTTGCAGTAGCCGCAACAGGAAGTACGTCAAAATCAATGATGTCATAGAATTCAAGACAATACTTTCGGAGTGCACTACTCTCTATATCGGAACGCTATTCATAGTACTGACAGTACTCGGAGTGAATAAAGGAACGCACCCCTAGATATGACAATTGGTCATAATGCGCATGCGCGAGAAAGCGTCTCTAATAGCAACACTGGTGCGAGTGAGAGACCGCGGTATCTCTACACATCGCGTTTTTCCTACGTCCGTGTCTTCGCAGAGCGTGAAGGAGACGCGGAGCGGAAGAATAAAATAGTAGAGACAATTCGATATTACATCCTTAACGCAAGACGCACGATCGAGAGAGAAAGGAAATCGGACGTGATACCATGGTGGAAGGAATACATGGTGTATGCAGTTTGGCCAAACCACGCCCACTTTTGCTCTGAGCCGTCTATAATAGGAAAATACTACCAACTGTGAAAAGTAAAAGTAGTTATCAAATAGCGTTATCAAATTGGTATGCTGGATCTATTGTCCTTGTTTTACCCATTTTCTTCGAGCGATTTCTTTTTCTATCTGTTTCCGTGTGTACACACTACTCCGTTTTGCACGTGGACAAATGTTACTTTCGTTCGCGAAACATTCGGAAAATTTGTATAAGGCTGATGGCAAAGAATGAGACATAAAAGGTTACATGTATACGTGAAAAGTTATTGGATATATATATGTTTTTCTCTGTTTTAACCTACGTCTACGTTTACCTACGTATACGTATATATAATAACCTACGTTTACGATAAACGTAAACGCTTACGTCTCGTTCTCTGCCATCAGCCTAATACTATAAAATGATGCAGTATTGTATAGTGAGTGGTTGTAACAGCAGTTCTGATAAATGTAGTGGTAAAAACTCGCATATATAAAAGTTCGAGAGATAAACAGACAGTTGATAAATGATGCAAAGAAAAAAATGAAAAAAATCATTTCCAGCACAATTAAACAAAAATTATAGAAACGCTATATATATTTTATAATAAATCTGTATAATAAATCTTATTTGTTTTTTTATATTCTTGTACTTTGTATTTTATACTTTTATGTTTCAAGTTAGTATTAATACTTTTATAAATATTGCATAAATGTTTGCTATTTTTATTTTTTAATGCAAATTTCCTTTATTCTTCATTGCAGCAAAATGACTAAAGAATACATGTGAACTCTAAAATACTTTACATAGTCATTGGAGTCGTGCTGTTTTAGAAAAAAAACTGTTTAAAATATCATAAAAAAAAGTTATTATAATTTTTATAATTATTACATATAGTATTTTAAGATTTATTATTATTATTTACACGCAAAGTATCAAAATATTTATGTACTCTGTAGTCATTTTTCTCATGCATATTATAAAGATTTGAAGTTCGAAAGAATGATCATTCGGCTGAAAATCTTCTCAGTAGAGATTATAAATTATTCTATATTGATTATCAACACTGTCATTGTTTATTTAATTGTTTTTTTTATTCAATATTTAATTTAAGAAATCATGAAGGTTAGAAAGAGAAACTACGATGCATTATAAAGTATGTGAAGCAAGGAGAGATTCAGCATACCAACTTCTCGGCGCGAAATATATTCATAGTTGGTAGCTTTTGCCTACTACAAGCAATCAATAGAGGGAGAGTACAGATATTTAGAAAGAGACACTGTCAAACTGCGCACACTATGTATTCCTTCCACCATGCGTGATACCGATTTCGGTGTCCCTTCGCTGTCTCACACACTCGACGCTAATGCGAGAGAGAGATCGCGGTGTCTCTATACGTCATGCTTTTCTTTCTTTCCCTCTTGTTCTGCTTAATTATTGATTATTTAATAATTATTAATTTATTTAATTGATTGTTTTAATATGATTATTAATTGTTTAATTATCGCGTAATAATTCTTTTACTATATATTTTAAAACAAGTTATGTGTAAAATTATAATTATCATTGCGGGTTTGGACATTGAATGTCTTACAGCTATCTGAAGCAGCCGACATTAAAAATTATTTTAAAAAATAATGAATTCGCAAAATTGTATTAAAAAATAAGGAAGATGCTTTCTCTCTCGATCTGCGTCTTGCGTTAAGGATGCAATATCGAATTGCCGCCATTATTTTTTCCCTCCTTCGTGCTCCGCGGAAACACGAATGTACGCGCTTCGTGTGTATGTGTAGCGGCCGCGCACCGAGCGCAGGACATCATTCCTGCCAGTGCGTGTACAGCGCCGATTTCTGAATGCACTGCTGTCATGATTATAAAATTTGTAAAATTATAAAACAGGACGAATGATGAGTTCATTTTCATTCGCTGCAAGAAGAGGATAGAGATACAATTGCACTCTCTCGCGCTCGACGCACTACGAGAAGAGGATAGAGATACTATCGTACTCTCTCGTCTTTGATGCGTTATACGATGTTCGAGCGTCTCTACGTTCTTAGTTACTGCTGACTATTATTGACATGTAGTATATGAATTGAAAAAAATAAACAGATATTGATAATGTGAACGAAAACGGAAATCGTTACATATGATCATTGTACTTTACATATAATATTTATTATAATAAGCTGTTATATAATTTTATGTATAAAAATTTTAAATAATACAATGAGAATATATATAAAATTATTTTACAATATATCTTTCAAAATTTTCTTAAAGACTCAAAGTCTAATAAGAACAATTTTACCCAAATAAGAACAATTTTATTATATATATATTTATATATAAGTATTTAATTAACTGAAAGATAACTTCATTTTCTATGAAAAGATTTTATAGAAAGATTTAGATATTTAATATAATTTTTACCTAATATAAAAAATATTTATATTCATACATGTATTTATAAATATATTAAAATATATTATTGAAAAAATTATGAGTTGTATTGATTAATTGGTTTAATAAGTTTTTGAAGAAAGTAATTATATTGAGTATTGTGGTTGTATTTTTCATGGAATATTTTTTTCTGATTTTTTGTTTAAAAGAGAGGTGTTGGTTTGTTATAAATGTTATAATGAATTAATTTAATAAAGAATTTTATTATTAGTAGGCTTATAGAATTCCAGTAGTTATTGATTTAGTTTAAATTAAAATATTTTATTTACAATAAAAAGATTTTTAAGGTATTATAAAATTTATATAAAATTAATAGTTTATAGATTATAAATAGAGTTGCAACAATGGGTATGATTTTTTATATATTATATTATAGTATGATTTTTATATAATATATAATAGATAAATATATATAATAAATATATATAATAGATAAATAATAATAGTATAAAATATGATAGTTTATATTAAGATAATGATTGAGATTGGTCTTTAAAATTAGAAGAGAAGTAAAATTAGATATTATAAGAAAAAAGTAATAATAAGTGTATATATGAGGGAGGGACTATTAATTGCTGATTTATTTAGTGTTTGATGTTAAAAGTGCTAAAAATTAATTATATAAAAATGAAAAAAATTTTAATAAGATTTAATTTATGTTTAATAAATTTATTTTAAGAATAAAAATATATATGAAGTTTTAAGTTTTTAATGTTTAAAATAATTTAAATAATTATTTTGAATTATGAGTGTTTATATTTAATTTGAAGATTTATTAGGAAATTAATTTTAGTAATTTTTATATTTAAAAGTAATAAATGTAGTGCCAGCAATTGCGGTTGTTACGTCCAACCCGAGATAAATATTTTTTTATATATATTTTTTTTATAATGGATGGGGCTTGGAAGGACGCTCCAAATACTCTCGCAGGTGGTCGCGCTGAGGCGTCCCTACGAGTCGGACACACTGTGCAGAGCCACGAGTGCGAGTCAACGTCTTGAAAAAGACGCTATGACTTCGACTGCGTGACGTGCGTCCGTCGGTCCGTAATTTAGGCAAGAGAATTTAATCTCTTTTGCCAGGGACAGGACCATGCGCGAATCTTGGATGATTAGGAATGAAAGAGGGAGCAAATAACTAAACGATGAATAATTTAAATTTTACATATAATTAATAAATTTAAAACATTTACAAGGTTGGGTACGTATCAAAGTCGTATACAAGATCGTATCATTACATTTTTTTTTTTTTACGTTGGAATATATTTATTGACGATATATTTATAAAGATATAAGACAAGAAGGGTGTTACGTACAGAAATTCGTGTGTTTTAGAAATCGCCGGATGTATTGGTTGGTTTTTCTGAGTATAATGCTATTAATCTATTAGTTTAGATTTTTTGTTATTAATCTATTTTAAATTGTTTGTTGACTGTGGGTGGTTATTCTGAGAGGAAGTCGAATTTTCGTTAGTGAGGTCTAGAGGAGGAGGGGAAGGAGTCCGTAGTTCACAGAACTCGTCTAAGGACTTCTGGGTGCGGAAATCTGAGGATCATGGCGCTCTGGGAGTAGGACACTGAAATCTGGGGGTGATCCAGGTTCAGTTTTGATTGGGGAATAGGATGGAGGAGATATGTCTAAGTAAAGGGGTCTCCAGCTGGAACTATTTGTGGTTTCTTGATATGTTGAAACCTCGGATGTCCTCGGCGAAGGATAGTTCCCCGTCTGGCGAGCTCGCTTGTTCCGACGGTAACGGAGCCTCTTCAGGGCTCGCCTCCGTCTTTGAGCGTCGGAGGGTGTGGATGATGCAACTTTCACTAAAGAAATGGATTTGGAAGGAAATGTCATTAATCACGAACCTTAAGGCTATCTCTGAAATATTTCAGGAAACCGAGAGATCCGAGAGGAGAGAAATTAGAAAGAAGAGAGAAAATTGTAAGAAAGGAGAGAAAAAGGAAAAGAATAGATTTTCCGAATTACTCGGCAGCCATGAACCTGCTGAATGCTCCGCAACGCATAGGGAGCCCGAGAGGTTCGACGGCTGAAGTCAACAGAGGAGAAACAGATTTTTGTTGAACTATTCGGCAGCCATGAACCTGCTGAGTGTTCCGCAACGCATAGGGAGCCCGAGAGGTTCGACAGCTGAAGCCAACAGAGAAGAAGCAGATTTTTGCCGAATTATTCGGCAGCCATGAACCTGCCGAGTGCTCCGCAACGCATAGAGAGCTCGAGAGGTCCGACGGCCCAAGCAAAGAAAGAAAGAGGAAAGAAAAAGAAAAAGAAAAAGAAAAAGGGAGTAGAAATGTAAGGAGAACGGGAGAGGACAGAAAGGATGTAAGGGAGGAATGAGAAAGTACAAGGAGAAGAGACCCGAAAAACTATTATTAGGGAATTTTTTATGTGTGCAATTAAACTTACTTTTATTCTGGAGACTTGAGACCTGCGAGATGAAGGCGGTAATGGTGTCGTCAGGAACTTGATCACTTGAACTTGTTAATTTTTTTTTTTCCGACTGACACCGACCGAATTATTGACAAACTGATTTGTCGACGACTGAGAATGTTCCGACCGTGTAAAAAAAAAAGGACTTAGCAGAGAGTGTGTGTTCCGTGCAGAGAGTGTGTATTCCGTGCAGAGAGTGTGTATTCCGTGCCTTTAAGGGCACTATATATATATATGATTTCGTTGAGAGAAAACATCTGTACACGTGTTGTCTTTCCGCGATTGGGATAATAGGGATTATCCGCTTAGCCAGATTCTTAGTAACCGACTCCCGGAAGAGATCAGTTGCGTGGCCGTCGCGATCGTAACAGAACACGTGTCATCCGTTTATTTGTTAACTAAATTCTAATAACTGATATCCGAAAGAGAAGAATCGTGCAGTCGTCAAGATGTAACGTCGGTATACTTTCGCGATTAAGATAATAGGGATTATCCGCTTAGCCGAATTCTAGAAACCGACCTCCGGAAGAGATCAGTCTAACAGAGTAACAGAACATGCGTCACTCGTTTATCCGCTTAATTAAATTCTAATAACAGATACCCGAAAGAGAAGAATCGTGCAGTCGTCACGACGTAACACGGTTATACTATTATTTTGGATAAATTATTTTAGTTTTGTTAAATAAGGAGTAAATTAGTATTTTTGTTAAATTGTGAAATTGAATTTATTTTTTATTTTAAATTATTTGGTGAAATAATTAATTTAAGTTAACGAAGTAAATTTATTATAATTATAATTTATTTAATAAAAGATTTGTTGAAAAACTAGAATTAGATACCCTATTATTCAAAATAAATAAATTAGAACAAATAAGTAATTAGGATTTGGAGATTAAATGTATAATCATTAAAATTATTAAATTTGGCAGTACTATAATTAATTAGAGGAACTTGTTATATAAATTGATAATCCATCATAGAAGGAATTGAAATGTTTAGAAAATTTATGTATTGTTTTATGTATTGTATATGTTGTTTTAAAATTATATTATTACATTAATAATTGAAAAATTTAGTGTTTAATTTGAATTCAAATCAAAATATAGTTTATACAGGGCTTAAAATGTGTTACAGTTTGTCGAATGTTAATTTTTAATAATTAATTGAAGAAGGATTTAATTGTAAATTTAATAGAATTTTATTATTAATTGATAATTGATTTATAATGTGTACAAATTGCCCGTCATTCTCATGAATTAATGAGTGAGAGAAATCGTAACATAGTGAATATACTTAAGTATATATCGTAACATAGTGGAAAATTTTTTGGACTTAAATTTCTTTGGAAGTTTTGTTTAGTGAAATTAAATTTGGAAATTGATATATAAGTTTAGTTTTAAATTTAAAAATTAATTTTTTTTATGTGATAATATTGTTTATTTGGTAAATAAAATTATATAATG
Organism: Pogonomyrmex californicus; assembly: GCA_024349325.1. Taxonomy (NCBI): domain Eukaryota; kingdom Metazoa; phylum Arthropoda; class Insecta; order Hymenoptera; family Formicidae; genus Pogonomyrmex; species Pogonomyrmex californicus. The sequence goes on from JAECZD010000021.1 coordinate 879,815, forward strand.
AGTCTAATACTTGTAGTAAATAATAAAGAATTAATTTTTTGATGATTATAAAGTTAAGTAACGAAAGTGAATTAAAGTTTAATGTAAAGAAGATAATTTTATTTATTTTATCTTTGTATCAGGGATTTATATTTTTTTTATTTATAGAAATATTCTCGAATTTAGAAGAGCTAAAAAAAGTATAATAGTTAATGTGAAATAATTATTATGAATAACTTTTTAGAGAAGAGATTTTAGTCAATTTTAAAGATATCTAGTTTTTTCTGAATAAATTTAATTTTTATTTAGCTGAAAAGTAGAGATAAATAGATGTAAGTGATTAGCTTATATAGTTTTTATTATTATTTTTTGTTTAAAATTATTTTATTTAAAGATAAATAATTTGTTACTAGATTTATAATTTATGGGATAAATTGAATTAAAGCTATAAATTGAGCTATAAATTGAATTAAAATTGTCGTATTAATTATTTAATTAAAAAAATATTTACAAAATTTGAATTCTTTGTGAAAAATATAATAATTTATTGATTGTGTAATTTTTTATAATATTTGGAAAATGTATTTTAATTAGTTAAGAAAGAAGTTATTATAATTATTGTGGTGATGATAAAATGTTAATATAAGTATAAATTTAATAGTGTTTGGTGAGAGCATTATTTATTAGGTACACCGAACCAAAACTGTATATAAATGCAATAAAAATATTCACTGTACTAACGAAAAATTCATTAAAATTGGGCCAATGAATTATTTTATTATCATAATGATTTAGGTTTTATAAAAGTTGTTATAATTGAAGTTATTAAACTATTACTAAAATTCATTGTAACAATGAATATGTATATTGAAAAAATTCATGAGTTTATTATAATAATAAAATATTTTATTGACTTAATATAATAAGTAATGTAATTGAATTATTTATTGAATTTTATATTATTGAATTATTTATTGAATTTTATATTATTGAATTATTTATTGAATTTTATATTATTATATTATATGTAATCATTAATTTAATACATGTTTTCATTATGTATATATACTTTATAATCACGTTTATTAATATTATAAAATGATATGATAGACAACTACATTGTGTTAATAAATTTTTTCATAGATTTATTAAAAAACTTTATTAAAACAATAAATTTTTTCTATAGGTTAATTAAAAAACATTCATTGAAGTTATTCATTGAATTAATAAATAATATAATTGAGTAGTATATTTTGTATTTTATACACATATACATATATATACATATGTTACGTCCAAACTCCGAAATTATTAGTTAAAAGTCGAGGGGCAAGGAAAGACGCACCGAATATCCTCTCGCAGGTGGCCGCTCTGGAGCTACCTGCGAGTCGAACGCACCATACAGGTCAGCCATACAGATCAGATACGAGTCAACGTCTTGAAAAAGACGCTATGACTCCGACTGCGTAACGTACGTCCGTCGGTCCGTTAATTTAGGCAAGAGAATTTAATCTCTTTTGCCTGGGATAGAACCATATGCGATTCCCGAGAGCGGGCGGGAACGAGCATGAGAGGGTTAAATTATTATGAGAGTGGAGTAAAATTACATGTAAGTGTAGCACGCGAATGTTACAAAAATGTGGAGGTCGTCGGGCATGGCAGTTCGGGGTAAGACTCTACGTTAAAATATTTAGAACCATGCCTGGTTTTTACAGTATAAAAAAATTGAACAAAAAAATGAATATTTTAAACAAACAATTATGTAAGTATAAAAGTGTTAAACCTTAAGGACGATAGGCTCAGAGAGGTAAGTAAGAGGGAAGGAAGGAAGGGGAACAATCGGTATTTAAATGGTGATGGGTAGATCATATCCATGCTACTTACTACTGTGATAACAAAAAATGTCGTTGCAGGTAGATTGTCGAGAGACAAGCTGGGAGTCAGGACCAGTGGCCAGTGGTTTTCTGCAGGGTTCCGCAGGGAAGTTGAAAAACAAGGGCGCACAAAAGGAACACTCCCGCTCAAATTTAATAAAGTGATAATTAAAAGAAGTTACAGATTTTAATTTAAAATATATTATATATCTCGTCCCGATATTAAAGTTTATTAACTAAATCTGCGGTTACTTCGGAGAGACTCGACAAACTAAACCGAGAGTTAAAAGCGAATGCGAACTGACGGGCAGGTACATGAATGCCCCCAAAAAAAGATTTAAGATTGCTCGTAAAAAAAAATTAACGGATCAGAGCGCATGAAAACTGTCGGTCAAAGAAGGTCGGTCAAGTGCGAAGTTTTCGAAGTGCGTTTCCTCCGGGGAGGATCCTGGTAAAAAGCCCTGTCGCGGGGTGGAGCTGCGGTTCGGGAATTAAGAATATCTCGCGAGTCTTTAACGAATAGGAATTAGCGAGTCATTAGGGATGTGGGGGGAGTTAGCCTATCATAGTTCAGAATTTTGGAAAAAGAGTCTGATTGGTACGGGGAGAATTTTTAGGCATGATAGTTAAATAGTGGGCTTGAGCCCTTATCAACATATGGCATTATCTAAATATTTGTGGCCGGATGGGTGGTCAACGGATTAAATAACCGACGCCACGAAGGCGGCTATTCAAATACGCAGTCTTCCATGAGGGAAAACAGATACCTACTCGGCGATTTATGATTTTCCGTCGTCGCCAGTGCACTAAGGGTTTCTTTGCGTTTCTTTACGTTCGGCATATAGCTCAAGTCTTATCTTAGCTTAGTTGCAATTCAATCGGGTTTTATAGTTTATTTGTTAGTTCGAAAAGCGAGCCCTCAACGGTCTGAGGTTCACGTGTTCGGCAGACTGGCGTCCACGGAGCTAAAGTAAAAATTATCTTAGTTTACAGAATGATATTTTTTATGCTGTATCGGAGCTCGCCCGTTCGCTCCGAAAAGAGAGAAGAATCGTGAAGTCCGCCGGACATAACACATATATGTATGTGTATATGTATATGTATATGTATATGTATATATATATATATATGTGTGTATGTGAAAGTCTTATACATAAATATTATTATTATTTTATTTTCTCATTTCTATTTTATCTATAATAATTATATTATATTGTTGCGAGACAACCTGAATAATGTAATCCGACCTCGCGACATCGCCGACTAATCAGAATCCCAAGGATTAACCCGAGAATTAAAATATGTAATTAAAATATGAATTAAAAATAATAAAGAATAATGCGCGAACGCGCCGATTGCAACCGATGTGCAATCCGGCAAGGACGCTGACTCCGACAACACGTGTCGAAACGCTGACGCACCAAACAACGTTTCGACACGCTGAGATCGCGTAATAGCGGACCGATAAAAGAATGACGAGAGTATCAGGCGCGAGCTTAGAATCAGAGGCGCGGACGCACGAGTACCGACGCGTAGGATCGTGAGGAAGTGTGAAACGATAGTAGTGAGTGACTCGAAATCAGCGAACATCCAAGTTAAAATAAAGGTTAAAATAAAGTGCCTTATTGAAAACTAGTGAGTGGTGACTCCCCCTTCCCTCTTCCGACACGCACTCCCGTGTTGCGCCCGGAGCAGCACAACAGATTAGCAGCGGTGGGATTGCCGGAACTGGAAGAGAAAGCAGCCATCCTCTCGAGACATCCTGGAATCTGAAAGAAAAAAAGGACACAAATTGAGAGCCAGTTGCGCCATCCAGCAAGGACACCCGGTAGAGCAGCCAGCGAACATATCAGTGACACCGGAGAAGGTGCCGACTTACCGCAACAGGCGAGCGAACGTTACAACATACAAATTGCAACCGTAATGTAAGTCATAGAACATTAAAAGCGAGCGCAATAGTTATTAAGCAAAGCGGTAAAATAGATGTCGAACGAAGACATCAATCGAACAACCGTCGAGAGAAACGCGTCGTGGTTACATAGCGATACAGGTCGCCGTGCGTTTATTATTAGTCCGAGCCCTCCGATCCCCGCACAGGCGGAAAATACGAGAAATCCATGCAATAACGTACGTCGTAATTTAAATGACTATTATTTCGACGATAGAGAGCCAAACGGAGTTACATCCAAATATTGTAATTGAACGCGTGTTCTCGCTCAGCGACATTGATAACAGTTTATTGCCGAGTAACGAGAGACACGACGACGATTTACTACGCCCGACAGACGCAAGATCTGACATAAATGACGATACGAACGCAAGCAATCGCGGAGAATTTTCGCTGACATTCTACGACAGCAGCGTATTCGATCCGACCGAATTCCATACCGTTTCGCGAGACGCAAGCCAAATAGAAATGACAAATCAGCCGTCAGACACGCCGTTACGACCGATCGCAGAAGAGCGATGTGTAACCGATATAAAATTAGTGAACGAAGCAAAGCAAATGAGAGTCACTTTAAATCAGTCACACTGGAAAACCGATCCAGAAACTTCGTGCGACTCGCGAGATATGATGCTAACAGAAATACTGGAAGGAATGCGAGCGTTATAGAACCGTATGAGCCAGCTAGAGATGACAAATTACAATCGGGATACAGACGCGGGAATTAATGAACCGAGAGAAACTATATACGGACGTACGATAAATGACGTCTAGAAAGAGATCCCGTGAACATATACAAGCAATTAAAAGAAGCTCGCAACTTCCGGAATTCGACGGAGCTTCGCACAAATTGCCAGAATTTTTAAGCGCGACAACGTATGCCATGAAAAACATAAATCCGAGAGAGGAAAGCACGCTATTAAAAGCAATATTATGCACAAAATTGAAAGGAAGAATCATGATCGATTTCCAAACGCGAAATATACGTGACTTTGCACAATTAAAGTGAAAGCTGGAAGTGTGCTATCTTAGCAAAAAGAGTACCACACATTTGCAGCTAGAATTTACTACATTGAAACAAAAGTCGGGAGAATCGGCAAGAGCGTTCGGATTACGCACAGATAAATTAGCCATGGAATTATATGAATCCATGATTGAAGGGCGACAAGACAAAATAGAATCGAAGAGAGCGATCTTAGAAATATATACAACAACTATACAACAACAAGCCTTATATAATTTTCAGCTAGGATTGCAAGATGATATAAAGTTGTTAGTGCGTGCGCAACACTACACGACATTGCAAGACGCCATAGTCGGCGCGAACACGGAGGAAAAATTCAAGGGACCAACGGGGAATTTCGCACGTTCGAAAGCAATATATTTCACCCATCCATCCGCGAGAATAGACTGCCGCAATGTCACAAATATGGAAAAACGGGATACTATGGCCGAGATTGCCGAACAAGCAAATATATGAATCGATTCCCTACCACAACCAGACAGACAGCTGCGTATAAACACAATGAGTAAATACTGCACGCACTGCAAGAAAGCAGGACATAATCATGCAAAATGCTGGATACTTCACGATAAAACCGAAAAAGACACCCGCCAATTCAAAAATAATAATAATGCAATAAATAATAATGCAAATAATAATGCGAATAAAACGCGAATAAACTATGATAAAGACGAAGCGAGATAAACCGCGAAGACAGAGCGCTGACTCAGCGTCAAGCAGCAATAGCGGTGATGAAAGCGACAGACCGAAGGCCAGGATCACGCGCACGACCGGAAAGTATCAAGTTGCACAAGTAACGCAAGGAAAAGCGCACAACGGGTTAGAATTGGTAACATTACCAATAAAAGAAGTAAAAAAGGGTAAGGCAACTTTTCTGCTAGACACCGATGCTAATTAATAAAAATCGGAAATTTCAAAAGCGAAACTCCGATGCGTGAGAAACGCATTGCGTTTACCGACGTGACGGGACATAAGATCCACATGCTAGAAAAGGTAAAACTGACAATAAAATTAGGAAAGGAAGAAATTCACCACTTAGTATACGTGGTGAGAGATGATTTCTATGGATTACAAAGGAATACTCGGAATTGATTTCCTAGCCAAACAAAAGACAAGATGTGATCACGGAAAAAAGATACTAAGTATCGGCAAAACAAATCTAAAATTGCAACCATACCAAAAGGTACTGCTGAAACTACGTAGTGAAACAATAATCGAAGCGTTTATCAATAGAAATCAAGTGAATATAATAAGGCAAGAGCAACCAGGAATATTTATCGGATGTTGTCTGGTAGACCCCAAGGAATTCACCTGTCTGATAAGTATAATAAATACGACAGAAGAACCCGTTGAAATAAGCACACCAATGATAAACTTAGAAGAGATAAAGACACAGAGTGCTGAAATGCTCAATACTTGAAAAAGGACACCGAGACTATAGGCGAAAGAAGAAAACGAGTGCGAGAACAATTACGCACAGATCACCTTAACATTGAAGAGAAAGAAACGTTGGAGCAAATATGTAATGATTACGGTGATATATTTCATTTGGAAGGTGACTCACTCTCGCACACGACCGCGGTGCAACATGAGATCACCACGCGCATGGATAGCGTACCGGTCAATGTCCGACCGTACTGTCTGTCCGAGAAGCATAAGGCAGAGGTGAATAAGCAGATAACGAAAATGCTCGAGGAAAAAATTATCCGACTAAGCACAAGTCAGTGGAACGCACCAATATTGATCGTTCCGAAGAAGGCCGACGCGTCCGGAATACCTAAACTACGCATTGTCGTAGACTTTCAGAAACTAAATAATTTAACAGAATTTAACAGAAAATTAATACACAATTGATACGGACTAACAAGAGACGTGGAAGATTACATCACAAAATGCGAGTATTGCCAGAAGAATAAGTTAAGTAAAAAAACTAAGATGCCTCTAGTACTAACAGAAACGGCAGAGAAACCGGTCGAAAAATGCGCCCTGGACATCGTGGGATCACTCACGGTCACGCAAGGAAATAAGTATCTGTTCACATTTCAGAATGTTCTAACAAAATTCATCAAAGCAATACTGATACCGGACTATGAAGCAAAAACAATCGCCAAAGAATTTACCACAAAGATAATCTGCGAATTCGGAATACCAGAGAAAATTAACGGATCAAGGACGAACTTCGTCAATGAGATGTTTAAGGATGTTTAAGGTTAATGCACCCTCTTGAAAATAACGAAAATTCAAACTACCGTATACCATCCAGAAAGTAACGGAGTTCTAGAGAGATCACATAGAACTCTAGCCGAATATTTGAGACATTACATAGATGAAGACCAAACTAATTGGGATGAATGGATTCCATACGCGATATTTACTTACAACACGACATCGTATACTGCGACGCCGTTCGAACTACTGTACGGACACCAAGCAAGCCTACTTACGGCACTGATGGCACCGCCGAAACCGTACTAAACATACGATAATTACGCGCAAGAATTGAAGCAACAATTCCGAGCTACACAGAAACTGGCGAAGGAACAAATCCGTGAGGCGAAACAAAAAGCGATAAATGCTATGCCGACAAAAATACTAACAGAAAAATTTTCAAAGTGGGTGATAAAATCCTCCTGCATGACGAAGCGTCGAGGACGGTCAAAGAAATTAAAAGCACCATGGATAGATTCGTACCAATCAAAAAAATTTCAGATGTGAATTATAAAATCAAACTAAAACGAAGAGTCGAGCATTAGTAAAAGCAAAAATTATATATATATTAATATTAATAGTAATAAGGTTAATAAATAAAAATTGAAAACATATCAATTGCGGCGACGCAGCACGCGACAACTCGCCGCCCAGTAGCGGCACAAACCCGGATCCGCAGGGAATCACGAGGGAATCTCGCCTCGATCCACGTTCGCGTCTCTTCGGCCATGTGCTGGGCCATTACCCATGAGGCGCGAACACACTCATGGCACACAATAAGGGTGAACTCCCCCTAGCACACCGCATAACGACCATTTCACTTTAATTAACTACTGGCGCACCTTAGGAAACTTTCGAGAACTGGACTGTGCGCAGCCACGGACAACGTCAGACTGAATTAAATAATTTACTATATGCACTCTGTAGAAAAAAAATGCACGGGTAGGATTCACCGAAAAGCAATTCGAATCCGGGTGCTCCTCGCAGGACGCCCCGCGCGCGGAGAAGTACAGATAACATGATTCCCGGCGTACGGATGACAAAGAACCGTTTCGTTTCGAGGAACGTAGACCGAGATAAGCATAAGCTTATCGCGCCAATCGCGTTTATCAATCCTCGTTTGCTATCTCTAGTGTAGTAGATAGTTCTCAGTTGCGTAAACAATTGTGTTAATAATTATGTTTTTCATTGTCTTTCTGTATTATTTGCATTATGTTTTTACATGTAAACTGGACAAGTCCGATTATGCTCTTGCATCGCTCGCTGGTTTGATCCAGGTATTTTTAACGTTATTCGGCACTATGGATGCTGAGGACGAGGAGCACCTCAATGAATAAATACAAATGCTGCAAGAAGACCAACAGACTTTATAACACGCGACGAAAACTCAGATCAAAATTATCAACGCCACAATAAGACACATGAATGCATTGGAAAAAACGGTTAGTCACAACGAAAATATACTGCGGAATGTCACGGCACGGATGGAATTGCAGCTTGCGAAATGTACGCAATGCGAGGACATGGACGAAAACTTAATACTGCGGATAATAATGACAGACCTTACAAAGGACGTACAAAACATAATCGATTATTTATTACTGACTAAAAACGGGATAGTACACGCGCGGCTATTACCGTTGGAAACGATTATAACAGAACTGCGAGAAGCAGCGACTCAATTGACCGAAGGTCTACATTTTCCATTTATGATACGGGTGAAAAACTGGCATACGATTTAAAAATATATAACAATAAACGTGTATTATAATAAACCGGACATTTACACGATTATTTGTTTCCCGGTAATCGAGTTTCCAACATTTAAATTAATAAGAACTGTATTACCGATACGCAACACGATACTTTTACATTCATAAAAATTTACCACCCGGTAGCGATAGATAAAGAAAATCATCACTATACATTGCCAGACGAAGACGAACTACAAACATGTATACAAGACGGACAACTGTACATGCGAACGAGATTTCCCTGTTATCATATTAACACGAACGCACCATGCGAGGTGCAAGTCTATGTAAACGCGTCGGGTCAACTCAACAACTACGAGCGATGCATAGTATCCAATACACCTTTGTGGATTAACCACAAGTGTGGCTATATTCGATGATAGCAAACCAAAAAATAAATAATCTAGTGCGATAAGTCACCGGAACAACAATTAGAGCTAAGCGGCACGGGAAAAATAAAAATTAACGAGAAATGTAAACTAACAACGCCCGAAATAACATTAGTAACGAAGCGATAACTATCGACAAGATACATACAGACACAATTACCAGACTTTAATTTAACGCTCACGCCGCGCGACAGCGGACCAACCGATAAAAAATATTAACCAATCGACAAAAAATATTAAGTTACAACCGATAATAAGGAATCCACTCGAATTCGCTAGACTAAGCATATTAGAAAACGAAGTAAATAAACAGGTAGATGAAAATATGTATACATTCAAAAATAGCCATTTTATATATCCAATTAGCTTCAGTGGATTAATAGTAATTGTAATCGCGATCGTTATAATAATTGTAATTGTAAGAAGAAAGAGAAACTGTAATAAAGAACCCTCTGTCGTAACATCAAAGGTTTGCGATGAAGCAATGATGTACTGAGAGCAAATGTAAAATAAATGTAAAATAGATGTAAAAAAAAAATAAAGTAGCAACCCATATAAAACTTAATTATAAGACTAACATAAGCATTGCGAAATATTATTGTACGACTAGTATAAGCGCTAAATTAAAAGAAAACTCCCCCTCGTTTTTTTTTCCAAGGGGGAAAGGATGTTGTGAAGCAACCTGAATAATGTAATCCGACCTCACGACATCGCCGACTAGTCAGAATCCCAAGGATTCTGACTAATCCAAGAATTAAAATATGTAATTAAAATACGAATTAAAAATAATAAAGAATAATGCGCGAACGCGCCGATTGCAACCAATGTGCAATCCGGCAAGGACGCTGACTCCGACAACACGTGTCGAAACGCTGACGCACCAAACAACGTTTCGACACGAGGATGCGCCGAGATCGCGTAACAGCGGACCGATAAAAGAACGGCGAGAGTATCAGACGCGGGCTTAGAATCAGAGGCGCGGACGCACGCGTACCGACGCGTAGGACCGTGAGGATTTTCACATTTCCGTTCCGAAACGATAGTAGTGAGTGACTCGAAATCAGCGAACACCCAAGTCGGTTAAAATAAAGTGCTTTATTGAAAACTAGTGAGTGGTTGTGACTCCTCCTTCCCCCTTCCGACACGCACTTCCGTGTTGCGCCTGGAGCGGCATAACAATATATTACATATATTAATACATATATTCATTGTAGAACAATGTATTTAATAAAATTTTTTTAGAATAAAAATTCTTACTTTGTGTTTCTTCTATTATCCAAAGATCAGATCAGGGTTTTTATATATATATATATTTTCTATCAATATATGATATTTTTTATCAATTACACGTAAATATCTGCTATTTTCGAAATGTCCTCGCCAACACACATAATAAAAAGTTGAATACACTCTTTTTTATTTTTAAGATACATGAGATGATTTTCTATTTCTTGGTGAGACTTTCCAACAACAGTAGTAAACAAAAGATTCCTGAGAATTTCTAATAGTAAATTTTATAATACTTCTTTTGCCAGTCAAATTTTTTTTCACAATTTTTGTGGTTGGAACAAAGTAACCATGGAGGCTCTAAAAAATTGTTGCATCACGACAATCTGTTACAAATCAAATAAATAACAAATGTTTTCAAATGGCAAAAATATAATATAATATAATATTATATATTTAATAGATTAATAATGAATTAGTCGAATTATTTCTAAAATTCCAAACTAAATAACATAATATATAATTACTTTCAGGAAATATCTTCTGTTTTAACATTCGTAGATATGCTTTTATGGATTTATCTTTTATATGATTATCCTTGCATAAAAACGATGTAAGATTATTTAAGCAAGCCTCCCACTTATTTAATAAACTATTTCCCGTGTCGAATAGGACATTAAAATCCATGTCAATTTGTAAAATATTTTAAGAATCAATTTGTTTGATCACAAAAATTTAATTTGTGAAAAATTAGTTCACAATTCCATTTAATATAGGTACCAATCTATAGCCAGATGGTTTTTTATAAAAGGGCCACTTTTCAAAAATAACTGCCGTGTTTGCAACATTGTTTATTTCTTTTAATCGATGTTGGCCACATGCCTTCCAACAGTTGTCGAATTCTTCCGATGTCAGGTTGTCAAATTTAAGTGCTTTAATGCAACTTTCCGCATCGTTTTCTGGAACTAAAAAAATGTAACATTCAAATTTTAACATTAAATTATTAATAGGTAATTTTTAAACGAAACAAACACTTACCAAATATTTGGTAAGTGATTTGGTGGTGATTTTGTTGAGTCAGATTTGAATTTTTTGATGTTTTTGGCAAAATATGTTTCCCAACTGTTGCTTTAAAAGAAGATTTTAAATGGAAAAATTATTATATAATTTTCCGCGTTTACCTGTTCGATAATATTCCTATAAAAGTAAATTTTATAAAAATAAAAATTCAAGATATTTAATCTCCAATAAATAAATGGTTGATTCCATTTAGTCATTACTTATGTTTTTAAACATTTTTATTTATTAGAATTTAAAATTATAAAAGTTTAAAAATTATTTATACAATAGAATAAAAAATAAATAAATAAATTTCAATGATAATTATTAATTCTTTATTTTAAATGAATAACAATGTAGTAGATAACCACAGGGAGTCCTAAGCCCCCCGGAGACAAAGGGGGGGTGAGGGGGAGGGGGGTCGTAGAATCCCCAGGGGGTTCGTATCCAATCCTGTCGGTAAGAATGGTTTTTTTTCCTCGGGGGTTCGAATCCGGGGAGCATGGTTTTCTTTCCCCAGGGGGTTCGTATCTGGGGAGAAGAGAAGGTGGATCCCTCTGGCGGTCGTCGAGACGGGTTTGTCCCTCTCGGTCGGTAAGGCGGTCGCGGGGTTTCCCCGGGTCGGATTCCCCCGTCCTCGACGTCGCCCTAGCGTTTTCTTTTCAGGCGCGTTCTCGACGCCGCCCTAGAGTTTTCCGCGCGGTCTAGCGTTTTTCGCGCGGTCTAGCGTTTTCCGCGCGGTCTAGCGTTTTCCGCGCGGTCTGGCGCTCTCCGCGTGACCTCAGGCGCGTCCTCGACGTCGCCCTAGCGTTTTTTTTTCCGCGCGATCTAGCGCGTCCCGTTTCGCGGGATGCCGCGGTTTGTCGCGTCGCCCTAGCGTCTTTCGCGGGGTGTGGCGCTTCCCGCGGGGTCTAGTGCGTCCTGTTTTCGCGGGATGCCGGTTTGTCGCGTCGCTTTAGGCGTGCTCGTGTCTAGACGTTGTTTGCAGGATGTTGCGGTTTGTCGCGTCGCCTTAGGCGATTGTCTGTTTTCCATAACAGGCGCGTCGTCGAGGCGATTCGCGTCGTTCGCAGGATGTTGCGGTTTGTCGCGTCGCCTTAGGCGCGTGTCTGTTTTCCATAACGTCCCGATTAGGCGCGTCGTCGCGTCGTTCGCAGGATGTTGCGGTTTGTCGCGTCGCCTTAGACGCGTGTCTGTTTTCCATAACGTCCCGATTAGGCGCGTCGAGGCGATTCGCGTTTTCCGCGGGGGTCTAGCGCGTCCTGTTTTTCGCGGGATGTCGCAGTTTGTTACGTCGCCTTAGGCATGTTTCATGTCTAGGTGTCTATGAGGATATAGCGCGTACCGCTTGTCCTGTTTTATAGAACATTGCGATTTGACGCGTCGTCGAGGCGATTCTTTTGAGCGATACTTGTCGCCCGTGTGTTTACGATGGCGAGAACCGTTAAAGTAGCGAATCGGTGCCAGCTATGTGAGACACGATTGATTGACGATGATGAGATGTGTTGATGCTATTCGCTGGATGATCTAACGTCTTCTCCATTGCGAAATGTGACGGCGTATCCATCGGTCAATGTGACGGAGTACGTCGTGAGAGGACGATATACACCAATTTCCAATCAATTAAAGAGGCGCGGTTGTCGATTTCCGCCTCAGCGTGAGATTTCACCTAAAAAGATAATAGAGGCGTGTGTATGTCATCACTATCGAGGGATGGCATATAATCTTTTACTGGAGGTACTCTACGAAAAGAAGAAGCCGATCGAGATTAGCAGACGACAGGAGTACATGGTGAATTTTCGCGAAAGCGGCTATTACGATGTATTCAACGATAACGATGACGACGAGATGTTTTTTTTTGCGCTCATCGCAAGTATTGGAGGAAAAGCGGTGTCGTTTCGTCAGCCGCGTACGAGAAGGAGAGAACAAGAAGAGAACGCGTTGGCAACAATTGACGCAACTAAGTGTGTGCGCATATAGGTATGTACTATAATCGTAATATAACTATGGATTGTATATATGAATATGTATGAGAATAAGATTAACCGCGAGAGAGAGACGGAGTTTTTTCTGGTTCGTTTGCGTATCTCGGGGACGAGAGACGGATCGGCGACGAGTCGGAAGTCTTCAATTAGCGATACCGAGAATGCCGTTATATTATCAGGAACGTATGAGAGATGAGAGGTGGGAATCGCGCGAGGAGGAAATCGTCGCACGAGTGTTAATAATGAGAGATTTAATGTGCTATATCAAGGGCAACGGTATTGGGAATGTATGAGAGAGATGGAGGTCGCGCGAGGAGAGAATCGTTGTAGGAGTGTTAATGACGAGAGAATATTTTATTACTCTATTGTTATTAATTTATTACTCTATTGTATTATTTTTAGGCGCGTTATGTGTCTAGACGGTTTCCGCGGGGGATCTAGCGCATCCTGTTTTCGTTGCAACGGGAAGACGCGTGTTCTGATTATGTAAGATGTCACGTGTTTTGTCATTTCGGAATGTCGCGGTTGTCGCGTTTTCGACGCTGCCTCGGAGTATATATCTAGTCGTGAGAGGCATTTTCTCCCATTGTTAAGAACGTATATGGAAGCAGTCGCGCTTAACGGTGGTTCGTCTTCGAGCGAGAGCGACGATTCGCTTTTACGCGCGTTCGATCGTAACGTGACGTATCGCGATCTCGACGACGATCGCTGCGAGTTAATTATCGAGAGTGACGATAGTTTAGAGTGTCACGAGACTATCGCGCCTGGTAACGACGAGGAGTGGATCGTGGCGAGAGAAGATGTTCGCTGGAACTTGGCCACATATCACTTGCGACGGGGGATCGGTATGGAGAGTCCGCGAGAGAAACTATGGATCGAAACGTTGCTCGCTCTGAGCGATAGAGCGGTAATCTACGAGAGAACAGCGAGAGAGAGAAAAGTTCGAGACGTTAAATTCGTCGTTCCTACGGACAGTTGGGGTAACACAGTGTGGGAAGTTGCGATATGGAGAAGAGCCGCGACCTTCTCGAACGAGCGGCGGGGGTTGAAGGGGTGTGCGCCTATCGTATTTGGGAACAGGAGTGTATCGAGTGTCTCGAGGTCTTGAGAGATAGATGTGAGAATAGAGTCGATCCTACGGTTACCGGAACGATAAATTCTCTGGTCTCTCGAATAGCGCAGTTGGAGGGTGCGAGATTCGCTTTGAGTCGACGTTTTAGTTACTTGGGTGCAGGATACGATGGTTCGAAGGGATTCGAATGGGTGGATATCGAGACGGCTTTCGCGAATCGCGTACGAACGGGTGCTGTGGTAAACATTGAGTACATCGAACCTCGACGATTTCTCGAGGACGCGAGGGCCACGGTGCTCGAGCGAGTGCGAGTCGATCTCGATATGCACGCGTGTTTAAAGGTCAACACCGTGTTTCACGGGGAGTTCGTCGCGAATGATAAGAGCGCCGTTAAGAGCATTCGCACGAGGAATTGTCAGCTAGTCGGTATGTCCGATCTACGAGAATGGTACGACGGAGACGTTATGAATGTTGTTCTGACGTCGCTGGAGGAATTTCAGGAACGCGATAGCGGTTGGGCGTTACTTCGGATATTAAATTTAATGATTAATGTAAATAAGTGTAATCCCATGCACGCTGGATGTTGGATGTTACTTCCTCCGAAGATAAAATATAAGAGAGCCGTGATTAATGTACGTTCACACGACAACGCGTGTTTCGCGTGGGCGGTGATGGCCGCTCTATATCCCGTTGATGTACACTCGGATAGATCGTCGTCGTATCCTCACTATTCGTTGGTGCTGAATTTCGATGGTATTGACTTTCCTATGACACTACGAAACATCGCTAGATTCGAACGTCTTAACGATTTGTCTATTAACGTATTTGCCATTCGAGAGAAAACGGGGAGGAACGATATCATGATCGTTCCTTTGTCGCTTACGGGGAACAAAAAGTCTACGCACGTAAATTTGCTCTATCTGTCGAACGAGCGGCGCGGCGATAACGTCGGTCATTTCGTATGGATAAAGCACCTGTCTCGACTGTTAACGTCGCAAATAAACAAGCATAAGGAAAAAAAATACATATGCGACCGGTAAGCGTAAGAGAGATTATGCTCGTCGCGAGATAAATTTTGTATTAATTATAAATTGTATTTTTTCAGATGTCTACATTATTTTTATTCAGACGAGAAATTGGTCGCGCATAGCGTCGAGTGCGGAAGAGCGAACGACTGCGCCGTTATTCTTCCGAGCGAGGACGACAAGTTGCTCTCTTTTCACAATCACGACAGAAAGGAGAGACTACGATTCGTCGTGTATGCAGATCTGGAGTGCGTCTTAGAAAAGGGAGATCAACGATTCAGTGGGAGTCTCGACAATAGATTCGCCTATCAACACCACAAGGCGTTTAGCGTAGGATATTATTTGCGTAGCACGTACAACGGAATCGTATCCGTGTATAGATCTCGCCGAGGCGACGACTGCGTCTCGTGGTTCGTCGAGGAGCTGCGCGCTCTCGCGTGTCGCGTGAAGAAGATTCTGTGCGCGAGCGTACCGATGTCGGAGCTCACGCCGAACGAGCAGAGCGCTTTTCAAAAGGCGACAAATTGTCACGTGTGCGGAAGGAGCTTTGAGTCGTACGATATTCGCGTGCGCGATCACTGTCATCTTACCGGACGATACAGAGGACCCGCGCACGCGAGCTGCAATTTGAACTATCAGAACGCGTTCGTTATTCCCGTTTTTTTTCACAATCTATCCGGTTATGATGCACATTTCATTATTAAGGATATAGCGAACGCTTTCGAGGGTAGAGTCGATTTGTTACCGTTGACTAAGGAGAATTACATCGCGTTTTCAAAAATCGTCAACGATTCGGCGTACGGAAAATGGAAAAATTGTGTTAAGCTACGTTTCGTAGATTCGTTTAAGTTTCTCAATACTAGTTTAGAAAAAGTAGCCTCGTATCTAGATCGGGAAAAATTGAGGATCTCGCGATTCGAATTTTCCGATCTCATCGCGGAGGATTTCGAGTTGCTCACGCGCAAGGGCGTATTTCCGTACGAGTACATCGATAGCGTTGATAAACTGTTAGTGACCGAATTACCGCCGATCGAAGCCTTTTACAGTTCTTTAACTGGTGAAACTGTGAGCGTTAGTGATTACGAACACGCGCGAAGGATATGGGAGCGTTTTCACGTGAAAACTCTCGGCGAATACAGCGATCTATATTTGAAAACGGATGTGCTTCTTTTGGCAGATGTTTTTGAAAATTTTCGAGATACTTGTATGGAAAGTTACAATTTGGATCCAGCGCATTATTTCACATTACCGGGATATACGTGGGACGCTATGTTGAAATACACGAACGTTCGATTCGATCTGCTTACCGATATCGATATGGTGATGTTCGTAGAGCGCGGTATACGCGGTGGTTTAAGCCAATGCTCGAACAGATACGCGCGAGTTAATAACCAATATGAATCGTCATATGACTCGTCTCAGCCGTCGTCGTATCTCATGTACTACGATGTGAACAATCTCTACGGCTGGGCCATGTGTGAACCTTTACCGTATGCGGAATTTCGGTGGGTCGAGGATGTCGAGGGTCTTGATATTATGTCCGTGCCATCTGACTCCGATATCGGTTATATTCTAGAAGTCGATCTCGAGTATCCGCGACATCTTCACGACGATCACGCGGATCTTCCGTTCTGCTCGACGCGTGAAAGACCGCCGGGAAATCGAAACGAAAAGCTACTCGCTACGCTCTACGACAAGTCGCGTTACGTGACGCATTATCGCAATCTTCAGCAGTGCGTGCGACACGGTTTACGCGTGACGAAGATCTATCGCGCATTGCGGTTCGCGCAGTCTCCTTGGTTGCGCGCGTACATCGAGCTTAATACGGAAAGGAGAACTCGCGCGAGCAACGAGTTCGAGAGGAATCTGTATAAGCTGATGAATAACGTAGTTTTTGGCAAAACAATGGAAAACGTGCGCAATTACGTAGACATGAGACTCGTGAAGCGTTGGGACGGAAGATATGGCGCGGAGGCGCTGATCGCGAAACCGAATTTTCACAGTAGGAGCGTTTTCGACGAGAATCTCATGGCTATCGAGTTACGCAAACTCGAGGTTCAATTTAAAAAACCAATCTACGTCGGTATGTGCATTCTAGAGATATCCAAGATGCGATTGTACGATTTTCATTACGATTATATGATGCCGCTCTATCGCTCTAAATGCAAAATCATGTACTCGGATACCGATAGCTTGATATATTTTCTAGAATGTCGAAACGTTTACGAGAATATAAAGCGAGATATCGCGAGATTCGACGACAACGCGTACAATATACCGCGCGCGAATAAGAAGGTTCTTGGTTTGATGAAAGACGAGAACAACGGAGCGATCATGACGGAGTTCATAGGACTTAGGGCGAAGATGTACGCTCTGAGAGTTTTGGGAAAGAGCGATACGAAGAGAATAAAGGGCGTCAGGAGGAGTACCGTCGCGAAAACGATAACGTTCGAGGATTTCGCGCGTTGCTTGAACGAATCGTCGCAGCAATCGAGACGTCAGGCGTGCATACGCTCGATGCTGCACAAGGTTTACACCGTGTCCAAACTGAAGCTAGCTTTGAGTCCTCACGACGACAAGCGATACTTAATACCCGACTCCACCAATACATTACCGTGGGGCCATTATAAGATACCGTTATTAGATACTAATGTAGTATAAAAAATTTGTATCGATATAGAATAAGTAAAAATTTGTACCAATATAGAATAAGTAATACTGTACACTCTTTATTCATTACAATACAGCTGTTTTGTGAATCCAAGAGTTATGTGTATTGTCCATTCCTAACCATTTGACAAAAACTCTATCGTTCTTTCTACGTAGCACTTTCTCAACGAGA
Organism: Pogonomyrmex californicus; assembly: GCA_024349325.1. Taxonomy (NCBI): domain Eukaryota; kingdom Metazoa; phylum Arthropoda; class Insecta; order Hymenoptera; family Formicidae; genus Pogonomyrmex; species Pogonomyrmex californicus. The sequence goes on from JAECZD010000021.1 coordinate 898,198, forward strand.
TAGATATCGGGATTGGAAACTCGCAGTAACTCGTGTTCGTAAAATCCTCCGGCTATTGGCTCTTTACGATAGTCTTTCAGCAGATACGTCACGGGATTCGTGCGTTGCACCTTAGCGATTCGAAAAATCTCAGTCGTCCAGTTAGGCGTATATCCCTTTTCGAAGATCGTTTTGAACTTGCTGACGCGTACCGGATCGTTCACCTTGAATCTTGCGGGGGCTGCGATTTTCAAGTGACTGTATACCGTGGAGAGGAGTCTCTTGGCAATGGCTGGAGTTACGTCCGCCGGTCGCATTCCGATCGTTCGATGCGCGCGGTTGTTATACTCCGAGATTAAACGCGGTAGAGCGTCGAGCCATCTGTACGACCCGTTGAGCGTGAAGAGCTTCCACATGTTGTTCTTGAGCGTGCGATTAAATCGCTCCACAACCGCCGCTTTCATCACCGAGTACGTCGAGTAGTGGCGTATATCGTACCTATCAGTAACCGCTTTTACGGAGGCGTTGTAGAACTCCTTGCCCTTGTCCGTTTGTAGATTTCGCGGATGTCGAGCGTCGTCGCGAAATATCTTGGATAACGCCGCGGCTACCTCGCCTCCGCTCTTGCTCTTCAGCGGCACAGCCCAAGCGTATTTGCTCAACACGTCGATGACCGTCATCACGTAGTTGTAGCCTTTGTTTCGTCGCGCGTACGGACGCATCTCGACGACATCGGCCTGCCACAGGTCGTCGTAACCGCGCACCACGACTCGACGACGCGGAAAGTTTCTTCGCGCGGGCGTGTGAAGCTCCTCGACGAGTCTCCTCTTCTCGACGCTCATCGCTGATTTTACGAGGAGGCGCGATTCGCGTTGGTTTTATTCGTGCGCGTTCGCTCCTGTTCCTCGTTCCAAACGTTAATCGCGTGTTTCATGGTATTTGGAATATCCATTTTTAGTGCGACTAGTAATTTGTTTATCGTTTCTCTAGTCACTATTTTATCCACGTTCAACGAGGTCAGCGTCTTGTCCAGCGTTTCTCTCCGGTTACCGCTTTGTCCGTCAGCTCTTTCGCGATTCTCGTCAGATCTGTCACGCTACGCGCGAGATTCTCCACGTTCGTCGATATTCTCTCGCGACTCGTCGACGACGCGTCGAGCTCATTTCGCAGGAAGTTCTCTAGATTTCGCAGTGATTCCTCTAGAATCTGCGTTCGTTTCTCCTGAGCGTCGCCGAGCGTCTCGACGGTCTTTCGGACCTCGTTCGAATCTTTAGCTCGCGTTTTGTCCTGTTTTTCCTCCGTTCGTCCCAATTCACGTTGAAACATAAGCAGATCTTTAATTCGTTGGTTGTTTCGTTTATCGAGCGCTTGTTTCGTTTCCCTTATTCGTTTATCGAGATCGACGAGCGAGGCCTCCCTCCTCTCCTCGATTTGTCGCAGTGATTCCTCTAAATGTCGCGTTCGTTTCTCCTGAGCGTCACCGAGCGTCTCGATAACCCTTCGGATCTCGCTCAGATCTTTCTCTCGCGATTCGTCCCGTTTTTCGAGCTCTCGTTCCACAGCGTCTCTCGTCTCCTCTATTCGTTTGTCGTGATCGACGAGCGAGGCTTCGCTCTTCTTCTCGAGGTGTCGCAGAACGTCCACTTCGGTTTTTACGTCGTAATACTGTAGGAGAATATTCCGAATTCGCTTATTCATATCTTCCAGCTGTTTTCGTAGCTCGTTCGTTAGAACTTTCGACTCCTCGCTCCTTACGCGAAGCGCGTTGTCGACGTAACCCTTGGTCGTCGCGTCGGTATCGTCGATCGGTGTATCCAAATGGCGTATCTTGCGTCTGTTGACGTCGTAGTCGTCCGGATTAAGGTAGAGCGCGCTGCGACGCACGTACGCCCGCAGGGATGCGATCGTCGAACGATCGTCAACGCCGCGTTGCCTCTCCAGAGACTTCCCGAATTTGTTCACGGACATCATGCCCTCGCGGGTGACGAATCTACCGCGCGCGATAATCTGCTCGTAATCTCGGCGATCTGCATATCGTATTTGAGAAACAATCTGGCTACGCGCGTCATAGATTCCTCCAATTCGCCGATCGATCTAACCGTGCTCTCGTTCATCTGCGACAGCAACGTTCGAGTGCTCGCCGAGAATTCGCTCGTCTCGGAGATTTTCGTTTCCGCGTCTCGAAACGCGCTGTCCACGTAGCTTTTACTCGCGGCGTCGGTATCGGTTCTAGGTGCGGCTAAACGCCGTATGATTTTGTCTCTAGCGTCGTAGTAATCGTCACTTAGACAGAGCGCGTTATTACGCACATAGCGACGCAAGGAATCGATCGACGGTCGCGAGCGTGCCCTGTCGCCTCCGCCGAACGACTCCAACGGTTTTCCGAACTTGTTCACCAACATAACGGGAATACCGGTCGCCGCGAGCGCGCGCCGCGTTTTACTCGATCGCGTCGATCTCGCGAAGCTCCTCGAGTATCGATAGAATCTCGTTGTCGTGAGCGTCGTTGCCAGCTCGTCTAGAGGCATCGAGCAATCGAAGACGATCGACTAGTTCGTTGGGATCGTCCCAATGAACGTACTCGATTCCTTTGTCTCTCACCCGCATAGCGGATGGAACAGAGTCGATCCCTTTTTTTCTCGCTTTACCAGTACCAGCGCCACTTTTGTCTCTATCGAGCAATAGCGGCGCGATGATATGCTTGTACTTGAAACCTTTGTTTCCTAGAATGGGCATAAGCGCGTTGTGACTACGCCGATGGGCGTTTGTAGTTAACAGTATACTCTTGTACGTTTGCTTGTCGTTCTCCGTGTACACGGCGTCGTCGGGAAGTCTCTTGAAGATCAACTCGTATAAGCCCGGGGTACCCGGATATCGCGTGTCGCCCACGATTACGCTGTCATCGGCGGTCACGTCGAATCGCCTGTCGCCAAGCATCGAGCCGTCTAAGTCGAAGTACACCCCGTAAACGTGATCGATCTCGCTCTGTCTGTCCCCGCTTAGAAGCGCGCCCATATATTTACGACCTAACGGTCCCCATTGCGCGTTCGAGATCGATTCTTCCGATGCGTTTCTAGTCGCGGGATTCACCGTCGCGGTCAAGGGCGATCTCGTCGAGAGGCATCTCTTCGTCGATCTAGACGGTGGCTCGTCGTCGTCATCGGTCTCGCGTTTTCTCTTAGCGCCAACGAACGCGATCGGGTCGATTCCCTCGGTCGACTCGTCTCGCGCGGTGTTCTCGGCGATTCGTTTCAACGGCTGAACGATCGGCTTGAGTCGCCTCTCCAGCGCGATCTCCTCTTCTATTTCACCGGTCTTTAACTCTCTGTACTTTTTACGTATAGAGTTCTGAGTTTTCGCGATCTCTCGCGCCGTTTTTTCCGTCCGTACCAGCCGCAGCGTCAACGTTCATACTCGCAGCAGCGTCAACGTCCATCCTCGTAGCACAACTGATCGGTTTACACCACGGCGAAATCGTTAAATCCTCGTCTGTATCTACCATTCCTTAACGCGCTGTCTTTATCGATGACTACGAAACCATATTTGCGTTTCCAACACGCGCGACACAAGGCGTAAAACTTCTCATACGACATATCCGTGTTCACGTGCTCGTTGTAAACGTGCTTTAGATTAGTGCCATCCTGCTTAAACAGAATCAAGAGATTCGCGTTGTCGCGTATCAGGTGTTTTGGAATTTTAGCGTATGTCTGACAAAGATAGAAACAATCGATGTTCGAGTGTCGACCCATGGCGAAATATTCCCTGATCGCGTTCTGCTTGTCACAGGCCACGTCGTCGAACACGAATATCGAATCGGGAAGCGCCTCGCTCGGTGGCACGACGTCGCTATTGTTTGAGAACGCGCGATAGCCGATCTCGTCCATCGACTCGAGCAGTTCCGCCAGGTATCGATACTTTGGTTGTTGCAGGGATTTCGAGTAGACGTACACGTTCTCAAAGCGCGCGCCGTGCGGACTTTCGAGCATGCTTATCAACACGTTCGTTTTACCGCAATTGGAGGGGCCGCAAATGATGCAACGTATCGTGTTCGGTAGTAGAGGGCCGTGTCTGCGCGCCCTCCCGACCGCGTCGCCCGAGATTCGTCGAGCCTTACGGTCGAGATTGAGCACTCCTATAGCCGGCGACCGTCGAACGAATCGCATTTACGCGCGCTCGCTTCGAGGAGTCACGACCGATAATCGTTCCACTTATACTCGACGGCGATTCGATCGCGCACAGTGATCGGTATGTTTCCCCTATTGACGGACAAACGCGATATTCTCAATCTATCCACCCAACAGTTGCGACTTATCCCGAAGTTCGTTCTCGTGCGCGATTTCGACAGATACGTGGAGCTACTGTGGAACAGACTACCCGATCATCTGAGAGCGGACCCCGAGGTACAACGTTGTCGCGTGTGTCTGGAGCATTATAATCGTCCGTGGCAACAATCGCATATAGACGGTCCTGCGCCTTTTATCAAAAATTGTAATGAATGCTTAGCGGCGCGGGACTACTCGATATAGCGATAAACGCGCTTTCCTTCGAACTACATATTCCCGGGTATCAATTTTGCGGGCCCGGCACCCATCTCGCGAAGCGATTGGCGCGCGGCGATCGAGGCGTAAATCCGTTGGATGCGGCGTGCCGCGAGCACGACATTGCCTATTCGCGAAATAAGAAACTCGCCGATCGCCACGACGCCGACCGAGCTCTCGCCGAGAAAGCGCGCGAACGTATAACGGCCGGAGATTCCACCCTCGGTGAGAGAGCCGCCGCGATCGCCGTATGGGCTGCTATGAAAGCAAAAACAAAGCTAGATATGGGTTTGAGAAAGAAGAGAAGGAGGATACTTCCAACGGTGAAACGCGGAGGCTTGTTACCCATTTTTCCGATATTAGGCGCGCTCGGTTCTTTGATCGGTGACGCGGCGGGTGTCGCGAAGGCGGTAAACGACAGTAAAACCGCACGGCGTCAACTGGAGGAATTGCAACGTCACAATCGAGCGATGGAGGGTCACTGATTGCATCTAGCGCCTTACAAACGTGGCAGCGGTGTGACGAAAAGAACGAAAAAAAAATCATGGAAGGAAACGTTAGAATCGCTCGAGTTACCGCTCTCCGGCATTACGACGAACGAACAGCTGAACCGCTCGGCGCGTCGTCTACGAGTGCCCTTCTTCAGAGGAGTGTTCATGCGTGACGCATTACCATCGAAGGCGCGACGTAACGAGAGCGGCATCGTGAATCTCGACGACTCGATGGGCTCGGGTACTCACTGGGTCGCCTATGCGAAGAGGGGAAACGACGCGATTTACTTCGACGGTTTCGGCAATCTTCGACCGCCGAGGGAACTCGAGAGATATCTAGGCGGCGTAAATATAACGTACAATCGCGGATCGTATCAGACATTCGATCAGAGCATTTGCGGTCAGTTGTGCCTGCGATTTCTCTCGAGAATCGGTCGCGATGTCGCTGAGCCTTTCGTTCACCGGTAAGAGTAGCGTTCTCACGGCGTGCTATTTTCCCGCTTTAGATCTGAGCGACGACGATTACGAGTTAGGTCTCACGAATTTCGAAACGTACAACACTATACCGAACGTCGATTCTACAAATAATAAGTTCTATTACGACGACAAAACGATCGTGATTCCCGAAGGTTCGTACGAATTGAGCGCGATAGAAAGATATCTGAATGCCGCTATCTCTAAAAAGCGAAAGATCGACGAAAGCAAGAGGACGAGCGACGATGGCGAGAGCGACGACATCGTTTACGACGAGAGCGACGAGGGCGAGAGGAGCGCGCAGTCTCTAATCATTCGAGCCAATGAGAACACTATGAAAAGCGAGATCAGGTGCGAACATCAAATCGATTTCGCGAAACCGAACAACATCGGTTCGCTCCTGGGATTCTCGTCGTCGCTACGACCGAACAAATGGCACACTTCCGACGGACCCGTGAATATCATAAGCGTGAATATCATTCGGGTGGAGTGCAATATCACCGCGGATGCGTACAGTAACAACGAGCCGGTTCACACGATACACGAGTTTTCGCCGAACGTTCCTCCGGGATATAAGCTGTCGAACGCTCCGACATCGATCATTTACTTTCCGATCATCGCGCGAAACGTTACCGATATCACGCTTCGAGTCGTGGATCAAGACGGACGACCGATCGATTTTCGTGGAGAGGAGATAACGGCGCGACTTCACGTGCGACGACGAAGGCATTAGAGAGAGAAATGCGCGAGAGCGAAAGATGCTCGTTCTGAACGAGTGGTACACGAGAGGAGGAGGAGACGCAAACGCTACATCCGCGATCCTACCGCAAAACGACGCGACGAGGAAGGCGCGCGAGGGAAGAGCGAACGAGCTGAACGCTGCGAACGTTGCGTTCTTAAGATCTTTAGGTTTCGTCGTGAAGAATCGACATGGCGAGCGACATTTTAATTATCGGAGGTGCCCCGATCTTTGACGATTGTATCGTGAGAATAGAAACCCACATTTACAATCCGTACGCTAACACAACGTTCGGATACAGCGACGAGATACGAATACCTATACAGCAACAAGATCTGTATACGTTGCCATGCGAAAGTTTTCTATACATCGAAGGAAAATTCGCGATGAGAGAGAGCGCGAAGGAAGGAACGACGAAGGAAGGCACGGCGAAGGAAGTTAAGAGAGCGAGGCTAGTCAACAACTGCGTCGCGTTTATGTTCGACGAGATTCGATACGAGCTCAATGGCGTGGAGATCGATAAGAACAGAAACGTTGGCATAACGACCTTGATGAAAAACTACGCATCGTTGAGCTACGAGAGAGATAGAGCTTTACAGAACACCGGATGGGAAATACCGCCTATAGCGTTGGACGATTTCAACTTTTGCGTGCCTCTCAACGTACTCCTCGGTTTCTGCGAGGATTACAAACGCATAGTGATAAACGCGCGACACGAACTCATTCTGATACGCGCTCGCAACGATATCAATTGCGTCGTGGCACATTCAGATCAGAGACCAAAGATCACCTTGTTGAGAATACAGTGGCGAATGCCACACGTGATACTTAATGACGTTAACAAACTGTCGCTTCTGCGAACGTTGGACAGTGGACGATATCTGAGCATGGGCTTTCGTTCGTGGGATCTGTACGAATTTCCGCTGTTGCAAAGTACGACCAAGCATTCCTGGGCGGTAAAAGCGGCGACGCAATTGGAGAAACCACGATACGTGATCTTCGCGCTACAGACCGGAAGGAAAAACGTACCGTCGGAAGACGTTTCTAAATTCGACGATTGCAAGCTGACTAATGTAAAACTCTATTTGAATTCCGAGTTCTATCCCTACGACGATATGAATCTAGATTTCGAGCGTAACAAGTTCGCAGTGCTGTACGATATGTATCTGAAATTTCGAAAGACGTATTACGGGTGCGAGACCTGCGAACCGTTCATGACTGTCACTAGATTTCTGCAATACGGTCCGCTAGTGGTCATCGATTGCTCCCACCAGAACGAATCGATCAAGAGCGCCACCGTCGACGTTCGTGTAGAATTCGAATGCAAAGAGAACGTTCCGGCTAACACAACGGCTTATTGTCTCATCATTCACGATAGAGTTGTAGAGTATAACCCACTGACGAACGTCGTACGTAAACTCACGTGATCGCGGTTTTCCTACGAGAACGATGCCAAACGTACCGATCTTCGTCGATCTGCAAGGTTTTACCGTTCGGGAGAAATTTATGGTTAAAGAGGTGGCGATATTAAAAAATGGAAAAGAGCTAACTCATCGAATATTTCGAGAAGCGATACCCTGGAATCTTCTTACAAAGACGGAAAAATCTAAAGCGTGCTGGATATCCTCCAATCATCACGGCCTGCAGTGGAGCGACGGCGACGTCGCATACAGACTCTCGAAGCACGTGATTCGAAACGGCTTGTGCGATCAATCGCGAGACGCGCCTAAACGAGTGTACGTCAAAGGCTTGGAGAAAAAGAAGTGGTTAGAGGAAATTCTCGGCTGCGACTTCATCGCGGACCACGACGTGATCGTCGAGACTATCGACGCGGATTTCGAGGATATAGGGCGCCTAAGCACTCTGGACGACGTTCGAGCATTTCACTGCGAGCGTCACGCGAAGCATTGCGCTATGGAGAACATGTGCAAACTGTACGACTGGTGGTCGAAACGACGGGAATGTATCACCGAATTGTAATATCGCTTTAACGACTTATATCATATGTCAGATTGATTTTTTTTAATTATTGTATTATATCAGATTCAGTGCTTATATATTATAATTAGATTCATTGCTTATACTATAATCGAATTCTTTTATCGCTCGCTATATATGTTTGAGGAAATACAAAAACATTATTTACGATATATCTCACTTTATTTAATCTCAATCTTACATCCCAAAGTACAGAGCAACGAGTTCGCAATCGATAATGTCGTTACGATCCAAAGTACAGAGCAACGAGTTCGCAATCAATAATATCGTTACGATCGTAGGCATCGCTATCGCGTATGACTCTCGAGATATTTTCCGTATCCTTAGCAGTGAACGCGATAGAACGTCAAACGAGTAAAACGTAATTCAGCAATCGATTCTTCATCTTATCCTTTCGATTACGAGGCATGTGATGATATTTATCGCAATAACGTAACGCGTCAATACAATGACATACACACATATACATATATTACAATATACTATATATATCTCTCGGTACTCATGCTCTTTGAAACGCGCCAATTTCGCATCGATTTTTCCTAATATCTTGATCAACGAGATGACGAGTCTGCTGATGCAATGCTCGAGCTCGAACATGTTATTCACTGTTTCCTTCGACATGGCCAAGCGAGCCGCGGATGTTTCCAGGCGTAATATCGTCAAGTTATTGATTTCCGAAACGCACGGTCATATTTCCAATATGCGACGGGGCGGGAAAGGACGGTTCTCCGTTGGTACTCTGCAGATACTTCGAGAGAACGTGCCGTTGCTCGACAAGCTGTCTCCACGTATCGGGCGACATCGAGACCTCCTTGCCATGACTATCTCCCAGGATAATATTCACGCGCGAGGAGCGTTCAAGAGTGACACATACATTAAGAAACTTGTATCCCGTCTTAGTCAAGGAATATTTTCGTTCTAGAATTCTAACTGGATTGTTCGTACAACCGGCGTTACTATGACTCGACGCGATCGGCCTGTCATCGTCGAGCGTCCTTTTCCTCCTTTTCACGTCGTCGCTCTCGTCGACTCGGCGCGTCTCGGAATCCTGCGAGTGCTCGATATCGTACATCTTTACGATCGAAGAGATCGCGCGATACTGTTCGTAAATGTTTCGTATCCTTAGCTCTATACACTATACGAAAACTTCCGTGCCTCTTCCTCCTCCCTCTCCTTTTCTAAATCATCCTCGCTCGAAAATACATTCCTCATCTGAGCGAGTCTTTTCAAAAGAGCGCGTAATTGCTCTAACAGTCCGTCCCTTGGACACACGATACTAAAAATCTCTAAATCAAATTTACCAGCCATAGTTACTTTTAGTAAATTCGTTGTACTTGAAGAACTGTCGTTTAACGAGAAAGTACAGATTATCGTCGATGTATCGAACGGCGGACGTTACAGCGGGTGGAATCCCCGGAAATATCGCGTGCAACGAGTTATGTCTAACGGCTATCATCGAGCAATCGTCGTTGTAAATCGCGAACGTTCGCCCCGCGTTAGTATTAACCACAGCGTTGATTTTCGCGTTGGGAGGAAGATTCATATCCTTCAATTTCCTCGGCCAACCCGGTACTAGCTCGAAACTCGGATATTCTATCATGTAAACCGTATCGTCTACGAACAATACGAGTTGGCCCGAGGGTCGTCGATACGCGCCCGCCAAACGCGTAAAATTATCGGGAAGAAAACGCAGATAGTCCGTCAGTAACAACGACCTGCCGTAAGATTTTCCGTTTAGATCGATCGACCATAAGTAGCGTCGATACGCCACGTACATTCTATTTTCTAACACCAACACCGCATCGACGCGTCGCAACGCGCACAGATCCGCGGAATCTCCCGTGTCGCGCGTCGCGATCGTGGTCGTCGCTACGGTCGTCGTAACTGGTCCCGCAATTTCGCTCTTATTTTTTAAACCGTATAAATTTTGAATGGCGAGAAAATCCGCCTCGCTCAATCGCACGGGAAAGGTCTTAGAGGGAACAAAAGCGTACATTATCGCATTTTTCAGAGGAGTGTGATGTAATCCTAACGCGTGACCGATCTCGTGCGTCAACGTATGCAGCAGATGAATCGTATCGTCAGGATTAGCGGTCAGCTCGATGTGCCACTTCTCCGCGTTATCCACGTGCACCTCCGACACTTCGGACGATGGTAAAAAAGCGTGAGCTAGCACGTTTCCTGGTCCGTCCAACAACGACGGACATATTCGGCTACCTCGATGCCGAGGATCTACGAACGTGTGAAAACCCTTCCGAAACGATATCACGATATCGGGATTCATCGAATCGCGCTCGAACGTCAGCGACGAATTCGCAGCCCACATCTCGAACGCGACCTCGGTGACTCGTAGAACGCTCTCGCTCGCCAGGTGAAAGTTCCAAGTGAGATGCGTCTTCGTCCATTTTCTCGGAGATTTGTCCAAGTCACTCGATATATCTTTGACGCCGCATCGCGGTTTACGCATCTGTTCCAATGTAGCTTCGTTAAGAACACCATCACCAGGTATACGATAATACTCCTGGAAAAGCGCAACCGCGTGTCTCAGAGCCAACGTCGCGTTATCTGATACCGTTTGCACGTTATCGCCGTCCAGGTATCCGTAGGTTTGCAAAAACCGAATCGCCTCCTCGTCGCTATCGGCGGCGGAGTCGCTATCAGCGACGAAATCGCGAGTCGCCGCGATAACGGCTATCGCGCACGCGATCACGGCGATCCCGCGCGCGGGCATCATCATCGCGCGAGACGGGAGTCTAATCAACACTGCGCGTCGCCGACCGAAATACGCGCGAACCGCTAGATCGATGTTCCCATCGGTCGCGAGAGGGCGGAGACCGACGCGATGAGTCGATCCGAGTCGCGAATCGAAAATTTATCATTAAAAAGTACACAATAGAGAACAAAAGTAAAAGCATGACAACGATAGAATAGAAACGAAATAAACGATAGACTAATCTTCTATCGCCGTTGCGGTCAGACTTCCCGTAGTCACGCGTAGCGAGCGCGAAAATGACGCATCGCACAACATTCACATTCCTAATGAAACATTCCCTCGTTATTAATATTCCTACGACAATTTCCTTCTCGCGCGATTCCCACTCTCGTCTCTCTCTCATACGTTCTCGAAACGAGAAAAAACTCTATCTCTCTCTCTCACAATCGGTTAATCGACGCAACAACGATGCGTATTAATGACGATTCGCATTACTCTTTCTTTATTTCAGTATATCTCGTACATATATTTGTTGTTTTTTTTTATTACTCGGCATCATATTTGTACACACTTTTACACATATATTTGTGTACATATTCTTATACATATATTCATATTAGTATACATATTATTAATATATATTCTTTTACATAGACATATTAGTACATTCTCTTTTACATATACTCGCGCTCTTCGCTACAATCGAATTAGTATACATATTATTAATATATATTCTTTTACATAGACATATTAGTAAATTCTCTTTTACATATACTCGCGCTCTTCGCTACAATCGATACCCCTGACGATAATTCGCGCGAGCGTCATAGCTATACGTCCCTACTCGCTGTCGCACTCGACGCTTCTCGCTTCCCCGCGCACTCCGGGCACTCTCCTCAGATCATCGGCGACTCGATCTATCAACTGTTGCATCAACTGCTTCTTCCGATCCGACACGGAGTTCAAAAATTGAACTCTCAATTTCGCGTATTTCCACCAGGTGCGTCTCTTCTTCTTAACTATATCCTTGACGTTATACACGTACATTCGAACCAATTCACAATCGGCCCCTTTCTCGCCTGGAGATCTCGCCTCGAGCTGTCGTCCACCCTTCAACTTCGTCACGTACTGAACGAATCGATCAGCCTCCTCCTTATCTCCAGATAAAGACGTGAACAACGCGTCTAAACCACTGCCACAACTTTCATCATTCCCTCTCGTAGTACTCAGACGCGCAAGATACTTCTCGTACTCGTCGTCGAGATCCCCCTTCGTCGTTTTCAAACGCCCCAGATATTCCCAGTACTCTCGTAGCCAACTCGAGGAAGCCTCCTTCGTTATCTCGATCTCCATAAGCGACGCACGCTCGTCCGGCGTCGCGGAACTCTCGACCAAGCGAACCATGCTGTCCCCAGAACAGTACGAGTTCCACGGACCCTTTCGACTCCAGACATCAGTGACAATACGTATAGCGTTCCTCATACGCTCGGTCTCGCGTATACGCGCGATCGGCTCCGTTCCTCGGTGAACCGCCAGATGGTTAGACAGAAACGCCATCATCAGCCGCAAATTACACGCCGCCGAATGCATAGACGTCCACATCGGGCGCATCAACTCGAGCGAGTCAACCGCGTCGCTCTCGACCTCCGCCGATATCTCGTTCTCCTCTTTCCGCTCGATCGTAGGCCGTTTCTCACGCCCCATCGTCATCGCGCGTTTCTCCCGTTCCACTATCTCGCGTTTCATCTCTCTCGAAAACTCGAGCGAATCGTCTAAGAGCGATATTATCTCCGGATCCTTCAATTGACTCTCCAGAACATTACACTGACTCTCCGAAACATTAGACTAACTCTCCATCTCGCAAACTAACAATATATCGTCGACACTCCTAGTTAAATACTCTCTAAAGCGGCGTAAACAGGACGTGCTAGATCCGGCGGAAAACGCGAATCGCCTCGACGCGCCTAATCGGGACGTTATGGAAAACAGACATGCGTCTAAGGCGACGCGACAAACCGCAACATCCTGCGAACGACGCGACGACGCGCCCGTTATGGAAAACAGACACGCGTCTAAGGCGACGCGCCTAATCGGGACGTTATGAAAAAAACAGTCACGCGTCTAAGGCGACGCGACAAACCGCAACATCCTGTAAACAACGTCTAGACACGAGCACGCCTAAAGCGACGCGACAAACCGCGGGCATCCCGCGAAAAAACAGGATGCGCTAGACCCCGCGGAAAACGCCGCGGGAAGCGCCACACCCCGCGAAAGACGCTAGGGCGACGCGACAAACCGCGGCATCCTGCGAAACGGGACGCGCTAGATCGCGCGGAAAAAAAAATGCTAGGGGCGACGTCGAGGACGCGCCCGAGGTCACGCGGAGAGCGCCAGACCGCGCGGAGAGCGCCAGACCGCGCGAAAAAACACGCTAGACCATGCGAAAAAACGCTAGGGCGGCGTCGAGAACGCGCCCGAAAAGAAAAGAAAAAAAAAACGCTAAGGCGACGTCGAGGACGAGGGAACCCGACCCGGGGACCGCGACCGCCTTACCGACCGAGAGAGACAAACCCGTTTCGACGACCGCCAGAGGGATCCACCTTCTCCTCTCCCCGGATACGCACCCCCTGGGGAAAGAAATCCATGCTCCCCGGATTCGAACCCCCGAGGAAAGAAAAACCATTCTTACCGACAGAATTGGATACGAACCCCCTGGGGATTCTACGACCCCCCCTCCCCCTCACCCCCCCTTTGCCTCCGGGGGGCTTAGGACCCCCTGTGGTTATCTACTTCATCGCATAAGTAAACGCCTATTTTGCGGAGCAAGACGCCAACTACTATTTGGAGGGGTTAAAGAGGTTAGAGTATCGATGGAAAAAGTGTATCGACTTAAAAGGATATTATGTTGAAAAATGAAACTATATTTGACCGAAAAAATACTTGTTTCTATGTTAGGCTCAAAACTTTTCAGATTACTCTCGTAATCATTTTTCTTAGTTTACCCAACATATTTTCGTAAGGAAAAGGCTGATATGTTATCCAGTGGGTAATTAAAAAATTCTACATCATCAGCAATATAAATTAAATTATGTACATTGAGAGAAGCATCATAAGTAATGACCATAAAGTAATGACATTATATAAAAAAAACTGTTTAGATATCTTTTATTAATAAACTGAAAAAAATTTGTGTTGCATAATATTCTGAAAGCAGCATGTAATAGACAATAATGTTTATATATCTGCGTTGAGAATTTTTTTGAATAATACGGGACCAATATATAATAAAATAAATCTTAATTCTGCTTTTAATTGAGCAACTGGTTTACGAGGTTTGCATTGGAATTCACATGGTGTCCATTGTTTCATATATTCTATTCTTTGATCTAATACACGATAAGATGGTTTCAACTTTGTGTCTGTATGACCAAAATACCAAATATCTAAATATAATTTTTTCATTATTTCTAAGCAAGCCAGATGCATGTAATCGAGTGGAAAAAATTTTATCATGTCTTGGTGATTCGATGTTCAATATAATGACTGTCTTATGTGATGGCATGATTGGCGTTGATTACAAAATGATACATTTGTTCTTTTATTACAATATTTATCGCATGGATATACTACTTTTTTAGATGTTTTCTTTTTTCCAAAAACACTAATGTCATATATTTCACATCGTTCGCAAGCCCCGTATCCAGCCAACAATCGATTTTAAAAATTTTCGTGCTGGTGTATCACAAACAAAACTATGAATTTTTATTTTGAACTTCTTTTCATTAATTCTTTCGACATTAATAGATTAATTTCTTGTACAAATTCATTGAGAAAATCATGATTACTCGCAGGTTTATTATTTCCATTATAAATTGCCACACAAAATGGACTGTACATATTAGATACAGAAATTATTTTGCATAAAATAGACCAGAATTGTTTAGAACTAGAAGTAAATAATATCATACCATCAACATTAAATTGTAAAAAGATATCTGATGTTGAATGAAAATTAGGAAGAAAATATTCGCGTAGCCATTTTTCTATTCTTAAATAAACAAATTCACCGGCTGTCCATCTAGTCCATTCATTTTTTGTATGACGCTTTATTAGTAGATAAAAACGTCTTTGCATATTTTGGCAAACTAGGATAACTATTACAACATAAAATATTTAAGAATTCTTCTAAATTATTTTAATTTATATTACATTTTATAGCCCACTTACGTATATCATTAATGTCTCTGACTTTATAATCTTCTTTGACTTTTACTTCCTTTGTTTCATAATGTCCGTTTATAATTTCATCATGATCATTTTTAATTTTTATTTCCTGCGCTTTATTATCATCCTTTTGTTGTACATGTCACAATTCAAATTATTTATATGTATTTCACTAAGTTCGTTTGAATCAATATTACTGTATTGTGAATCATAATTTTCTCTGTAAATATTTTTAGGCTAAGAAATAATGTTGTGATCCTTATATTCTCCATTTGCATTTTCCACTTTTTCAATATTTGTGTTATACTGCTTTCCATCATATTTTGAAAGTTTACTTTGTACTATAAAAAAAAGAAACATCATAATGAATTATAATGTACAAGTATGTTTTTTATCCTTTTTATAAGTCTTTTTTTCTTTTTATTTTTACATTTTTCTTTTTATTTAAACATATAAATTCAAGATGCGAATTTCACAAACCACGTACTGTTATTGCTCACGGACTTGAAATGTAGCAGTACAAAGTATAAACGAATTAATTTTTTTCAGTAAATCGATAATCAAAGTCAAGATCAATTAAAAATATATTATATATTAGGATATGCTTACATTTTATGTTTAAGACATGCATATCTTTCTTAATATATCTGCTTGTATATATTTATATTTCCATTTTCGTTGTCTTGCTGCCAATAAACGCTTATCCATTTTACCTAAATTTTGAAAAAAAATAATAATACTGGAGATATATCCAGAAAATGCCAATAATTCTGAGCGTAAATCGAAACATGGCTGACATATAATCGTAGTAATATATGACAAAAAACTAATGCGAACAAAACTCTCACGCACGTTAACTTCATACTGTTAATGTACATGTAATTATAGTGATCACATTTGTAATTACAAGGATTGAATTTTTGTATATTACAAGGATTGAATTTTTAAAATGAAAAATTTTACGTTAATCGAATTTATTACTGATTCACCAAGTGATAAGGGAAAGAAATCTGTAGACTGCGTGCCAAGTAATTGGTTATTTTATAATGACCAAGAAAAAACATTAAAAATTACTTTTTTACCATATACGACAAAAAAAATGTCAACAATTTCATGACATTGTAAATCTAAAAAATAGCCAGATAGCAACTGGATTACATATTCTATTTGTAATTAAAGGACAAACAGGTGCAGCCTTTTAAATTTTTTAGCTGCGACGCGAGTTCAAATCAAATGTGATCAAATAAAATGTATATTTAATTGTATTTTTAATTTCATAGATTCTTATGAAGAAGCACTGCAGCGTTTAGAAAGATTAAAAACGATGATTATGCTTTTATGACGGATTGTGAAAGTGATTACATAAGTCAAATCGACAAAATAACACAAGGGGTTATATCAAAACATAAAAAGAAAAGATAAGAAAAAGAAAAAAAAATTGATGATATTTTAAAGAACACGGCGTCAACATCTTTTTCTGGAAATATGACCAATATGGATTCGTCGGAAAGTGGTTAGTAATTACGATTCTTACCTTATTTACATATTGAAAGAGAAACAGGAATATCGACACTCTTTCGTAGGTATAATTGATATTTTTAATTATTATTAACAAATATTTCGTTAAATGTTATTTATTTTCAGGCTAAATTAATCAATGTTGTTGTGCATACCTAAATAATACAACACGCGTTAGTGTGTATGCAAGAATGCTTGATTAGTCTGAATGGTGCTGCCACCTATATATTGTCTTTATACAGACATTTTGAACTATCGGATGTGTGTGATTGCCTATACTCTTGAATGTTATATAGCAAGAGTAGCGTTTATTACTCTCTGTATTTTTCAAGTTTGTTGTTTCTTCCATGTTTATTTGTTCTATAAACATAATTAAAAACTAACAGGTTATGGGCCCAGCACGCTTCCACTGCGCTAGTGTTGCCGCGAATCGCGAAATTTATGTGATCTGAGACAAAACGCGAAACGAAGGTCGCAACTGTGTTATGCAACTGTGTGCAACGTCTTTGTCAAGTGAAGTGTGAAAAACACAATAATGCAGCATGGCAACAGGATTCTCGATCCAGATGGATAAACTAGGAAAAGAGAACTACGACACATGGAGACTTCAGATGGAAGCCGTCCTAACTAAAAATTGGGATCATTGGGATTATGTGAGCGGAACAAACGTTAGACCCGAAGAAACAGACGCAAATGCAGCTACAGTAGCGGCCTGGGATCAAAGGGATCGGAAAGCAAAAGCTGACATAATTCTCGCCATGCATCCTTCCGAACTGTGTTATATAAAGAACTGCGGTACATCTAAGTTGCGTTCCGTTTCGTGCATAGCACGCATCGTTTGCATAATCAATGCTTAGCGCATTGGTTGCGTTTCATTATGCGCACGATGTACATTTTGAAACGGAACGATGTTAAATGCATTAGAAATCAAAATGGATTCCACAATAATAAACTGTGCTGTCGGTGTGACAATGTTTTTAATTAATGACGTTAATGAAAGTGACAATAGTGAATCATCCATTTGGAGTTCTGATGATTATTATAGTGACGAAAAATATGAGAACAGTTTGAACATCAGTGATTTAGAAATTTTATATTCGGTTTTAATGGTGAATGAAACTCATGGAGAAATTTTTAATTCGTGGAACAATTTTTAAAGAAAAAATAACAAATTTTGTTGAAAGAGTCATCCCTGGATACACAAGGCGCGTATTCAAAGAACATTTTCGGTGAGAATGAATGTTTACATACATATTTTTTATTCAACTTGACTGATGTTTTAAAATATTTATAAATGGTTTGTACATAGTACTTATTTTCTATATTCAATTTTATTTATCAATTTAAAGCAATGCCAAGAAATTATAGTAGTTTTATCTTGCAGAATGTTTCCAGAAACATTTGAAGTAGTGTTACAATTAATTGAACCAGGACTAAGAGCCATAAATACATTGCCTGGAAGAAAACCTATTTCTGCCGAAAAGCAACTTCTTATTGCAATTTGGTTCATGTCTACTCCTGATTCTTATATAATAGATATGATCTCATACATTAAAATATTAATATAAATTTAAAGAAAGAAAACAAAAAATTATTAGTAAATTAATAATTAATAGTAAGTTAAATTAAGACCAATAATGTTTAAACATACATGATAGAAGATAGAAAAATTATTAATTTCATAATAATATTTTATTTATATTATTGTCTTCAGGTCTGTATCGACGAAATTTGGAATTGGAAAAGCAACTGCATTCAGAGCATTAAGATGAGTAACGTATGCTCTACATTGTATTGCTCCTCAGTTTATTCAGTGGCCCAAAGATGCAGTTGCCACAAAAATAATGAAAAAATTTGAACAAGTTTGTGATTTTCCAAACGTGATAGGTATTATTGATGGAACTCATATTAAAATTCGTGCTCCAAAAGAAGATCCAGACTCGTACATAAATAGGAAAGGTTTTCATTCAATTAATGTACAAGTTGTCTGTGAGTCGCGTGGACTATTCACACATTGTTATGCTGGGCATACAGGATCTGTGCACGATGCAAGAGTTTTTCGGAACTCACCAGTGGCAGATTTTCTTCAATTACCTCAAATATATTTTCCTAATAATTCTCATATTATTGGAGATGCTGCATATGGTATCTATCCACATGTTATGGTACCTTTTAGAGATAATGGTCATCTGATGAAATGCGCAAAAAAATTTTAACTATTGTTTGTCATCTACGCGAATGGCAATTGAAAGGGCAATAGATCATCTGAAAATTCATTTTAGGATTCTCTTAGACTGTTTATCTTTAACAGATGTTAGAAAAATTCCAGAATTTATTTTGGTCTGTTGTGTATTACATAACATTTGTATTTTGCAAAACGATATAATTGAACTGATGGATATACATAGAAATGAAGAAGAAGCAATATCTGTTTTACATGATAATGTAGTTGAATTAGGAAATGCTGTTGAAAAGAAATGCAATTATGAATGCTTTACCAAGGAAAATATAACATTAAAATATATGTAATACTGAACAACATGTGTGTATATAAAAATAAAAATATATTTAAGTAATAATTAAGTAAAAAATAAATTAAACGTTTGTTTTTTACTTAATTATTACTTAAATATATTTTTATTTTGATGATATCGTTGACTTCAAAAATATTTTCTTCGTAAAAAAGTATAACTAAAAATATTATAGTTTTTACTAATTAATTAATATCGCTTCTTACATTAATATCACTTATTAGATTAATATCACTTATTACATTAATATCATTTGTACGTATTGTCGATAGATCACAGACTTGTTACAAACTAGCTATCACATAGAAAATAGAATGTAGGGCATACCACCAAAACAACCGTTACGGAAATTATAGGACTATTTCTTTTTGCTATAGATAAATATAGAGATGTCAAAATTATTTTTGCTTTTCAATTAAAAGTTTCATAATTTCAATCAATGATTTTTGTATCTCCATTTTTTCTTCATGAATTTTCCTTTGTTCTTCTTTACGCTCGATATACCGCTGTGTTTTTAATTTCTCACGTTCTTTCCTCTCTTCTTCTCTTTTGGCCATCGCTATGTCCCTATCTTGTCTTATATCATCATGAAATTCTCCAGGACAGTCTCAACTCTCTGCTTTTTACTTGGATCTAAAATAGAAATTAATTATTAAAGCATGTAGACAAAGACAAAGAATCTATAAAGAATTGAAATCTTATTGATTTATTACTAGATGGCAATGAAGGTGATTCTGCTACTGTCGATTCTGTCACATTTGTTGGCTTAACTGGACCTTCGCTTGATGCAATCACAGGTGGCACCACAAAAGCCTTTTTCCCAAAAATTGAGTCCATCACCTTCAAAATTATAATTATGTAAAAGCATTTATTTAGATTATATAAATCAATTATGTAAAATTATTTACAAAATTCAAATAGATTACATATAAAATTAACAGTATCAAATTTGTATTTCATTTTCTAATACATTATTTACAGAAATAAGAAACCGATTTACCGAATAAAAGTATATTCTGACAATTTCCATTCTTTTTATTTTGATCGCTTATGTTTTTAAATGTCCTTTTAAGACCAGACATCTTTACAGAGCTTTGCAACTCAGTTACAGCGTATTTTCCGTTGGAATTTTCTCTCATTTTTTCTGCTAATTCAGCCCAACTAGTAGCATTTCTTTTAAATCCCGAATTGAAGTCGGATTCTTTCTCCCGATACAATTCTAATAGTAAATATACTGCAGCATCAGGCCATACAAATCCTTTTGTATTCGTCGAACAATCATTTTCTTCGGAATCAACATTTTTTGAGTATTTTCACTATTGTCAAAAAGCTTTTTCCGTAAGAAATGATCTACTTGTGTTTGTTGTAATCTATATAACCTACAAATATATTCGACTAAATGTTACCTGTTTGAACTTTATTAATTATTTCCTGAGTAAGAAATAATGTAATGACGCTCTGCGTTTCTTCAATGAAGACTGGGAACTCTAATAATGTCTCTTCCATATCTTCACACTGACACTTTTATGTAAAAGTAGAATTCAACACTTTTCACAATGTCATCAACCGCCACATACAATTACGCAATCGCATAGAATGCATAAGCTGCTATAGCTTGAACTTGAGGTAGCTAATGCGTGCATTATGCGCTGCAGGTGGTGGGGGTCTAGGGAATTCTAAGCGCATAATGCTGTTTATGCGCAAATTGAAACGGAACGTTTTCTATGTCATTCGTGCGCATAATGTGCGAAACGGAACGCAATCCTAATCAGGTATGGCAAAAATTAGAATTATTAGAATTATTAGAATTAGTGTACCAATCAAAGGGCCCGGCTAGAAAAGCAACATTGTTGAAAATGTTGTTATTTACAAAAATGGAAGAAAATTCCAGTATGTCGGAACACCTGAACACGTTCTTTAATACAGTTGATAAACTCGAAGAAATTGATATTCAAATTTCGGAAGATCTTCTAACGATTTTATTATACAGTATTCCGAATAGCTACGATAATTTTCGTTGTGCAATAGAAGCTCGAGACGAGCTATCAGCACCTGAAGCTTTAAAAATTAAATTGCTTGAAGAGTACAGCTCGAAAAGGGAAAGAAACCGAGCAGGATTCCCAAGGTGCTTTCTACACAAAATTTCAAAAAGGTCGAAGCAATCCACATAAAGATGGAAACAACGAAAATCAAAACAACGCTAGACCATAGCAAGAAAATGATTCAAAATCGAAGAAGAAAGGTTTCAAGTGCAATTTTTATAAGAAGCCTGGACATAAGGCTTCGGAATGCAGAAAGAAAGCAGCAGAAAATAAAAGGAAAGCAGAAAGCAGCAAGCAAAGTACATCAAAAGTCGAGAAAGTTTTCATGGCTGTCATCGAAGAAACTAAAATAGAAGAAAAAGCTTCGTTGGTAAGTGCACTCACTGCTGAATTATCTCAAAGTGAACAATGGTGCATAGATAATGGAGCAACTTCGCATGTGTTGCGATGACACTTTTCAGATTTGACACCAGTCAAAAACCAAAAAGTCAGACTAGTCGTTGATAAAACTGCTAACATTGCAGGAAAAGACACTGTTCATCTTAACTTGTCTGACGGATGTCAAAGCATAAAAGTAAGGTTAGAAAACACACTTCTTGTGCCCGAACTTAAAACGAATTTGTTTTCAGTTTCGAAAGCTGCTACAAATGGTCGCAATGTTCTATTTACAGAAACCAGTGCTGAAATTATGAACAAAAACAAAGACGTTGTTTTTACAGCTGAGAAGAAAAGCGATTTGTACTTCTTTGAAATAGCTGAGACATCGAAATTGGAAATAGTAGCCACAGCTGAGGCAGAAAATGTGCTAAGCGAATTGGAGAAACTGCACCGAAGATATGGACATCTCAATGAATGTGATCTACGAAGACTCCAAAAACATGGTCAATGGATTGAAAATTGGAAAAGATGATAAGTTTTCAATGTGCGAACTTGTATCTTAGTTAGTATGTTAGTTCTCAAATTTTACTTTATATGTTAGAATTAGCTGTCTCCTTAATTCAAGCTTATGTTTTTTCTATTCTCTCAACACTTTATAGAAGTGAAATTTATAAACAAATTTACATACCTCTTTTATTTAGTTACAGTAAGACCTTAGGCTATCATTATCTCCTTTAGACTATTTAATAATTTAATTTTAGTAATTAATTGAATTCATGAAATAAATTACATTATTATTATTCTTTCAATTCCCTGCATTCTACTCTGTATATATCAATGATGACGAGATGTTACTCGAGAATCAACTTATCAAAACTTCCATTCATTTAAAGTATATCAAGGCATACGCTACAATAATCTTATTTATTGTATCATATAATCTTATTTATTGTATAAATTTTATTTTTCTTCTCCTTCTTTTGAGCATATTTTCATTCTTCTCTTGCCCCTAGAATAGAAATTGGGCAATTATAGCCTCTTCTTGATATTATCTCCTTCAACCTTTTTGATATTCCTCTAATAAACACTATTATTTTAGTATCTTCCGGATTAACGATTACATGATGTCACCATAGAATTTTAAATAAAAATATAGAAGAAAGAAAAAAAAGATGAATAATTACTATCCTTTTAGGAGTATGTTTTACTATACTTCAATTAATTGAATATAATGAATCACCCTTTTTTATTGCTGACTTAGTTTATGGATCAACTTTTTTTATTGCTATTGGGCTTCATGTAATAATCGGTACATTATTTCTTTTTGTTTGTTTTACACGCTTAAATTCACTTCATTTTTCTTCTTATCATCATTTCGGATTTAAAGTAAGAGCTTGATATTGACATTTTGTTGACATTGTTTGATTATTTTTATATATTTCAATCTACTGATGAAGATATTAAATCTTAAGTCTTTACATAATAAAATTTATTTATTTTTATATCCATTTAATTTCTAAATTATTATATAATTATTAAATAACTTAAATAAATATCTATTATTTATTTTTACTCTATTTTATTATATAATATTCATAAATAAATTAGTCTATTAAACAAATATTTTTATTTGTAATACACAACTAATTAATTTCATATTTTGATTTTTAATAATTATTAAAATTCATAAGATCCTGGTCCTCTTATAGTAAAAATTAAATTATTAAATAACATTTATTTTATCTAAATAATAATCCTTTTTTCACCATCTTTTTCCAATTTTATAGTATCAATTATTTATATTCTTTTTGTTAAAATTTTCTACTCTTTAATATATTATAATAAACAAGCAATAAATCATTATATCTTGTAACTCTTCCTTCTATATTGGTTTTAATTTTAAAAATCCATCTACTTCCTACACATTTCTGTCCTTCGGGCAGTTCCGTTACTTTCCAAGTTCCTCTTTTTGTCATATTATCCAATTCGCTCTGAATTGCACCTTTCCATTTATCTGCCTGTGGTGAAGACAGCGCCTCTTCAATACTTTGTGGTTCAACAAGTTCCATTAAATTTGCTTCTATATCGCTATCTTTCGTGCTATTATCTTCTTCTTCTGTTTGTGAATACTCATCACTTTGATTTCGTCCCAGTTTTCCTTTTCTTCCGTAAGGATTTCTGATCCTTTTCTTGGTCTTCCTCGTTTCTTTGCTTGTGCATTCTCTTGTGCCTCCACTATCTCAATATCTTTAGGGCTTAGTGTTTCTCTATCGAAAATATTTGATCGAATTTCTGCTCGTGATACATTAGAAATTTTCTCTTCGTCTCCTTGCTCACTGTCTGACCACACCTGATTATACTTAAACTCCGGTATGTCCCTTTTATACAATCATTTATAACCTACTTTATCTTCTGCGAATTTTACATGTTTTATGGTAATAACATCCTATATTGAAGGACACCACAATCTATAGCCACATGTTTGTGAGGCACATCCCACGAAGATACATTGGGCCGCTCTATCGTCTAGTTTCTTTCGTACTTGATTGGGCAGACGGGCAACCAAGCTACCTACGTCAAGTAACCAAAGACTCTCAAATGACGTACGGTGGGCTTTCGTTCTGTCCACAATGCTAATGATACCGCATTATAGTTGAATATCCAGACCTATTCTTCACATAAGCAGCAGTTGTGACAGCTTCCGCCCAGAACTTTTGAGGTAAATTTGCAGAGTTCAGCATGGATCTAGTCAAATTCAAATTCAATGTTCGGTTAATTCTCTCTGCGACGTCGTTCATCTGTGATATTAGATCGTGTTTTATCCCTAACTGACTGAAGAAAACAGTTAATTCCGAGTTATAAAACTCTAGACCATTATCGGTTCGAAAACTTAATTTTTTTATCCGTTTAACGTTCTATTTTAGTAATGTAATTTTTATTTGCATCTTTCACTTCATATTTATTTTTCAAACAGGCTACTGTAACCATTCTGGAGAAGTCATCGGTAAATGTTATAAAATATCTTCTCCCGCCTATGGACTTTATTGGTAATGGCCTACAAACTTCAAAATGAATTAACTCGCAAGTATTTTTAGTTTGTCTTACCTTTAAGCTCTTACATGGATTTTTCGTGGCTTTACCTGTGCAGCAGGAATTACATGTGTATTCATTCAACTTTGCATCACATAATCCCGTGACTTGATCTGACTCCGCTAATTTTTTAATTGTTTCATTATTAATATGACAGAAGCGTTAGTGCCACAACGTTTGATCCTGAATGCTAAAGTTATTTGATTCTATTGGTTCCTTAAAATGCGTTTGCACTTCAGCCTTTACAATGTACAGGTCGTTTTTTCTGTATGCTTCACATACAATTTGATTTGTATTTCTTATCCTAACTTTTCCCTTTAATTGTTAATCAATATTTCTTTATTCCTTTTTTTTATTTGGGACACTGACATTAAATTTTTTCTTAAATTTGGCACGAAGTAAACATTATTTAAAAATCACTTTTTTTTCTTCATTTCCAACAAACATTTTGAGATTTATGTTACCAACTCCTTTAACATGTAGTACAGCATCGGACTTGCTCAGATTGGCCGCCGTATTTATTACTTGTGTATTTGTTTCTTGGAAGGTAGAGAACCGTTCTCTTCTTTTACATACGTATTCGTGTTCGTATTTCCACTGTCTAATATCTACACATCATTAATATCAAGATGATTCAATGATATTAGAAACGCGTCACAATTTCTCTGCAGTTTCGATTCAGTCTTTCTTTTATTTCTTTCCATTTTCACACAACAATACTTTGCTATATGACCAGTTTTCTTGCAATTATAACACGTGATACTTTTAGATTTTTCATTACTTTGATGTTTCAAGTCTCTTGTTTCTGCTCTCTTGATAACTTGTAATGCCTCTTTGCAATCCTTTTTCTCGTCTTCGGTTCTTGACATTCTTCTATCATATTCTGCCAGAAGCATTCTTTTAATTTCTGCAGACGTGAACATTTCATCTGGTAAACTCGCAAGTGTCACATTTAAATTCTCATAGCTATCTGGCAATCCCGCTAGCAGCACATACGCTAAATGTTCATCTTTTGACTTCCGCACTTGCTTTAGTAAGGTTATTTGAAGCAATCTTAGCTTTAGAGATATAAACAGACATAGGTTCATCTTCTTTCATCTTTAAGTGATGGAATTCTCTCTTGAGCTGAAGAATTCTCACTCTCGACCTGGTTGATGTACTTGTTCAAGTGCCAACCAAGCCTCTCGTGCGATACAATCTTCTATATGGATTTGCTGCTCGGATTCTACATTCAAGCCAATGTTTGCAATCGCCTTATTAACATTTATGATAAATGCTCTCCTTTCTTCTTCCATGGGGTTCTCTTTTAACCGCGCAATTCTCAGTACATGATCTAAAAGGCCCTTACTCTTTAATAACCATTTAATTTCGGTTTTCCAAGTACGATAATTCCTGTCCGATAACTTTGCTATTTGTACGCTATTTTTGCTCTCCATTTTACTGTGTTAACTTATATCTGCATAATATTAATTTGCGTCGTACCTTGTGCATGTTTTCTAGGTTATGTTTTTTACTATTGTTATGTTAAATGCTCCTAGGCCCATAACCATTGTTCTAATTAGAATGAAATATTGTATTGTTTGATAGATACATACACAAAAGAAAGAAGTACAATTATATATCTTAAGCTAATGAATATAAAAGAATGGACTTCGCTTATAACTGATCGCGACAAAAACAATGGCGAGAGAGAGTGCTCAATTGCGCAGAAAGAAAAGAAAATGCTTTTTCTAACTAGATGTCGCATCTAGTGGCCGCGGGTGGAACAACTCTTCAAATATCATGCTATTAATATTATAAATATCATTATAAATTTTTTTTTTATATTTACTAATTTTCTAATTCTATCAATCAATCTATCAACCAATTATTTTCTTTTGTTCATTATATCCTTTTATTCAAATTTATAATACCTTTAAGTTTTACTTTTATAATTCAAATATCTTTGTTTTGAATTATCATATCTCACTCCTATTACATAAAATAAAATCATTTAAAATAATTTTATATTTTATAATCAATATTATTATTTTCTTTTCTTATCTTAATTTTTACATCTCCTTTCCTATTACTCGTTAAACAATTTTTTTGTTTCCTTAAAACTTAATCATCAAGGTCGTTAAAAATACTAAGTAAATAAATCAATATAATTTTTTCCTTCTACATTTTTAATTATCACCATATAAACTAAATTATACTATAAACAACTATAATATAATATAATATAAATTTTATATTCTAATTCTAATTATTTTCTTTTGTTATAAGCTAAAAATTTTAATTTATTTAAACCATTTCAAAATTATACAATATACTTAATTATTCTTCAATACTTATTTTAATTTATATAGTATAAAAAATTACATTTAATTTCCACTTAAAAAATTTAATTTATAAATTAATATAAATAATAATCTCTTTAATATATTTATTATTTTCTTTTTTAATAATTTCATCTATTTTATTTCTTTTAAATATTTTATTTTCAAAAGAACCCCAGACTAACGCTCGTGAAAAAATGTCACCATTTGAATGTGGTTTTGACCCAGCATTAAATCGTTGCATTAAATCGTCCTTTTAAAAGTCAGCAATAGAAAAGGGTGATTCATCATATTCAATTTTTCTTAATTAGTCTCATTTTTCTAATTTTTGATGTTGAAATTCCTCTTTTAATTCCATTAATTATTCTCATAAATTTTAAAGTTAAAAATGAAATAATTTTAGTAGCTATTATATTCTTATGAATTTTAACTATTGGATTATTTATTGAACATTCAGAAAAATCAATTGACTGAAAAATTTAATTAAAATTACATCCTTCTTTCTTTCATATAAATTACTAATTCTTTTATCTTAAATTATATTTTATTTTAATATTAAAAATTACAAATTTTATTTTCTTTCTTTTTCTCTTATTCTTCTTTTATCTTCTTTCTAACTACCTACTTCATTACATCTAAATTGTCAATAATAATAATAACATCTGTGGTGTTTTACCACTTTTTATCATTTTATATATTATACTAATTAGATAATATTATAATTAGATCATATTATACTAAATATATATATATATATATATATATATATACTAAATATATAATATATTATACTAAATATATCATTTTATAGACAAAATCTTTAATTAAACATTAATTTATAAATACGAGGGTAGTCTGAAAAGTTTTGAGCCTAACATAGAAACAAGTATTTTTTCGGTCAAATATAGTTTTATTTTTCAACATAATCTCCTTTTAAGTCGATACACTTTTCCCATCGATACTCTAACCTCTTTAACCTCCAAATAATAGTTGGCATCTTGCTCCGCAAAATAGGCATTTACGTATGCGATGACCAAATACGCGTTTACGTATGCGATGACCTCCTCGTTCGATGAAAATCTCTGTCCTCCAAGCGAAACTTTAAGCTTAGGAAACAGGAAAAAGTCGCTGGGGGCCAAATCTGGTGAATACGGTGGGTAGTCCAACCAATTCGAAGTGCAGTTCGTGAATTTTGGCCATGGCGACCGCCAAAGTGTGAGCAAGTGCGTTGTCTTGATGGAAGAGCACTTTCTTCTTCTTTAAATGCGGCCATTTTTTTGCAATTTCTGCCTTCAGCTTATCAAGTAATGATGCGTAATACGCTCCCGTTATTGTTTTACCTTTTTCAAAATAGTCGATACACACAATTCCGTGACTATCCCAAAAAACAATCGCCATTACCTTCCCAGCTGATGGAACCGTCTTCACCTTTTTCGGAGTAGGTTCACCCTTTGTATTGTTTTGACTGTTTTTTTGTCTCTGGAGTGTAGTGATGGATCCAAGTTTCATCTACAGTTATGAATCGACGCAAAAAATCTGACTCGTTTCGCTTGAACCGCTCCAACAGGGCCTTGGAAATGTTCATTCGAATTCGTTTTTGGTCCAAAGTGAGCAAGCGCGGCACCCAACGCGCGGATAGCTTGCGCATATCCAATTCTTCAGTCAATATATGACAAACGCGTTCTTTCGATATGTCCATAGCCTCTGCTATCCCTCTAACCTTGATTCGACGGTCCAGTACCATTTAGTGAACATTTTCGATGTTATCAGCGGTGCGCAGTTTTTGGCCGTCTCGAACGCTCATCATCAGCCAAGCTGGTACGACCACGTTTAAATTCAGCTGCCATCTTTTTACGGTGGCAAATGATGGGGCAAAGTCTTCGTAAACAGCGTCCAACTCGATTTTAATTTGTGCAGGCGTATTGCCTTTCAAATGTAAGAATTTAATCACGGCACGATATTCAATTTTTTCCATTTTTACAAAAACATTGACATTGACTGACACAAACGACTGTCAAACAACAACTGAGCGAAAATCCAAAATGGCTGAAATTTTCACAAAAGTCTTTCAAAGCATATACTATTGTAGTACTAGAATGGTTTTGACAAGTAACGTCATCTTCATGTTAAAGCTCAAAACTTTTCAGACTACCCTTGTATATAAATTAAATATATAATCAAATTTTCATTTTATTTAATATTAATGACCGAGTTTTCGTTAAATTTTCCTCCTATTTCAATTTACTTCTCAACTTCAATAACTTTTCAACTATTATAATATTCAAGTAAATTATTCCACTTTACTATTAAAATCTCTTTTCCTTATAAATAAATTATAAATTAAATTACTTAACTTCTCTTAAAATATTATCATTGTAAGAAAGTTCCTAAGAAGTTTCTATGACAACCGGTGGATGGCACCAAGAGTGCTGTTCAGCGACCAACAAGAGCGCCTCTCGATCGAACACGACACGAGTATGTGATACTTGGAGAGGACCAGGGCAATCGGATAAGGGCTGATGCAATCAGTGTTAGCTTTAAAATCATCGAACGTGCTCCGATGCGCGGAGCAGCGAGCGACGGGGACTCTCTCCTCAGTCGGCGAATGAGATAGACGTGTCATCCGCGAAAGTTCAAGTCGAATAGTCGGAACCAAAGAGTAACATAGTCGAGATATCGTGGGAAGCGATATCAGTATAATCGTTGTATTACGGGCAGACTCAGTGAAAATATATATATTCTTTATTATATTAAAGTTGCCTAAAAGTTATTGTGCTTGCTCCATTATCCATCACGTGCCGGTCACCTCTCTCAGTGCGTGTATTAAACCACAGACAGTAATAGTAATAACGGACACTAATTCCTGACAAACGGTTACTTTATTCAAATTCAAAATTACAAGAATCTTACAGTCAAAATTTCAGAAGTGGGATCTGAATTCGCGTCCTCATTAAAAAAAAAAAAATAAATAAACGCTGTGCCGATCACGGGTACGGAGCAAGGTGAGCACGTGCACAGAACGTGATGCCGAGGACAAGGATGATGAAAAGAGCGACACTTGAAGCAGCACTGGAGCAACTCCAAAAGGAAGCGAAACGCTTTTGTCTCCCGCTGTCGGAGGATCGAAAAACTCTTATTGAGACAATTATGTCTCATTTAGAGAAAATAGGGCCGACGGAGCTCGCAAGGGAAGAAAGAGGGGAAGCAGCCTCGTTGGAACATCCAGTAACAGCGACCGCGCTACACCACGCGTTCGCGAGGATCACAGAAACTATCCTGCAACAGCAGAGAGACATGCAAAAAGCTCAAAACCAGTTTATGACGCAGGTACTTCAAGAAGTTAGATCTAATTGTACGGGAACGGAGAGACAAGAGGTAGTGTCGCGCAATGAAATGGGTGAAAGCGGGGAGTCGAGATTACCAAGGGCTGGCTCAGGAGCTATGGACTTCTCACCTGCTCAGCAAAAGATACGGCCGGCTCCCTACGCATCAGACGTATCAACGGGGAATATAGTGAATTGGTTGGCTTCACAGATTCCCAAATTCGGTGGAACTGAAACAGAAAATATTAGTGCATGGATACAACGCGTAGACAAAGTAGCACAAGTACACGGTGTGTCAGATGGAGCAACCTTACTCGCGACGTCGAGCAAGTTAATAAAATTCGCACGCACGTGGTACGATATTCAGAACGGAGTTGCAATTGAATCGTGGTTCGGACTTAAACCGGAGTTAGTAAAAGTATTCGGGAAGAAAGTGCCCTTCTATAAGCAGATGCAGCGAATAGAAGCACGTAAATGGAACCCGAACAAAGAAACGTTCGATCAGTACGTTGCTAAAAGAGCATTGATGCAAATGATAGACTTACCTACCAGAGACGTGATTCATATTCTCATAGGCGGGATACCGCAGAGTGCGTTAAGGGCGACAGCACTCTCAGTAGCAGATATCTCCTTAGACGTATTCCTAGAGAAAATGAGAAATATTACGGAAGGTATGTTAGATAGTGAGAGAAAATCGTGTGTTTCACCGAACGTTAACAAGACTAAAGACATAGTGTGTCGCAATTGCGGAAAACGTGGACATACACCCAAGGAATGCAGGGGCGATCCTACCTGCTTTTTCTGCAAAGAAAAAGGACATCGCCAATTTGACTGTCAGGCCCTGCGGAATCGGCAAGGGGCGCAAGGATCACGTCGGCAGCAAACGGTGCAAGCAGCAGCAGCAGTGTTCAAGGAGGCAGAGGGAGATTCGGTGGCCCTGGTATCGGAGGACGAAAGCAGCAGGTTGGAATTGTCCAGACCACTCATCCAGGTGAACTCGATCTGTAACAACGCATGTGAGTTAATGGCGTTAATGGACAACGGAAGTCCTGTTTTTATTGTTAGTTTAGATATATATAAAGAGCGGATCGAGCCATACACCAAGGTTCTCTTACCAGTCGATTGCTGTCTAGTCAACCTAAATCGCGCGCCACTAAATCTCGTCGGGATCGTTCCAGTAGAGTTAACCATTAGCGCCCTGAGCGGTCGTAAGTTTAAAATAAACCTATATGTAATAAACGAAAAAGCGTTTAACGGCGACCTAATTTTAGGGAGAGATTTTATAGTAAATGAGAAACTCACTCTAGTGTATAAGTTGCACCAGACGGAGGTTGGCGATCCGGTGGCTGGTGTGTCCCTCTTTGACAACCTCCCTCTTTATGTTGCGGATTCGCTTAGCAGCCTGCAACAAGTAATACAAGAAATAGATTATGATTTAAAGACAAAGAAACGATTGATGGAGGAAATATTAGCAGTAGAGAATTTGAAAGTAATACCGGTTGAAGACGGTTATTCCGTTCGCGTTCATTTGAAGGACGACTCTGTGTACGCTTTTGCGCCGCGACGATTTGCTCATGTCGAACGGCTACAAATAAGGGAAGTCGTGGATGACCTGTTGAACAGATCATCCAGCCGAGTATCTCGCCATATTGCGCACGGATCGTACCTATTAAAAAGAAAAACGGCGCGATCAGATTATGTGTCGATTTGAGACCGTTAAATAGTCGAGTAATAAAACAGAAGTACCCTTTTCCGGTGATCGAGGATTGTTTGTTGAGACTTTACGGAAAATCAGTGTTTACGTTGTTAGATTTGAAGGACGGGATTCATCATATCAAAGTACATGAGGAATGTACAAAGTATTTTGCTTTCGCTACGCCTGATGGGCAATACGAATATAAATATTTACCATTCGGGTATTCAGAAGCTCCCACGGAATTCCAGAAGCGTCTTCTACAAATACTTGATTCGCTCATACGGCAAGACAAGGTTATCGTTTATATAGACGATATTCTTATTCCATCAGAAACCGTAGACCAAAATCTAGCTGTCTTGAACGAGACGTTGACGTGCCTAAAAAAATATAAGTTCGAACTAAATTATACAAAGTGTCAATTTTTACGTCGAGAAATAGAATTCCTAGGCTATATAATTTCTGAAAACGGGGTCACTCTTAGCCCGCGGCATACCGAAGCTGTACGGAATTTTAACCAACCGAGAGACGTACACGAAGTACGCAGATTTTTAGGCCTAGCCGGTTATTTTAAAAAATTTATCAGATACTTTGCGGTGAAAGTCGATGCAAAATCTTCTTAAAAAAGGTATTACATTTGATTTCGATGAACCATGTATTAAAGCATTCGAAAATTTAAAGAACTTACCACATTTCCCGTGTTGTGCTTGTATAACCCAGCAGCTGAGACTGAGCTGCATACAGATGCCAGTCATTTGGGCCTTGGAGCTATACTGCTACAGAAACAGCAGAATAACAATTGGGCGCCAATAGCTTTCTTCAGCCAGACTACGAACCGAGCTGAAAGAAATTATCATAGTTACGAGTTAGAGATGTTAGCCATGGTTAGGGCAGTAGAGAGATTTCATTTATATCTTTATGGGTTGCGTTTTACTATAGTTACTGACTGTAACGCGATAGTTTATGCCGTGAATAAAGCAAATTTGAATCCGCAAATCGCGCGGTGGACGCTTGCTTTGCAAAATTATTATTTCAAGGTTATTCACCGTCCGGGTAATAAGATGCAACACGTCGACGCTCTCAGTCGCGTGGGCTACGTAGACGAACGCCCCATAGAAAGAGAGCTCGAATTTCGGCAACTGGCAGATCCTAAAATTCAAGAGATAGCAAATAAATTAGAGAATGAAGACGATGATAAATTTAAATTGATAGACCGTCTGGTGTATAGAAAAGAAAATGAAGAATATAAAAGAATATAAAAGAATATAAAATTCGTAGTTCCGGAACTAATGATATCTGGCGTCATACGCGCTGATCACGATGAAATGGCGCATGCAGGATTCGAGAAAACATTACAAGGGGTAAAAGAATATTTTTGGTTTTCTGGTATGCGTAAACGCATAAATAGTTATATAGAAAATTGTATTACCTGTCTAATGGCTAATGACTCCATGAATCGTTTCGAAGGGGAGACATCACTGTATCCGTCCCCAACGGTTGTAATGGAAATAATTCACATTGATCATTTCGGTCCGTTACAAGAAACTAGTGATAAATATAAACATATACTAGTCATAGTCATGCATTCTCTCGCTTTACTTGGTTAAATGCAGTCAAATCCACATCGACTCGAGAAGTAATCGGTATATTAAGAGATATCTTTGCAACGTTTGGAAATCCGACTGAAATTGTAACTGATCGTGGAACGGCATTCACTTCAAATGAATTTCGCGAATTTGTCGAATCAAATCGAATTAAACATAGGAAAGCAGTAGCCGCACCCTGGGCTAATGGAATAGTCAAGAGAGTGAATCGATTTATCAAGAGTTCCTTGACTAAGTTAATAAATAATTCGTCGGAATGGAAAGATAGGGTTAAAGACATACAGTATATTATAAATAACACTTATCATGCTGTAACAAAAACGTCTCCGACAAAACTGGTGTTGGGGTACAGTCAGCGTTCCCATACAGACTATCCGCTTGCAAAATTTACTCATAAATTGACGTCAATCGATGTCGATATAGAAGCTGAAAAAAAGAAAAATTGTGATATGGCATTGACAGCAACGGACAAAATATGTCAATACAATAAGGAGTACCGCGACGAATGATCTCGAAAACCGTCCAAGTTCGAACCAAGTGAATACGTACTAGTACGAGACACACAAATGAAACCGGGCGTAAATGCGAAATTAAAGGCTAAATACAAGGGCCCGTATATGATAAGAAAAATACTAGGCAATCATCATTACGTAGTGCAAGACATACCTGGTTTTAACTTGACAACGCGTCCATTTAACACAATTCTTTCATCCGATCGTCTCAAACGTTGGCAATGATAGCGATGGAAATTAGATGTACTTTAAGTACGACATACATAGTATTAATAAGGATTAGTATAAGTGCATTGTAGATAGATTACGTTAAAATAAGATTAAGTTAAAAATTGTTTAAACATAAGGTTAATAGAATAAGAGACACTGTGTTGTTTACAAGCGATATTAGCATAAATAAGTGATACGTCTATGTACCTGTAACAATAAAAATGCGATAGATAAATATTACCATATTTGAGTGATAAATATGTATCTTCGAGGACGAACATAAATGCAGGATGGCCGAGCTGTAAGAAAGTTCCTAAGAAGTTCCTATGACAACCGGTGGATGGCGTCAAGAGTGCTGTTCAGCGAGCAACAAGAGCACCTCTCGATCGAACACGACACGAGTATGTGATACTTGGAGAGGACCAATCGGATAAGGGCTGATGCAATCAGTGTTAGCTTTAAAATCATCGAACGTGCTCCGATGCGCGGAGCAGCGAGTGACGGGGACTCTCTCCTCAGTCGGCGAATGAGACAGACGTGTCATCCGCGAGAGTTCAAGTCGAATAGTCGGAACCAAAGAGTAATGTAGTCGAGATATCGTGGGAAGCGATATCAGTATAATCGTTGTATTACGGGCAGACTCAGTGAAAATATATATATTCTTTATTATATTAAAGTTGCCTAAAAGTTATTGTGCCTGCTCCATTATCCATCACGTGTCGGCCACCTCTCTCAGTGCGTGTATTAAACCACAGACAGTAATAGTAATAACGGACACTAATTCCTGACAAACGGTTACTTTATTCAAATTCAAAATTACAAGAATCTTACATCATCTACTTCTTATTTTGCTTATTATATTATTAATATTTATATATTTTTATCATTCAAACACTATTTTTATATAAATAATCATATATCAACTACTATATATCTGAGTAGAAAAATTTCAGGGAAAAACTGGTCATTATCCAGAAATTGGATAGTAACCAGTTTTTACTGAATTGGATTAATTAGACAGTAATTGTTCAGAAACTGGCCAGAAGATATTGATCACTGTTTTATGATTATTTATTAGCCATAAACTATGCAAGAAAAAATAGTAAGTAAATACTAAATGCAGTTTCTGTTCAACAAAATTCTGAAAATTTTGGTCAGTATTTCTTGATGTTTCCAGAAAGAAACTATTCATGAAAAAAATAGTAAGTAAATACTGAGCAATTTCTGTCTATCAAAAACTGGGAAAATACTGACCAGTATTTCTTGACCAGTTTCTAAATAGAAACTAACAACTGAAAATAATAAATAAATATTGGGCAGTTTCTGTTCATCAAAAATTCTAAAAATTTTGGACAATGTTTCTTGGATAGTTTTTGTCCAAAAACTAATTAGTAAAGATAAATATTAAATAAAAAAAGTTATGCAATCTCTGCAAAAAAAAATCAGAAAATACTGAACAGTATTTATTTAATATTTTCTTATCAAAAACTAAGCAAGAAATAATATTAAAAGAGCTCTATAAAAATAGAGGAGAATGTAAGTGTTACGTCCAGCCCGAGATAATTATTTTAAAGAGAAAATATGGATGGACTAGTCGGACGCACCGTGCAGATCCACGAGTGTGAGTCAACGCCTTGAGAAAGACGCTATGATTCCGGCTGCGTGACGTATGTCCGTCGGTCCATAATTTAAGCAAGAGAATTTAATCTCTTTTGCCAGGGACAGGACCATGTGCGAACCTTGGGATAGCGAGGAATAAAAGAGGGAGGAAATAATTAAACGTCAAGTAAATTGAATTAACATATAATTGATAATTTCAAACGAATACAATTTTAACAAAACTACAAAGATTTGTGTGATCATTGCTTCTAGTTTTCATGTACATTTATCTAAGATACATTTAATGGGATTTGTTCGTGTGTGTGTATGTGAGTTTTATTTTTGATAATGAATTACGGAGGAGTATAATCCTGATCTTCTTCCGGGAGAAGAGTTTCTAAATCACGATAGAGGCAAGATTCTTCCAATAAATCAGGAGGAAAAGAATATTCTTCTTGTTCCCAGGGACTTAGAAATAGGTCGCTAAAATCTAGAAGGAGGGATTGTGTGGGGAATGGTGGTTCAGTCAGAGTAACTGGGCATTATAGGGGAAAAGGGACGATTCAGGGATTTGAAGGGGACGTCGGGGAAAGGGCAAGCAGAGAGTTCGGGGAGAGATTCTGGACCTGGAATGGTCGATTTGTGTAACCGGGATTCCGCGGTTTTTGTGAAATTCTGGCCCGATTCCCTCGTGATGTTAGTGGCCGCTCGTCGAACCCGTCTATTTCGCCGATTTCTCAAACGTTTCAGGGAGCGTTTAGATCGTGGCGGTCTCGAAGTCAGTGCCTTGAGTTTAACTAGGAAAACAAGTGGGTCAGTAAGGAGAGAAGAGAGGAGTATTAAGAGAGAAAGATTTGTCGATTATTTGGCTACCATGAATCTTCCAGGGCCTTTCTCGAAATTCAGAAACTCTCGAGGTCCACAGCGGTTAGTAAAAGTAGGAAGAAAAAAAGATTTGCCGATTATTCGGCTATCATGAACCTTCCACGGCCTTTCTCGAAATTCGGAAATACTCGAGGTCCACAGCGGTTAGTAAAAATAAGAAATAAAGAAAGAAGAGGAGAAATGTAAGGAGGAAAAGCAGATAAAAAGGACGTGGAGGAGAAATAAAAGAATATAAGGAGAAGAGACCCGAAAAATTGTTATTCGAAGAATTATGTAAATTAAACTTACTGTTATTTTGTTGGCAGGAATTTGGAAACCGAAGGGGCGAAGGTAGTGGAAGCGATGTCGCCAGGAAGACTTGCTCACTGTTTACTTAGGCTATGCATTGACATTAAATGTATAATCGAGTGAAAAAAAAAGAACCAGGTCGAACTGAATGAAAGGAACAAGTGCTTTCGTATCTTTAAGGACGCTATATATATATATATATATGTGTGTGTGTGTGTGTGTGTGTGTGTGTGTGTGTGGGGGGGGTATGGTGTGTGTGTGTGTGTGTGTGTGTGTGTGTGTGTGTGTGTGTGTGTGTGTGTGTGTGTGTGTGTGTGTGTGTGTGTGTGTGTGTGTGTGTGTGATTTCGTTGAGGAAAACATCTATACATTTAATGTTCTTCCGCGATTAGGATAATAGAGATTATCCGTTTAGCCGAATTCCAGTAATCGATTTCCAGAAAAGATCAGTTGCGTAATCGTTGCGATGTAACAGCATTCTTCAACCGAACATGTGTCATTCGTTTATTCGTTTAATTAAATTCTAATAACTGATACACGAAAGAGAAGAATCGTGCAGTCGTCATGACATACACTCCCCCACCTTAGATAAATATCGGGGGTGTACGATATTTGCATTGAAAAGTAATGATTCTTCTCTCTCGATAGATGTTATTGCACCTTCTCAACGCAAAGAAGAAGGAAAGAAAGAACTCTGTATGTAATTTTTTTCATTCTTCTTGAGTTTCCCTATTTGTATATATATTTTATAATATATATATATATATATATATATATATATATATATATATAAGTTTCACAGTATAGACAAAATGATATAGTTCTGCAGTTTGAATTACTTTAAAAAACAATACTGAGGTTGTAAAATTATCGAAAGCCTAACAAAAAAGATCTACGCATCAACAGTATGCGTATAATCATTTCTCACTTCGACAGAATGAGAATGAAGGACTCTGATTGGTCCATTCTTTCATGCCTACACGTTATGCAAGGGAAAAACACGATGTCCTATTTCGACAAATATAAAAGTTTTGCAGCTTTGTATGTACAAAATGATATAGTTCCGCACTTCGGATTACTTTAAAGAACAATACTGAGCTTGTAAAATTACAATCCAAAGCCTAACAAAAAAAATCTATGCATCAACAGTATGTGTATAATCATTTCTCATTTCGACGACATCGTCCGTCTTTCTTTTCGTGTATTCATCCTTGTTTTTCAAAATCGGATTGCAACGCCATCTACCATAAAATCATGGCAATCAGTCCTTCATTTTCATTCTTTTTGAACGATGCTGATAATAAAAATGAGAAGTATCCGTTTCGACAAAATAAAGAATAAAAACTTCTTTGAACGGTTTCAATAATAAAAAAAAATCAGAAGCATTCGTTCAGATGGCACTGGTAAAATTAATAACAGATGCATCTGCGATTCGGAAAGTACTAACTGTATTAAAAATCAAAAACGTTTGTTCAGATGATATTGATGATTATAAATGTAAAAATTCTAAATTAGATACGGAGAGACGGACAAAGATATATTGGATGCGATCTCACGGGAGTGATAGAAGGGTCCATTCTGTAATTTTAATTTAAAACCTACATAAATAAGTCACGTACACAAAAAACGAGACGTACATATGCGCTCGACGTCTCAACTATTAATGAATAAAGGAACGCATCCCTAGTCACTCGTTATTGTTGATATATATAGTATGAATTAAAAAGAGTAAGCAGACATGAAAATAATGTATGAAGAAATTCGAAAATTGTTATAGTCATATACTTTATTTGTCATACTCATAATGACCTGTTATATAATTTTATAAGATTATAATAATTGAAGAGTCTAATAAATGAGTGAGAATAAGTACGAAATTATTTTCTTATTACAATCTTATTGTATATATTCCGACTCTTAGAAATGGAAAACTTATTATATTTCAGATAATTACAAATTCAACAAGTTACGCATATTTTTGCTTATATCAAATAAAAAGGAGAAAAAAAGAAAAAATAATATAATTTGATTATTTCATTTATCGTTCAATAAATGTCTTGTCGAATTTGTAATTAATTATTCAAAACTGTGAATTTCTTAAAGATTTTTGGAACATATATTATACATTTATATTGAGAAAATAATTTCATACACATTTTTATCTATTACACAATTATAATTTTTATACATAAAATTATATACGATTATATATAATGATTTTCATTTCTCTTTATGCATTGTTAATGTCTGTTTATTCTTTTCAATTCATTCGCTATACTACGTTAGCAATAGTGAACGATAATCAAAAGATGCTGAACCATCACACGGCGCATATTGCGCGAAAGAGTACGATAATATTTCTATTTCCTTCTCATATGCATCGCGAGCGCGAGAGAGTACAACGATATTCCTATTTTCTACTCACGGCGCTTCGGTGCGAGAGAGTAGGATGATATTTCTATTCTCTTCGGCCAATCCAACGTTGCCGAGCGTCGAGCGCACATGTACGTGTCTCATTTTTTGTGTGCGTGCCTCGCGCACATGGACCGCCGCGCGACAAAACAATCAGAATCGAGACAGAGCGTGAAGTTATGTGCTCTGAAGAAAACGCTATTTTCATAACCATTTTATCCACAATTATATATTTCTTATAATTAGTGCAATGGTAAAAAGTGTGTCGTCAATGTCAGAAGCGTCTACTTGGACTGTACTGATAAAAATTATAATCAGAAATGTCTGTTCTGACGGTACTTGCAAAATGAATGTCAGAAGCATCAGTTTGACAGTACTGGTTATTACAAATAAATTATATGTAAACAATCAGAGAGACAAGAAAAAATTATCAATTATATGCTCATGTTACGTCCAGCCCGAGGTAATTATTTTTTTTTTTGAAAATGGATAGGCTAGGAAGGATGCTCCAAATACCTTCTCGCAGGTGGGCGCGCTGAGGCGTTCCTACGAGTCGGACGCACTGTGCAGATCCACGAGTGCGAGTCAACGTCTTGAAAAAGACGCTATGACTTCGACTGCGTGACGTGCGTCCGTCGGTAATTTAGGCAAGAGAATTTAATCTCTTTTGCCAGGGACAGGCCCATGTGCAAATCTTGGGATAACAGGGAATGAAAGAGGGAGGAAATAACTAAAACGATAAATAATTTGAATTTTACATATAATTAATAATTTTAAAACGATTATAAGTTTAACTAACTACAAGATCCGCGTCATTATTTCTTGTGTTGAAGTACATTTGCTTAAGGTATATTTACATTTGATAAAATAAAAAAAAAGGTATTACATATGGAAATTCATATAATATAAATGTTCTAGAAAATTTACGGATGTATTATTTAATTTTCGTGTACAAATTCGATTATATTTGTATGTTTGTCTACATTCTAATTATTCTTATCTTACGTTGTTTAATATAAATATTTAATCTATATTTTGATATTTTTATCCTATCCGTTGTTTAATATATTTAAATCTATATTTTGATATCCGTGTGTAGTTGTTTCGGAGAGGAGGTCGGATTTCTGATAGTGAGGTCTAGGGGAGGAGGGGAAGGAGTCCGGAGTTCGCAGAACTCGTCCAAGGATTCCTTGGTGCGGAAATCTGGATATTGGAAATTTGTGTCATGGCGCTCTGAGAAGAGTGCGCTAAAATCTGGGGGTGACCCAGATTTGGATGGTCTAATCGGGGAATAGGACGGAGGAGACATGCACAATGAATAGGGTCTTGTGCTGGAACAACTCGTGGTTTCTTCAGCACGTATAAAAACCTCGGATGTCCTAGGCGAGAGGTAGTTGGCTGATCGACGAGCTCGCTTAATGCGACGATAACGGAGCCTCTTCAGGGCTCGCCTCCGTCTCTGAGCGTCGGAAAAAGAGGATGATGTAGATCTCACTAGAAGAAATGGATTAATTGGAATGTGAAGGAAATATCATTGGTCGTAAACCTTAAGGTTATCTCTGACCTTAAGGCTATCTCTGAAATATTTCAGGAAACCGAGAGATCCGACGGAGGAGAGAAATGAAGAAGGGAAAGAGAAAATTGTAAGAGAGGAGAGAAAAAAGAGAATAGATTTCCCGAATTATTATGTGGCCATGCTGAGTGTTCCACAACGCATAGGGAGCCCGAGAGGTCCGACGGCCCAAGCAAAGAAAGAAAGAGAAAAGAAAAAGGGAGTAGAAGTGTAAGGAGAACGGCAGAGGATAGAAAGGATGTAAGGGAGAAATGAGAAAATATAAGGAGAAGAGACCCAAAAACTATTATTAGAGAATTTTCTATGTGTAATCAAACTTACTGTTATTCTGGAATGCCGGAGACTTGGGACCTGAGATGATGAAGGTGAAAGCGGTGTCGCCAGGAAACTTGGTCACTTGTACTTGGTGAAAAAATATATTTCGACTGACACCGACTGATTGAATTACTGACAAACTGACGAACTGAAACTGTTCTGACCGCGTGAAAAAAAGAAGTAGCAGTGCGCGTTCCGTGCCTTTAAGGGCACTATATATATATATGATTTCGTTGAGGAAAACATCTGTACACATGTTGTTCTTCCGCGATTAGAATAATAGGGATTATCCGCTTAGCCAAATTCTAGTAACCGACTCCCGGGAGAGATCAGTTGCGTAACCGTCGCGATCTAACAGAGTAACAGAACATGTGTCACTCGTTTATCCGCTGAATTAAATTCTAATAACTGATACCCAAAAGAGAAGAATCGTGCAGTCGTCACGACGTAACACTGAGAATGAAGAAGTCTATTCTATATTTCATATTACAGTATGATTGCAATAATAAAAATCAAAAGCGTCTATTTGGACGGTATTGATAAAAGTTATAATCAGAAACGTCTATTCGAACAATACCGATTATTACAAATGCATTATTTGTACAATTGGAGACACACACACACACACACACACACACACACACACACACACACACATAAAATGTATACTGGAAGAATACGCAATGAGAAAGATTCGCAAAATCTACTAAAATTATATATATGTTTGTAGATATCATAGACAACTAGTCAATAGTAATAGTACAAATAGTCTATCTATATATATAAATAATTCTATGTCTTTCTATAGACATAGCAAAAAGTCGCTTCACTACGTATGTACGTATGTTCTCTTTGAGAAAAATACATATAGTGTCTTTCGTATTCTGACTTATAAGGATATTGGATATAGTGAACGTCGTGAAGAAGAATTACTGCATTGACTACATGTATACACTATATATACATGTTTTCATTTGTTTAATAAAATAATAAAAATTAATATGACAGTAAATGGAATTAGTCATGTCGATAATATAACTTTTTAAATTGTTGATAATATCGACTTTTTAAATTGTCAATCGTTACCGACATTTCTTTAATTCCGTTTAGATGGCATTAACGGAAGGCCGTCGGAGTTCGTCCTTCGCTTTAGGATTCTCTTAATACTCTTTTTCAATCACGCAACATTTTAATCCATATATTACATAAAAGTAGTTAACAACTTATTCGACAAGTAGCACTTAATTTTATGACTCCTGAAGCTTTGAAAAACATCGAAA
Organism: Pogonomyrmex californicus; assembly: GCA_024349325.1. Taxonomy (NCBI): domain Eukaryota; kingdom Metazoa; phylum Arthropoda; class Insecta; order Hymenoptera; family Formicidae; genus Pogonomyrmex; species Pogonomyrmex californicus. The sequence continues at coordinate 940,930 of JAECZD010000021.1, forward strand.
CATTAACCATAGGTGATGAAAATGATGCTGAATATTTAAATCATATACGATTGGGATCTGAATGTAAAGAACTTTTAACAACATTGCCATTAGAATGCGCACGAAAAATTAAATTTAAATATTTAAATTTTTATAAAATGACTGTTCGCGAAATGATAAAACGTTTACCATAGACGTTTACCAAAGATATTTTTTTTAACATTTGTCATTTTTAAGTCCTACAATAGCTTTATTTGACGAAGGTAGAAATAAAATTAGAAATTTAACTTGTGTTGCCTGTCGTATAGATGAAATAGATATAACGAAATTAGAATATAAATGGACAATTTTACCTTCAATTTTAGTGAATCTGAACCAATTTGATGAGCCTGAAAAAACAAAATTAGCATCTTTGAATATTAATGAAATGTGGGCTAAAATATTAGAGTATAAAGATTGACGGGGAAAAAATGTTTAAAAATTTATCAGTAAAGAATTACCAGTAAAAGCAGTTTTATCCTTTCCTCATTCTAATGCCGAAGCGGAACACATTTTTTCTATTGTTAGTGACATAAAAAATAAAAAAAAAAATAGATTGAAACAATTTCTGCTATTTGTATTATTCGATCCAATTTTCAAGCGCATCATGTACAATGAATATGAATTTTGAACCAGATTCGCGACATTTAGAATTACATAATCCGCAAAATTTGTATGCTACATCTGATTATTAATTTAATTATGTTTATTTTCAATTATAAATTAATGACAGTTTTTTTTATTTACATTAAAATTCATTCAAATATTTTCTTTTAAATATGTATCAATGTGTTATGTTGTTTTATTTAGCAGAATTTATTTCAAAATATATTTATGTTACAGTTTACAAATCTGTGATACTACAATTGTATCTGTAAAAACTAAGATATACAATACGAGGGTAGTCTGAAAAGTTTTGAACCTTAACATGAAGATAACGTTACTCGTCAAAATCATTCTAGTACTACAATAGTATATGCTTTGAAAGACTTTTGTGAAAATTTCAACCATTTTGGACGCTCAATTGTTGTTTGACAGTCGTTTGTGTCAGTCAATGTCAGTGTTTTTGTAAAAATAGAAAAAATTGAATATCGTGCCGTGATTAAATTCTTACATTTGAAAGGCAATACGCCTGCGCAAATTAAAATCGAGTTGGACACTGTTTACGGGGATTTTGCCCCATCATTTGCCACCGTAAAAAGATGGCAGCTGAATTTAAACGTGGTCGTACCAGCTTGGCTGATGATGAGCGTTCGAGACGGCCAAAAACTGCGACCACCGCTGATAACATCGAAAATGTTCACTAAATGGTACTGGACGACCGTCGAATCAAGGTTAGAGAGATAGCAGAGGCTATGGACATATCGAAAGAACGCGTTTGTCATATATTGATTGAAGAATTGGATATGCGCAAGTTATCCGCGCGTTGGGTGCCGCGCTTGCTCACTTTGGATTAAAAACGAATTTGAATGAACATTTCCAAGTCCCTGTTGGAGCGGTTCAAGCAAAACGAGTCAAACTTTACATCTATTCATAACTGTAGATGAAACTTGGATCCACCACTACACTCCAGAATCAAAAGAACAGTCGAAACAGTGGACTGCAAAGGGTGAACCTGCTCCGAAAAAGGTAAAGACGGTTCCATCAGCTGGGAAAGTAATGGCGACTGTTTTTTGGGATAGTCACAGAATTGTGTGTATCGACTATCTTGAAAAAGATAAAACAATAACGAGAGCGTATTACGCATCATTACTTGATAAGCTGAAGGCAGAAATTGCAAAAAAAAGGCCGCATTTGAAGAAAAAGAAAGTGCTGTTCCATCAAGACAACGCACCTGCTCACACTTCGGCGGTCGCCATAGCCAAAATTTACGAACTGCACTTCGAATTGGTTGATCACCCATCGTATTCATCAGATCTGACCTCCAGCGACTTTTTTCTGTTTCCTAAGCTTAAAGTTTCGCTTGGAGGACAGAGATTTTCATCGAACGAGGAGGTCACCGCATACGTAAACGCCTATTTTGCGGAGCAAGACGCCAACTATTATTTGGAGGGGTTAAAGAGGTTAGAGTATCGATGGGAAAAGTGTATCGACTTAAAAGGAGATTATGTTGAAAAATAAAACTATATTTGACCGAAAAAATACTTGTTTCTATGTTAGGCTCAAAACTTTTCAGACTACCCTCGTATGTGATATACAATATGTGATATTATTTTGTTTTGTTTTGTTTTGTTTGCCTGATTATACCAAATAATAATACGATAAAGCATAATCATTTATTTTTTTATAATAATTATAAATATTTTTTTTTATTTATCAATAATTTGTAATATCTTAGGTACAAAAAAATTTTTATTTTAAATGTTAATATCTTTAACAATATATTAATTATAATTATATTATTCTATTTAAGCAAAACATTTTATTGTATGATTAGAAAATTTATTTGTTTATTTATGTATTGAAAAATATATTTTGTTTTACAAATACTGGTAAGATTTTCGAGTAGTTTTCCTTACCCTTGCAACGAATGTTGGTATTCTTCTCAATTCTGCTCTAATAAAATATTTTATTTTAAACACATAAATGTATTTTATTATATACTTTCTTTCCTTACATTTACAAAAATATAATTATATTAAAAAATTAATGTAAATTATAGATTATTAATATTAATTATATTTAAAATTTTATATAATTAAATAATTTTTATATAATTTTTATATAATTTTTACAATTTTATATAATTTCATATAATTATAAACAACTTTTATATAATATAAAAAATTTCAATAAAAGACCAAGATATCTTTTTGATACCTTTTGATACCTTTTTTCTTCTAAACGTGATACTTCATTCAACCTGCATCTAAATACGCATGCGCGAGAAAACGTCCCTGATAGCAACACTGACTCGCACTAGTGTCGAGTGTGTGAAATAACAATGGGATGCTGAAATTTGATATCACGTCCGATTATGCTTTCTCTCTCGATCGCGCGTCTTGCGTTAAGGATGGAACGAATTGCCCCCACTATTTTTTCTCCCCGCTCCGCGATCTCCTTCGCTTTCCGCGGAGACACGACGGATACGAACGTACGTGCTTCGTGTGTATGTAGCAGCTGCGCGCCGGGCGCAGGACACCATTCTTGCCGGTGCGTGTACATGGAAAGACCGACAATGTGGAGCAATGCGAAGCACACACACAAAACACGAAACACGTACATGTGCACCCAGCGTTTCGGCTCTTTTTAGACAATAGAAAAGAATAAAAATACTCTCATACTTTGTTTCGTTCGACGCACCGTGAGAAGAGAATAAAAATACTATCGTACTCTTTCGCTCTCGATGCGATGATCGAGCATCTTGGTTACAGTTGACAATTATTATCATATAGCGAATGAATTGAAAAGGGTAAGCAGATATTGATAATGTGAACGAAAACGAAAATCGTTACATATGATCATTGTACTTTACATATAATATTTATTATAATAAGCTGTTATATTATAATAAACTGTTAATTTTATGTATAAAAATTTTAAATACAATGAGAATATATATAAAATTATTTTACAATATATCTTTCAAAATTCTCTTAAAAACTCAAAGTTTCCTATGTTTTGAGTAATTACAAGTTTGTTATATACTTATTGTTATAGCACATATTTTCGCTTGCATCAAATAAAAAAAGAGAGGAGAAGTGAGATGTAAAAACGATTATTTTATTACTCATACAACAAATTTATCGATTTTGTAATTAATTACTCAAAACATAACAAACTTTGAATTTTTAAGAGAATAGCGGAAAATGTATTGTAAAGTAATTTCATATACATCCTCATTTATTACATTGTTTAAAATTTTTATTCATAAAATTATAGAACAGTTTATTATAATGAATATTATTTGTAAAGTATAATGATTATATATAACGATTTTCGTTTTCGTTTATATTATCAATATCTGTTTATTTTTTTCAGTTTCTACGTTAAATATCAACAATAGTTAGTGTAACCAAGATACATTCGAGATGCTCGATCATCGCATCGAGAACGAAAGAGTACAATATTTTTATTCTTTTCTCACAGTGCGTGAAGCGCGAAAGAATATGATAATATTTCTATTTTCTTCGCACAGCGCGAGAGCGACAGAATGCGCTAGTATCTCTATTCTCTTCTACTTCGTATGAATCCGAAACGCTGGGTGAGGCACATGTACGTGCCTCATGTTTTGCATGTGTGCTTCGCTTTGCTCCACACTTTCGGTCTTTCCATGTGCAATACCGGATTTTTGAAAGCACTGTTGCCATGATTCTAAAATTTGTAAAATTATAGAACGGCACGACGATGATTGACAAAAAGATGACATCAATTGTATAATTCTAAATAGGATAAACCGAAGAAGCCTATTCGAAAGACGGGGTTGGATGTATTAACACGATAAAATAGTTTATGTGTGGACTTCGATTTTTGAGAAAATTGCAAGTAAAGTTGGGATTACCTGTCAAATAAGTATTGGAACCATCAGTAAACAAAATGTCTGTATAGGTAAGCAGCCTGAGATGCTCGGTACCCCTTTTTCGTGCGGTCGACGAGTTTCCGCAGTTTCACATTTTTTTTTAAGTAAACGTTATATTTTTTAAAACGATTAATCTTTTTTAATTTATTTTTTTATTTTAAACTAAAATATTAATTGTTGCACAATGTCCGTTATGAATAATAATGATTAAAAGAGTTTAAAAAATTTTAATTATTTATTATAAAACTTTGTGTATGTGTGACATTGCCGTACAATCATTTTTTGTAAACGGTTGACATTTCCGTACAATTTTATAGATGAAAATCAATGTAGGAACCTATAAAATTCTACATTGATTTAATATATTTTTACATTGACTTTTATCCACAAAATTGTACGGAAATGTCAATCTTTTACAAATAATAATTGTACGGCAATGTCATACATATACAAAGTTTTATAATAAATATTATAATTAAAATTTTTTAAACTCTTTTATTATTATTCTTAAAGAAAATTGTGCAACGATTAATATTTTTAGAGATTTTAATTTGAGAATTGGAGAATTAGTAGGAATAGATACAGAGGGAAATGAGTTAAAAAGAAAGAGTAAAGATAAAATTATAATAAATAATGGAGAAAAAAAATTTGTAAAAAGTGGATACAGAAGAAAGATTGATACATATTGAATGGTATATCTAAAGGTGATTGGGAAGGATACACGTACGTAAATGCTAAAAATAATACAGTCATAGATTATGTAATTGTTAATAAAAAGGTGAAAGATAAAATTGTAGTATTTAAAGTAAGTGATAAGGTGGACTCAGGCCATCTGCCGCTGATCTTAAAGATAGAAGAAGTGGAAAGAAAAGAAAAAGAGGAGGAAGAAGTACAGAATGAGGTAAAAAAGCTGGAAATATGGAATAAGGTATATCATATGGAATAAGGAGACGATAGAAAAATATAAGAAGTAGACGGAAGAGAGATATAGGTTGGATATTGAAGGTGGATATTGAAAAAAAAGGTAGGGGAGAATGTGGAGGAAAATTGGCAAATTTTAAAAGGTATTATTCAAGAGACTATAGTGAAAAGGAAAAGAGAAGAAAAAAGATAGGTATTAAGATCTGGTGGGATAGGAGTTGTACAAATCAGAAAAAAGAAATGTAAAAGAAATGTAAAAGCTGGAGGAAATAAAAAGAAAGTAAAGAAAGTTATATAAAGAAGAAGAGGAAATAGAGGCAATTGCAGGAAAGAAAACAGAAAAAAAAGGGAGGAGGAAGAAGCTGAATTGAGAAAAATAAGAAGAGAAATATAGAAATAAGAAAAGAAAAAAAAACAACGGATAGAAAACAATATTGATGAGGTAAAATACAGAACGCACTTCATGCAATTATTAGAAAGAGAGGAAAGAGATGCTGAAAGAAGGGAAGGAGGAGAAGAGAATAAGGAAATAAAGAAGAAGGAAGAAATAAGTAATGAGGAAGGCAAATAGGAAAATGAAATTAAAAAAAGCGGTAAGAGTAGACGGAATCCTCATGGAAGCATGGAAATTTGCAAGCGGAATGTTATGGGAAGATTGACGGAGTTGTTGAAACAGATATGGAAAGAAAAGATTATACCATACGATTGGAAGAAAAGTATATTAGTGCCTCTATATAAGAGAGGGGATGTAGAAGAGGTAGAAAATTATAGAGGAATTTCTTTGCTGTGCTCGGCGTATAAGGTGTATGCATGTTAAGAAATAAATTGGAAGAGGAAATAGAGAAAAAGAAGATAATACCAGAAAATTAGGCAGGATTCAGGAAAGATCAACTATAAACTATAAAATATATTTGTGTTAAATAGGGGGTAAGGATTCTGACAAGCGGAAGACACAGCCTCTGCGAACCAAATGTCAGCCTTGCTGGCCAGTGATGCCCCCTGCCATTACAGAAGCTTTGACGACTCAATGCCCAAGGGTATATCTGGATTACTCGGATATTCGGACTGGGATACTGGGGGTCTTAAATACGGAGTCTAGTTAGCGTAGGCCTGACAATCCACCTAATGAACCTAAATTGTTATGAACACATTACTACAGCTTCGGATGATGGATAGTTTTTTGGTAAAACGAATACGGAACTCCAAAAAGGACAATGACTTGGCTCTTGAAATTTTGAATGTAAGGACACTGCTGCAGGCCGGAAAAATGGAGGAATTAGCAAAAGAACTCAACAGATTTAGAATGGATATCGCAGCCCTGCAGGAAATCAAATAAAAGGGAAAGACAGATAAAAAGGAATACACACTTCTATACAGCGAAACGCCGAATAGAGCAGGCCAGAAAGACGCAGGTTTTTGGATAAATAAAGAAATGAAAAACAAGATCCTTGGCTTTGAACCAATTAATGATAGAATCTGCAAACTAGGATAAAAGAAAAATTTAACAACCTAATTCTGATCAGTGTTTTCGCACCCACGGAAGATAGTAAGGAAGAAGAAACAGAGTTCTTCTACCACGTGCTGGAAAAGACCTGCGAAAGCATAAATAAATACGACACACTGATAATACTAGGGGATTTCAATGCCAAAATCGGAAAAGATTTTGTGAAGACAATCACGGATAGGCATTCCCTGCATGATGAAAAATCTCCAAATGGGCATAGATTATGTCAGATGGCAGAAACTGCAACTCTGAGAATCATGAGTACATCCTTTCCCCATAAAGATATTTATAAGGGCACGTAGAAAACACCAGATGGCCGCACGATGAACCAAATAGACTTGTAAATAGAAGAGAAGATATATCTTGGATATTAGAGTTTGCAGATATGCAAATTGTGATAGTAATCATTGTAAAGGCCAAGGTAAGATAGAAAATATCAAGCTTTAATGAAGGTAGGAAAGTGAGGAGACCAAAATGGAACACAGAAAAAATGAGGACTAAAGTTATAAGCAACTTCAGGACAGTTGATGAACGCTTGCAAGAGTCCAATCCTGAGGAGAATGTGGGAAAGACCTGGGAAAGCATAAAGGATGCAATTATAGAAGCTGCGAAACTGATGATTGGAGAAAAACAAAAAGGTCGTAATGAATAGAACAGAATAGAATAGAATTTATCCACTTCAAGCGTACAGCCAAGAAGAGGACTTGGTTTACAAATTTTTTTTTCTTCTCATTCATTCCACTTACTCATACTTACAAAATTAAGTCGGTCTATCTCCGATATCACATATTAACATTATAACGGTTCGTCCTCGCCGGGCGTTGTCATACGAGTTCGGATGCGCGAACGTGCTCGTCGCCGAGTTCGGAAAACTTTCCGTTATAAAGTAGTAATAAAAGTTAGCTGACTCAGATATTGGATAAATATATATTAATTTGCTAATGTGGAGAGCGGTATAGATTCGCTCAGCGCGCTGTTGGTATGTGTTACGGCTTGTTCGTTATGCATCTTGCGGTGTGTGTGAAGTCCGCGGGTGCATTCGGAGTACGAGGCGCATGCGTCGGGGCGAATGATTGGTTCGCGGGGTTTACTGCGTAGGCGCGTGATTGATTGAACGGCGATTCGTCGATGGCGCTAATAGTATACGACGCGTGCTTCGCTGTTGTCGCGTGGTAGATGCGCTTTCAAATATCAAGAGAATGCTCGCTACTGCTTGTAAATTTTACACGAGAGACAAGTATGCTTGTCAGGGACCGAGAATGCTCCGTCCTGTGTGCTCGTGTGAAGGCAAAAGTGGTGAGACCGAGAATGCTCCATCTCGGAATTAGAAGATAGGGGAAACGAATGACAAGTATGCTTGTCGCGGACTGAGAATGCTCCGTCCCGATTTGCTCGTACCGTTAGAAGGAAACGTTGAAACTAAGAATGCTTTGTCTCAGAGGAGCGAGAGCCAAGTATGCTTGACGGGGACTGAGAATGCTCTGTCCTGATTTCTCACTTTTGCATAGAATGATATCAGTGTCGAGTATTCGGCAGAGATCAAGAATGCCTGATCGCGGTTTTTGAATATCGGTCGAAGATGAAGACGATTCGGAGGATCGGATCGATCTGGTTCTTTTATCGTGAATCGGTTGGATTTATATACTTGTCGCGTTTTATTATTTTGCAGCTTACAAAATAACGCGAGTCGCTGGCGATATTCTATCATGCATGTGACGAGTGCGTGTAGTTGTTGCGCGCACAACAGTCGATGTGTTCGGTCTTATGGGCGCACACGCGACGGTCGGTGTATTCGGTATCGGGCGCGGAGCCCGGTCGCACTTATGTCTAGAACGGTGCGCGGGAGACGTATTGTTACATTTACTATAACATTTACTATAACTATTACTATATCTATAACTATAACTATCTATCACAGCCATCCAATCACAGATTTTAACTTTCTATTCCAAATACATTCCTAATGTACCTTCCTCCTCAAAGAAGTCGTAATGAAAAGTGGTTTGATCAGGGTGCAGAAATGCAATAGAAAAGAAAAATGAAGATAGGAGAGCGATGCTGCAAAGGAATACCAAAAGTAAGCGCGAATGGAGGAAAGGAGGAGAATGGCGAAGAAAGTATAGACTTAAGAAAAAAGCGGTGGTGAATAAAATATTAAAAAATATCAAATGAATTACATGAAACACGCAACTCCAAAAGGATGTACGAGATGATCAGGAGAGGAAGAACGGATTACCAGGCCAGGCTAGCTAATATAAAGAACGAGCAGGGAAGGATGCTAACGGAAAGGAATGAGATCGCCAATTGGAAGGAATATTTCGAATATGCCTTTAAACAGAGGGAGATGTTTGAGGAAAGAGCAGCGAAAAATAACCTTCATAATGTTGTTGCCTATGAGGAAGAGGAAGGCTCTCCCAGATATGAAGAATTCGGCAATATCCTGAAAAGGCTGAAGAATTTAAAGGCTCCAGGGGAGGATTCAGTTACAGCGGAACTATTGAAGTACGCAAGCGAGTCATGCCATAGAAAAATATATAGTCTTGTTGTGAGTATATGGGAATCTGAGAATATTCCAAGAAATTGGGTTAGAGACATCATTGTGCCAATACACAAAAAAAGTGAAAAAACAATATACAATAATTATAGGCCAATTATTCTCCTTAACATAGCGTATAAGCTAATCTCGAAGCTCATAAATAATAGACTTAAGGAGCACGTAGAAAAGAAACTCTTTGATTATCAATGCAGTTTAGACCAAATTACTCTACTATAGACCACATCTTCACAATTAGACAGTCTCTAGAAAAGTGTACTGAGTACGGAATTGATCTATTCTGTTTGTTGACAACCAAGCCTTTGATTCTATTAACAGAACAAGGATAGCCGAATTTTTTGATGGACTAGGAATTCCCAAAAAACTTACAAGATTAGTCATGACCCTGGCAGGCATAACGGCAAAGTACTGCAGAATATAATAATCGATGCCTTTGATATAAGGACAGGATTAAGGCAAGGAGATGAACTATCCACGAATATTTAATTTCGTCCTACACAGTACAATGAAGAATTTATATCAAAGAGGTCACATAACAAATAAATCTTACCAAATATATGCCTATGCGGATGATGTTGCAATAATGGCAAGAGATTCGCGCAAACTGAGATTGAGATTTAGATTGAGATTTTCGAGAGTTTGGAGAAAGAAACAAAATGCATAGAATTGACAATTAATAAAGACAAAACTAAGTGTCTCAGAATCTCAAGAAAGAGACTACAAGAAAATCAGAATATCTCCATAAGGAACTATAATTTCGAGTCTATCAGTAGTTTCGTTTCCTGGGAGCATCCCTTAACGAAGGGAATAGCGTACAGAATTATGAATACCAATAGAGCAGTCTTCTCGCTTAACAAAATTATTTAGATCAGGATTGATATCTAGAGTATATAAGCTGAAATTATATAAAACATCTATCAGACCAATCCTGTGCTATAATTCCGAGACATGGACAATATCTGTCACAGATAAGAATAAACTAAGGATCTTTGAAAGGAAAATTCTTAGGAAAATTTTTGGACCAATCAAAGATGAGAATCAAAAATATATACACACACATATAACCATGAATTACTAAATTTAATGGAGGGCGAAGACATAGTCAAGTTTATTAAAGCGCAAAGACTGAGATGGGCAGGACATTTGATACGCATGAAGATGGAGAGGGCACCGAGAAGGATTAGTGAGACGCTATGTGTGTCGTCGAGGTGTTGCGGAAGGCCGAGCGATGGAAGAATGAACTGGAGGGGGACTCTATAAAAGACTCTCAATTGACAACTGACTGGAGAAGGAAAGCTGAAGATAAAAACATATGGAGAAATATAATACTAATGCAGGCCAAGGCTCACCGGGCTGTAGAGACATTAGATGATGATAATGATGATTTATGTTAAATCATTTAATTCAGAGTATAACGGTTCAAATTATGTACAAAATTATTAAGATTAATACAAGATTATTCACATAGCGATGTTCGATTTATTAACTTTACGATCTAAACATAATATATCTTTATATACACTATAACATTCCAATTCAAGCATAAATGTCATTCGAATACATATGTATTTATATATATTATATATATATATATATATATATATATCAATGAGGCTGAGAGAGTAACGTGAGAGAGAGAGAGAGAGAGAGAGAGAGAGAGAGAGAGAGACCAACTTTCGACAGTGGTTCGGTATAAAGCGTTTGCAATTCGGTTCATCCAAGGTGCCGCCAGTCGATGATGACAGGCCCGACTTACAAGGGACCTGACACAACTGCCCGGAACCGATTTGAGTCTCCTTGAAATATGTTATTAAACACAAAAATACGTGTCTAAGAGTACGTATTTTTAATATGTATCTAATCGGAGTTTTAAAGGGTAAAACAATCTCTCAAAGGCTAACTTATATATATTTGATTTCCATCAATTATCAACGAAACAGTGAGATATATAAAAAAATGTTTTAGACAAAACTTTTATTATTTCTTATGTACTTTAATAACTATTAGGTGTACAAAAAAGTTCAGAGCTTTAGATTTCATACAACCGAAATAACAATTTAAATTTTATATATCTTCCCGCCCTTTTGCAGTTTTAAAGCGTTGACATTTGGCCTTCTAAAATTACGGTTTGGCGTTTGATGCACATAACCTCAAAAATCAGTAGTGTTCACGATGGCAATAACAAAAGAGCATATTCGATTTTCCATCCACTTCGCGTTTCATCTGAAGAAAAATGGTGCTGAAGCCACTGCAATAATTTGTGCTGCATATGGAGAGAACGCTGTAAGTCATACTACATGTAAAAGATGGTATCAAAAATTTCGCCAAGGAGATTTCAGTCTTGAAGATGAAACTGCTGGACGCCCTCAAAAGATGGAAACGAACGAATTGCAAGCACTGCTGGATATAAACTCTGCGCAAACTGAAAAGGAGCTTGCAGAACAGCTTGGCGTTACGCAGCAAACCATTTCCGTACGTTTACATACGATGGGAAAGGTTCAGAAGGAAGGCAGATAGGTTCCGCATGAATTGTCCGAAGACAACAAAAATCGTCGGCGTGACACTGCATTCACTTTGCTTTCAAAGTTCCGGAAAAAAGATTTTCTGCACAAAATCATTACAGGCGATGAAAAATGGATTCTTTATGATAACTCTAAACATAGAAAATCATGGATTGACCCTGGTCAACCTTCGACATCGACGCCGAAGCTCAATATCCACGCCAAGAAGGTTTTGCTCTGTATCTGGTGGGATTGGAAAGGTGTGTTGTATTACGAGTTGTTACAACCGGATGAAATAATCACGGCAGACCGCTACCAACAACAATTGACCAATTTGAACGATGCATTAGAAGAAAAGAGGCCATTTACTGGCCAAGGATGTCGTAAAGTGATCTTGCTTCATGACAATGTTCGACCACATGTTGCGAAAGCGACTCAGGACCATATCTTTGCGTTAGGCTGGGAATTTCTCCCGCACGCGGCGTATAGCCCAGACATGGCGCCTTCCGATTACTACCTATTCCGGTCGCTGCAGCATTATTTGGCTGATACACATTTCGTGAGATTTAAAAAGATACGAAAATGCATTGATGACTTTATCGCTTCGAAGCCAGTGAGCTTCTATCGTCAAGGAATTCGCAAGCTACCCGAAAGATAGCAAAAGGACGTTGATGCAAACGGGGAATATTTCACTGATTAATATTTTTTTGTTTGTTTTTGAATAAAGATTGAATTTTACAAAAAAAAGCTCAGAACTTTTTTGTACACCTAATATGTATTTAGATTTTTTTAAAATTTAATATTTTTCAAACTATTTCCACTCCCCATTATCAGTTATTTATTATTTTTACGTAATTTAAATTTTTTAAGAATACAAATTTTAAGTATATTTAATTTTTAAGAATAAAAATTGAAAAGAATTTTATACCGTAAATTCAACCGTACATAATAAAATTATTTTACAAAATCGTATTTTGCAGAAATAATCTCGCTATATACGCTATATCGCTATATCGTTTGTGCTTTTATGTAGCACTTGCGTGGCAAAATTATGATTCTGCTTTATGTATTACAAATGTATTACAAATAATAATAATAATAATAATTTTCATTGTTTTTCTTTAATTATACATATAAAAATTCTTTCATTCATTCTTCATATATTTTATCATTATAGTACCTTAAGTTTAAAACCATTTTTATTTGCTTACAAATGCTTTTACTTTCATGCATTATGTATTACAAATAATAATAGTAGTAGGTATACTAGACCGGTTCTAACGCAGGAGTTCCGAGGGGAATGCGGGTGTGCGGGAGGGAACGGTGGGCGCAGAGGAGAGAGAAGGGGGAAGTCAAAGACAGGTTCCTTGAACTGAGTCGCAGGGGGAGGGGGTAGATAAGATAGGTAAAGGCGAAGATGATATAAACAAATAGATAAACAAGTAGATAAACAAATAGAAAATCTCGAAAAACATGACGTCACGGGGGGGGGTAGATAGTAGCAAGGTGATATAAACAAATAGATAAACAAATAAATAAACAGATAAATAAATAGGTGGTGAAGACGATATATGATGAGAAGATAAACAAATTGCGCGTGGACAGGGCGCGTGGGCATGACGTCAGAGGGGCGGGGCCGGACCTGCCGCTGCCGCCGCCGCGTCCACCGTGTTCTCATCTTCTCTCTCCCGTTACGGTTCTCTCTATTGTATATCTATTATCTCTCTCGTATACTTACTATCTTCTATCTCTCCCGTTACGGTCCTCTCTTATTACGAACCTTATTTTTTCGGATAATTATTTTTATTGTGGGAGAAAAGGAATAAAAGAAATACATGTTTTGCATATTATATATCTTTATTTTTTTTAACAAATTGAATACATTTTTCATTTAAGCGTGAAACTTTTTTTTATTGACATTTTTTTTTACACACTAAAAACTAAAACTAACAGCTTGCAATCGACGAGTTGACGTCTATCGAAGACATCGCAATCGCATATCGCATTCGGTACTTCCTCGGGATCTGTTATAACAGACGCGATGGAGAATCGTATATACTTGGCATCGATTGTATCAACGAATCTGACGAGTCGATCGAACGTCACATTGATACATTCGTCCAGATCAAACATTCGGTGTAACAATCGCGATTCGATTCGATCATTGTTATACGTTCAAAGATTCAAGACGTACGAGTGTAACGTCATCAGGCAAATTCTGATTAACGGTCTGATGCTTATAAAATTGCTTTGTAATCGTTTCACAGCATTTATAGATATTCCATCGTTGCTCGTAGAGCCCCTTCCATGTTTCGAGAGACAGTATCAATTCCCTGATGATCTCCCAGAGCGATCTCCACGTAACTCGGTGGACCAACGTTGATTCCAATTTCCAAAAATTTGTAGCTCGTGACCGTCAGAGTGTAAGTCTGCTTAGTAGGCGTACCGCGCGACGCTCCATCGAAATGCTGTGGAAATTAAATATATAATATTACACAATATTGAAAAAAGGAGAGAAAAAATAAAATGCAGTTGAAACTTATGCGTTACGTTCCTTCTTTGTCTCACCTTCGTACGGTGCGCTGCTTCCTTTGGCGGGGCACGTTGCGTGATCGTTTATACAAACGAATGATGGAGGAGCAGAATACTTTTCATACAGATCGTTCGATGGAGAACTGATTGCACCCGCGTAAATTTTGACATAGCAAACTATTAATTCCCCTTCCTTTCTCCTCCCTCTCCTCCTTTTTCTAGGAATTTTATTGTGATCAAACATGTAGCGACATGTTCGCAAAGGAACGCGTGTTCAAATTTTTTCCAGAAAAAGCCACGATAAGATGGCTTTTCATGGAAATCGATGTACGTGTCGCGACATCGTGTTAAGAGAGAAGCGCTGATACTCCGGCTGCTATAAACAAATTCCGATTCGGAAGACCTATGATGATGATGATGCTCCGATTTAGACAAAGAAGTAGCATTGACGATTGTATGTGTCGCGACATGTTAAGAGAAGCGCCGATAATCCGGCTGCTATAAACAAATAGATAAACAAATTGCGACTCGATTGCAAACATATGATGATGCTCCGGTTTAGACAGAGGGACAAAGAATTGCCGATGATATATAATAGATCATTGGGCGCGCGAGATCACAGTAGGCGGAAGTCTAATGAATTGATCGAATGTGAGAGAAAGAAATAGTTGACCTTGTGAATATTATGATTTGAAAATATGGAAGAAGACGCGAATATAATGAATGAAATATTCGGAGATGAAGAAGAAATGGACATTAATGTTGAAAATATTGACATTGTTATTGAAGACGAAGATGAAGATGAAGAGCACGCGTTGTCTGACGACAGCGATTGCCTGAGTGATCAGAGTGAGGAGCTTACGGATTATGTAGAGAAAATTGTTACGCGTTCGGACCTCCTTGCACTGAATGGTAATAAAAAACATTGTACAATACAATTTTACTATTCGACGGGTGGTGCACTAATTGTACGTGCCGAATGCATGGTTCGTCTAACAGACACTGACATTGGAATAATGCCGTTAGGAAGTATGAGATAAATACTATTGATGCGCTAAATGGTCGATTTTGCTCCAATTGTAGTCAGTCCGTATATATAACAATGCCATGTAACATGTGCCCAATTTGCACTGGGTAAGAAAGATGATATTGCGGACGAATCACGTGCAAGTGCAAGTGCTCAGTGGAGGCATAATATAACATATAAAAAAATGGAACATAGTGCGAATGGAACGCGAGCTGCTGAAGCAGTGCAGCCAGGTCGCTACTTTGGTAGAGTGTTTCGCGTGGCTGCAACGATGCAACGAGTGCAGCGAACAACTCGAGGAACTTAGCCATGTTAAGTGTTCTCGACACACCGTTGTAAATAGACAATCTGTGATGGCGAGGATGCGTGACTCGCGAGTGCAAAGGTACAATTAGAAAGACGCTTCGTGCACGTTAGTGGCGAGTATGCGAGCACTAGTAAAGACAATGGATCTTTCGTTTGGCGCGAGATTGATACGGTGTTTGAAAGCCGTATATTGATTGGTGTGGTGATCAACATGGACTATATCGAACCGTGACGATTTTTGGAAGACGCTGGTGTAGTGCTCGAGCGAGTGCGAGACATTGTACAAAGACATGATAGTGTGAAAGTGAACACGGCGAGTTTGTGATGGGCGATAAACGCGCCAATAAAAGTATAAACACAAAAAACTATGAATTCTTTCGAGTGTCAAATTTGGACGAGTGATACGAGCAGCACAACATCGAACCCACGTTGGCATCGCTCGAAGAGTTTCAGGAACGCGACAGTGGGCGCTGTCGCGAATTCTAAATCACTGTAAATGTTAATGAATATAATCTTCTACACTCGGGATGTTACATTGAGTTACCGCGGAAAATTATATTAAAGCGAGCGGTAATCAACGTACGATCCAAGGACAATGTGTGTTTCGTGTGATCAGTGGTCGTTCTGCATCCGGCTGAAAGAGATACAAATCGGGAATCGTCGTATCCACATTATACGACAGTGTTAAATCTCCAAGACATTATGTTTCCGATGAATCAAATTAAAAAGTTCGAACATCTCAATGACATCTCAATCAACGTCTACGGCTTCGAGAGGGAAAAGGAGATACTCCCGATACGGTTGACAAATAAGAAAATGGAGAAACACGCAAATCTATTGTACATGCAGGATCCGCGCGACGACAACGCCGGGCACTTCGCGTACATCAAAAACCTGTCCCGCCTTGTGAGCTTGCAAATAAACAAAAAAGAACACAAGAAATACTTTTGCGACCGGTATGTATACACATTTTTAACAAATTTCATTATTTCTCTTATAAATTGTTTATTAAATACTAAAAAAATCATATTTTCCATTTAGATGTCTACATTATTTTAATTCATCCGAGAAATTGCAATCGCATGCAATGGACTGCGAACAGATGAACGATTGCGCCATCCGAGAGAGGACGATAAGTGGCTCGAATTCAAGAACTACACAAATAAGGAACGACTTCCTTTTATCGTATATGCGGACTTGGAGTGCACACTATGGCGAACGAAACTGGCAGAGAAGGAAGACGCGTCGTACATTTATCAGCAGCACGAAGTATTTAGCATCGGACTACGTGCGATGCTCGTACGACGACGCGTTATCAGCGTATCGATTTCGTCGCGGTGAAGACTGCGTTGCATAGTTCGCTCGGCAACCTGAAAACTTGGCGCATCGAGTAAAAATTTTGTTATCCACGAATGTCTCTATGGAAACATTATCGAGAGAACAGTGGGAGGCGTAGCGTAATGCAATGCGTCAGATTGGTGAGAAACCATTGGCGTCAGACGACACGCGAGCACGCGATCATTGTCACCTTATCATCGTTACCGTAGTCCCGCGCAAATTGTAATTTAAATTATAAAGATTCATATTGCATTCCCATAGTATTTCACAACTTCTCCGGTTATGACGCGCACTTTGTCATCACGGAAATAGCTACGGCGTTCGAAGGCAGAATCGACGTGCTGCCAATAACAAAAGAAAAATACATTTCGTTTACAAAACACGTTAAAGATACCGCCGAGAAATCAAATTCACGAAATTGCGTACAACTGCGTACAACGTTCATCGATTCGTATAAATTTTTAAATATCAGCCTCGATAAATTGACATCTTTTCTAACGAAAGAAAAATTGAAAATTTTACGTTCCGAATTTTCCGTTATCAAACAAAGATTTTGATTTATTGACGCGTGTCTTTCCCTACGAATACCTGGATCGCGTGGACAAGCTGCAGGACACGCGCCTACTACACGCGCGAATCATTCTATAGCTCGTTGATCGGTAATACGGTGTCGGAGAATGATTGCGCGCACGCCGCGATCTGGCAGTGGTTCTCTGTTGAAACCCTAGGCGAATATAGTGATTTAAATATAGTGATTTATTTAAAAACTGATGTCTTGTTATTGGCCGACGTTTTTGAAAATTTCCACGAAAGTTGTGTCAAAAGTTACAGTCTCGATCCCGCTCATTATTACACATTGCCAGGTTTCACATGGGACGCCATGCTGAAATATACGCGTGTAAAATTTGAATTGCTCACCCACATCGATATGATTATGTTTATCGAGCGCGGTATACGCGATGGCCTCAGTCCAATGTTCCAGTAAATACGCGCAAGTTAATAACAAGTACATGTGTTCGTACGACCCGTCGAAATCATCGTCGTATTTGATGTACTACGACGTGAACAATCTGTACGGATGGGCGATGTGTTAACCGCTGCCCTATGCCGAATTTCGATGGGTTGAATACATCGCGAACTTTGACGCGAGCGCGATCGCTCCGGATTCGTTTACAGGTTATATTCTCGAGATTGATCTCGAGTATCCGCATCATCTGCACGACCGACACACTGACCTACCTTTTTGTTCGACACGCGATAAACCACCCGGCACGCGGCAGGATAAACTTCTCGCGACATTATATGATAAGAAGCGGTATGTCATCCACTATCGCAACCTGCAGCAATGTACGTGCCATGGTCTTTGTGTCGCAAAGATACACCGCATACTACAATTTGCTCAATCCGCCTGGTTCCGCGATTACATCGAACTCAATACACACTTTAGAACATGCGCGAAAAATGATTTTGAGAAAAATTTGTACAAATTGATAAACAATGCATTTGGTAAAACAATGGAAAATGTTCGGAATTACGTGGATGTAAAATTGATAATAAAATGGGATAGATGGTATGGCGCGGAGGCAATGATCGCGAAATCAAATTTCCACAGCCGCAGCGTCTTTGCGGAAAATTTAATCGCCGTCGAACTGCGTAAATTCGAGGTGAAATTCGACAAGCCAATTTATGTGAGTATGTATATACTCGATATATCGAAAATCTGTTTGTACGAATTTCACCACGAGTATATGTCACCGCTATATCGCGACAAATGTAAGATCATGACACGGACAGTCTCATATATCACATCGAGTAATGTGTACGAGACGATGAAACGATATCGTTAGATTTGATACGAGTGATTATCCGCCCCGCACAACGCGTACGGGATGCCTCTCATGAATAAAAAAGTACCCAGCCTAATAAAGGACGAAAATAACGGTGCGATAATGACGGAATTCGTCGGACTCAGAGTGAAAATGTATGCGGTGAAAATTGATGGTAAAAAGGACATCAAAAAGGCGGAAAGTGTAAAAAATAACGTTCTAGCGCGAACAATAATGTTCGACGATTACACGCAGTACTTGAATGAAGAGATCGAAATGACTCGTCGCCAGTCATGTATAAGATACAAGTTACACCAAGTATATACAGTGTCCGAGTCGAAAATCGCTCTGAGTCCGTACTGATGACAAACGATACATCGTATCAGATTCGGCGGAGACATGGAGACATTGGCGGATTTCCGTTGTAATATACATGTATATACAATGTACATATTTTTTTATATTTTTTATATTTTTATATCTATAGTTTATAAATATGTATGCACATATGTATGTATGTATGTATGTATGTACGTATGTATGTACGTATTTCTTGTACTTTTATACATTTTTTTATGCGTTTAATATTTTTTTATATTTATACGTGTAGTTTTTCTACATTTTACGAAGATGTAATTGAAGGGAAGGAATAATAAGATTGTATATTTATTTTTAATTGTAAAAATAAAAAAATGAATTAAATCACACTGCTTTTGTTTATCCAAGAATTGTGCGATCCATTGAATCCCAACCACTTGACGTAAACCTTATTTCCTTTCTTGCGCAGTACTTTCTCCACAAGATACACGTTCGGATGAGTCGCGTGATGCAACTCGTGCTCGTAGAACGCTCCAGCGACGAATTTTCCGCGATAGTCCTCGAGCAGATAGGTTATAGAATTAATATGTTGCACTTTAACGATCTTAAACACCTCGGTGGTTCAATTTGGCATGTAACCTTTTTCGAAAAACTTACTTGTTCACGCGTACCGAATCGCCTACTTTAAATTTTGCTGGATCCTTATTGCGCATCGTGTCCAAGAGTCTTTTAGCGGGAGTTACGTCAGCGGATCGCATGCCGATAGTGCGATGCTTGCGCGCGTTGTAATCTGACACGAGACGCGATAGCGCGTCGACCCACTTGTAAGTGCCGTTGAGCGTAAACATCTTCATGTCGTTTTTAAGCGTGCGATTGAATCGATCGACGATCGATGCCTTCAACACTGTATACGTAGAATAATGATTAACATTGTGTTTTTTCAAGAATTTTTGCACATCAGCGTAAAACTCTTTCCCCATATCCATTTGCAAGTTTCTCGAGCATCTTCCGCTCTCTCAAATTATCTTAGCGATAGCGTTAGCCATCTCGCTTCCGACCTTGCTCTTGAGCAGTACGGCCCAGGTGTACTTGATCGACGCATCGATGATGGTGAGTATATAGTGATGACCTCTGTTGAAACTCGAGTACGGACGCATCTCGACGATATCAGCCTGACACAGATCGTCGTATCCTCGAATTATGACACGTCTTCGCGGAAAATTTCTTCTCGCCGGAGTGTGCAATTCCTCAACGAGTCGTCGCCTCTCGGAGCTAATATTTTTTTCACGTCCATCAGATCTCATGTTTCGACGATGTTTAATAGTAAATAAGATATACGATTTACAATTGTTTTTTTCCTCACTGTCGTCAATCGACTGGCTTGTTTCGTCGATTCGCGATTAATTTATAATAATGCCGGCTTCGCGAAGTTCCTCGATGATCGACAGCATCTCTTGTCGTGAGCGTTGTTATCAGCTCGGTGCGAAGCGTCGAGCAATCGGAGTCGATCCATCAGTTCATTGGGATCGTCCCAATGCACATAATCGATCTTGTTGTCGTTTAACTTCATGGCGGATGGTATATTGCCAATATCTGCACTCTTTTTACTGCTTTTCTTATATGTAGATACGAGTGGAGCGATGATGTTAATGTATTTGTATCCCTTGTTGCCCATGATGGGATTATAGGTGCTGTGGCCACGTCTATGAGCATTCATTGTTAACAATATATTTTTATACGTTTATTTGTCATTTTCGGTGAATATAGCCTCATCGGGAAGTTTCTTGAAGATCAATTCGTAAAATCCTGGTGTACCATTGTATCTCACATGTCTATAATTATGGAGTTATCTTTGTCAACGTCAAACTTTTTGTCACCGAGCATTGTACTTTTGTCGAAATAGACACCGACACACATTATCGATCGCTTTATCTATGTCATCGAGAAGAAGACCTACGTATTTTCGT
This sequence comes from Pogonomyrmex californicus, assembly GCA_024349325.1. Taxonomy (NCBI): domain Eukaryota; kingdom Metazoa; phylum Arthropoda; class Insecta; order Hymenoptera; family Formicidae; genus Pogonomyrmex; species Pogonomyrmex californicus. The sequence goes on from JAECZD010000021.1 coordinate 962,261, forward strand.
CCCAACGATCCGAGCTGACCATGAAGCACCTCGCGTTCCTCTTTGCGTTTGCAGAGTTTGTCTGATGGTTGTTTTCGGTGACGGTTCACTGACGTTTTTTGTCTCAAAAACATCTTCGTTTCGTATAAACGACGGTATTTTCGGTGGTTCTTTCGGCGGCAGCAGTTCTTTCGATAGTTTTTTCGGTGTAGATTCATACGTGAATGAATCTGACGTGGCGTTCAATTGTTTTATAGCTTTGCTTTGCGTTGCTTTTTAAGCGGCGTTAATTTCAACCATCCAACATCCATCCAATACGAATCCCTGTTAGTTGTAGTATTATCATCGTCGTCATCGCTGTCTTCACGTTTCTTTTTCTTAATACCGATATCCTTTGCAACATTGTCTTCTTTTTTAATCGGTTGAGATTCCTCCTGTTTTTGCAATCTGTTTCGCTATTTTCATGCGATCTTTGATGTTATCCATGTTGCCTACTTGACGTATCGGCATCGACGTTATGATACTGTGAACGTGTTAAATTCTTTTCTGTATCGTCCATTGAAGCGGATTGTCCTTATCTATCACTAGAAATCCGTACTCGCGCTGCCAACAATCGTGGCATAACGCACAGAATTCATCGTATGACATGTCGGTATTCACGTGATCGTTGTAAACATGTTAGTAGTAAGTGGGGCACTATGGCGCGTCAAAACAAACCCCCACAATCTTCCCACTGGCGCCAGGGGCGTGGCCAAAAACTGGCAGCCACGTGGAAATGGAGCGTTCTGATTGGTCGGTGGGGATGAGAGATGATAATTAGGTAATTAGTGGGAGCGTTCTGATTGGTTGGCTCCGTAGCTGCCGGACGCGTGATTGGCTCTACCCATAGTGCCCCATGTGTGCGATTGGTTGTCGAAATGCTAGACGAGATAGGGGAAGGGTGAGAAAGCGTCTGGGACCGATCGGAGTCCGAAAACAAAATGGCGACTGCGAAAAAGAAATATGGCGGGTCTGTAAAAGGAATATATTTGTCGAGAATGGAATGCGATTTTTTGTTCACGTGGGATGGAGCGAAGAGAAGAAAACCAATTTTTTGTGGAATTTACTGGTTGTATACGGGATATGAAGAATCCTGTTTTTCTTAGGGCGAAAGGTTTCTCGGCGCCTCATAGTCGGTGAATTTAGATAAATTTCTCGACTCGTTTGACATTTTTTGTATGGGGGAAATATAGATTACGAGTGGATATAGGTTTCGAAGACATGAGATTTTCGGTGTGTAATAAGCATTATTTACCAGGTACGGTATTTGGCTGGAGGAAAACGGGAACGGACAGGTTCGCACTATATATTTCTGACGTCGATGACGTCGAATTCGGAGTTATACGAAGCTTTTATTCTGAGACAAACACGCGGATTGAAAAAATTTTCTAGATGTAAACTCTAGATTTTTCTAACATTTGGAGTTATACACTAGCGAGTTTATGTTCCTTAATTCTACGGTAAACAAACGTAAAATATTTAAAAACGATTAGATATTTCTAGCTTGGAATTATGTGGCTAAAATTGGTTTTAAATCTGTGGGAAAGGAAGTAAAATGGACAAAGAATTTATGTTACAAAAATTAGATTTATTGTTATATCATTATACAAATTATACCATAATAGTGTTTCTTTAATGTTTAATTGTTCTTAAAAGTACAAGTTTGTATATGACAGCACGTTACATGAGATTTTTCACATTTCTTTTTTCCATGAAGAAAGATTTTACGAAATAATTGTACGATTAGCTTATCATTATCTTCGTAATCTTCGCTGAATATTTTGAGAAATTGTTTAAGCTTATAACCGCGAGACAAATAATAAAGAAATACGCAGCAATATTGTCCACAGGTCTGAGAAAATGTGCCCTGTAATCGCGTGATGTTCCATTTATGAGTAGTAGAGTTTCGTCGAAGTCGCAGATTGAATCTGGAATCCAGGGGTGGTAGTCCGTAGCTATCGAAATACGTGCCTTCTCCGTGCTTGTCTAGGTAGAAAGCAACCCAGTGTTGTCCAGGACGATCGTGATTATCAGTGTTCGCGACGATGGCCGTCGACTTCGTCCACACCCTCGGGATTCTGTCGGCAGGATACACACCCGCATGTCCGATACTGAGATGATGCAACGCTCGTAAGATTTCGAGCGAATTCATCTTCCGCGGTGTGGAATGATGTTTGACTTGTTTTTTGGCTCGTCGGTGTCGTTATATTTTTATCCTCTTGCGAGGATTGTAGGGTAGAAGCTTCCTTTTTTTCACACTTAAGTTTCGATAGATCTTCTTTCTCGGCTTTTATTTGTTCGCACCTCGCCTGTTCTTTTTCTAATCTCTTATTTCTCCACGTAACGAGATTCGGAAAATTTCGTTTTATTGTAAAAACCTCGCTTTCCGTATCACTGTCATCGGAACTTTCATTGGTAAAAGAATTAGCGCTGCTTATGTAGCAGTTCCCTTCTTGAGATTGCATCCAGTATCTCAATTTGCATGCATTGCGTAACGCGCAATGAAATTTGTCGGAATTTCGCTGAAACCCGTGATGACCGCAGCGCAATTCATGCTCTTCGCCTTCCGACAGGTTTTTGAAAGCAGGAGAGATTCCTTCTAGATTATATACGTTTCTTGCGAGTGTATTTTCCAAATAATGTATCTTCTCTCGACCACGGGTGTATATGTAACGCGCTTGCCGTGCAATTTCACATAGTTCCGCCATGAAATGTTTGGAATTGACTGTTCCGTCAAACCACTCGATCCCATGGAAGTTTCGAGAGAGCCAGTTGTTTTCTCGTCTGTATTTTTCGGGTAATTCGACAAATGGATATGGAGGCATCATAATGCAGTGACTTATGAATGCTTCGTTAATGGCGACAACCGCTACTTCCTTCGGCATAAACTTTCCCTCAGCGTCGCGGAAACCTTGTATATCGATAACTATATCCATGATGCGTAGAATATACTTTCAATTTATTTTGCACGAAGTGACGACGTTCGCGTCTAAAGCAAAACTGCGGCTACTTTTTGTTAAGCTTTCGAAGAAATAGAAATGAAAAATAGATAACGGTGGGAGGGGAAAATTCGAGTATGTCTCAGCCGCTAAAATCAACGATAATTTGACGCGAGGAATCGATCTCTAACACGTTATCGAATTCTGCGTAAACGATACAATTAATCGTTGAGGTAATAGCTTTTTCAAATCGCACCTCTAATCGTAAACTTCCATGTCTGACGAGATTCCAATGTCCAGCGCAATTTGCCGATAGATCGGGAGTGAGATCGAAAGCGAAAAGCGTGAAACCTTTGGCATAATCTTCTCTGCTTATAGAATTCCCCTCGTTTAGAAAATGGATGCCTGTTCCTGAGAAGAGGGTGTTATAAGCCTCGACGTAGAGCGGATGGTCTTTTGAGAAATTCGGTTGCAGCGGTCTACTCGGAATTTGCACGCCATCGGCATATAGCGAGAAGAAATTTATGCCGTAATTTTTGAAATTAAATGGATTTAACTTTCTGTCGCCGTTAAACGCTTTGTTATCGACGAATCCGACTATTACTCGTTTCGGAAGTTGCCCGAGTATCGCGTTATCAATCGATTCTCCTACCACTCCGGCGTGAATCGTGAATGTTTTAACTTCGACTCGCGTCAGAGGATACTTGGCGGTTGTTTTACTCAGCATTCTCGCATGTTCGAGTAACACTGCGGGGCTTATTTTTGCTCTTCTTATGAGTAAACTAGCATCTAGAATGCGTATTTTCGACGTTGAGCTGCTTTCCATGAGGCAAAACGCATCTCTCGAGCGAACGAGTCTCATTCTAACCTCCACTCCGTTAATTAAAAATTTATCCTGATTAAAGACGTCGCAATGAAGATGACCTATTAGATCTACCGAACGTTCTCCTTGGATGTATCGGGCGCGTCTCACGAGAGCTTGATTGGGGTTGTCCGATTCTAATAACGCGTCCATATAACCGGGCTCGTCCGTGTCCCATAGACAGGAAGTCAGATGGGAAGTTTTTGCCGGTGAAGAATAATTTAACAATGCTTCGATGTACGCGCGGTACGCGTAGGCGTTGTTTGGGGATGATACGAGTTTTTGATTGAAGTACACGTCGATCTGGTTGAACATCGAATGTAGTAGATGATTCACAGGGCCTACTTTGTTTCCTCCTGCTCCTCCTCCTCCTCCTCCTCCTCCTCCTGCTGTCGATGTTCCAGGACCGGGTAAACTTTCCACTCGTACGCGAAGGCTTAGCATGGTATGCGTGAGATCTAGATAATCTTCTCCGTGCCCGGGTACGACGAATTCTATAGGCGCGTCGTCCGCGAGCGAGGTCACCGGTTTGTAATAAACCCATTGCGAATTCTCGATACTGGTTTGAGTAGGAGGTAAACTGAAAAGATCGAGCTCGCTCTTTAAACACTCGCTCGAGTGGGTATGAAGAAAGGACATATCGCACAAATTTGCAAAGTGCCTCGGTTAAGCGAATATATCGGATACGGTGCGCTTTTTCCCGCTATTTCGTCGATGTTTCGTTGCTTTTTAATTTTGCCCGCTTTCCTCTTCGATGATTTTTTTTAATCGTTTTTTTCACGCCAATTTTTGATGATTTCTTTTTTTTACCGGCTTGTCTGCGTTTACGAACCGCGCTTCTCCCGGATTTAGCGGTGCGTGCGTCGTGCCCTCCGAAGGGAAACTGACCCGGTCGTATTTTCGTGGATGTTTTATATCCCGAGCCCTTCATCAAGTTACTTATATTTTCTTTGGCTTTTCTCTTAAGATTTCCGCCCGATTCCTTGAGCCGCGTTTTGACTGCTTCCCTGAACGGAGTGTTGTTTTCAACATCCTCCATCACGCCAATTCCGGCGCGTAAAGCTTCTTTCCCGACTGCGCGCATTCCCCTGCTTAGATAAGGAAGTACTCTTCTAAATAATCCTCCGAGGAAACTACCGATCCCATGACCGCGCTGATAGGCTGAACCGACGAAAATTCGTGGAATTCCGCCTCCCCTGCCCCCACCGTTTTGCATTTCGTAATACTCGTCGTATTCCATGGAGACTTAGTTTTTCTCAAAGCTTCGTAGACTTTCCACCGCGAATGATAATTAACGGACGCGTCTAAAGTGTAATGTTGCTATCAGCGTTCCGGATGCGAATGGTATTTTTTCTCCTCGGTGATCTTTTATATCTATTTCAATTTTATGGAATTTCGTTTGACGCAAAGGAGTATATTGCAGAGTGGAGAAATATTTTACTAAATTCCTTCCGTACGTGTAATTACATCCGGGTATTTCGGTTGGAACGATCCGAAGAAGCGGACTCCGCGTATCGCCGATTATGTAAGACTCGCAAATGTCGCAATAAACGTACATTTTATCAGGGATACCGTGCCATAGACTACAGGGTTCTGCAGTCCAGAAAGATACAGTGCATCCATCACCGATGGCATAAGTTTCAACGGAGCCATGCTTTCTCGATGCCGCGTTGAATCGTTCGTTCAGAATAATTGGTCAACGCCGTGTAGCTTCGATGACGTACTGAGAAGTGATGGGATCGAACAAGCAGCACTGGCGCATTATTTGTATATTTGCCAATGGCGTTGGAGGGTGCAGTCCGATGCATCCATCGAGTGACCAACATCGTACCGGTCGTGAGAATATACATATATATATGTAAGTATATGTGTTGTAAACACGTTATTGCGATATCATAATAACCTGAGTGATTACGATTTACGACTGGTTCGTGAACATCGTCGGAATTAGGTAACTTGTGACGGTAAATTGTGCCGGCATCATCGATGTTGATCTTCAATATTTGAAAAATATTAGCTGGCAGATTTATATAATGAACGAGAGTACAGTTGTCGTCACAATCGATGCTTATACGGACATTACCACCTGAACCTTTTCGTAGTTCGAAAGTAAAATGCGAATCGCTGCGTCTGCACTCTTTATTAATCGCGTAGATAAGATCCTCTGTATTTTCATAAACCCCTGGCTGTAAGTGCAATTCTTTCACCGTAAACTTATCAGCATTTTTCTCATCTTTTTCGTTCTTCAAATCGACAAATCTAACCTTATTATCTCCTCGACGTACGTGAAAAAGACTGGCGGGAAATTGAATCTCGCTAAGCGCGACTTCCCATTCTTCGAATAAATGTATGCCGTGATTGTGTGGTGAAAGAAGAGCATGTATTTCCCGGGAAATACTTCTTACTGCTATCGCTCGGAAGAACCATAAAAAATTGTTCCTCCTCCATCTTGGAGAAAAGTTAAACTCGAAGCCAACTGTCGAATTTACTGGGATATCCTTGCCAGCTAACTAGCAGCTGTTTATTAGCACCGCGTCCTCTACTTTTTATCATGCGCTCGACGATAAACTCTTCCTCCCTCAAATTTTTTCTGACCCGTGCTAATTCTTGTTTATAAAAAATCCCATCAATGTGTTCACCCGATAAGTCGCACAATTCGTACACGCGGGGTCTTCGCCAATGAAGAACGCGACAAACTCGAAATATTTCCTCGCTCCACCGCGCTTCGTATCCTTTCTCGAAAATGGCTTTTGCTCTACTGACACGAACGAGATCGTTAACATCGAATTTAGCCTTTTGTTCTACTACTTTCGACGCCCCTTTCACTCTCTCCCCTCTACGTCGCTCCATATTTTCACGTGCGATGCGGGCATTTTCTCTCGTAACGTTCGCCGGTTGCATCCTGATGGACGAATGACGGGTGTGATTGTAAGCGCGCACGATATCTTGCAACACATCGATGTAACGCCGCGTGTTTTTATGCGTAAAATAGCGCCACATTCGCTCCTTCAACGTTCTATTGAAGCGTTCAACGACGGCGGCTTTGACGTCCGGATTGCGAGCTACGCGATAACGTATGCCTCTTTCTTTCAGAAAATCTTGAAGCGGGCGTGCGATAAATTCTTTACCCTTGTCGGTTTGCAAGTACACGGGCACTCGTCCTTCGCTTCTCGAGAGAATATTTTGGAAGGCGCTTGTCACGCATTTGCTCGTTTTATCCCGCAACGGTTCTACCCAGACAAATTTGCTAAGTACGTCGATAATCACGAGCAGATAAGAAAATCCGTCGTTGTAACTTTTGAGATTACGGAGTTCGATCAAATCGGCCTCCCACAGATCGTCGATATTCGTCACGTTGTAACGTAATCGCGGAAATTTTCGCCTCGAGGGGCGGTGCAGTGTGTACGCGTCTTGCGATTCGAGCCAGCGAGCTACTTCTTTACGAGAGAAATTCGGTTTAGCGGCACGCGTCAAGTTATCCGTTGCCGAATACCCCGCATAGTGCGCTGGATCGTAATACAAATTTTCAAGCCTGGTCATTTCAATTCACTCCAATCGAGTAAGCGTCTCTTTCTTGCCTGTCGAGAATCTTTTGCGAAGGTTATAGGGATATCGTCTTTACGAAAACGCGGCGAAAGAAACAATGCGCACCTCGCTCGCTCTTCTTCTTCGGTCTTTCGGCGTTTTTGTCCCTTTCTCGTGCGTCGTACTCTTTTCCGCGTCGTCGCCGTCGACGTCGCCGGCGTTGACGTGGAAAGTTTTCTCTGTATTTTCGGAGTGGAACTCGCTTGTGGTGATGATAATATCTTGACAAATGTGGTTGCTAACAATTCCTTATTTCCTACGAGTACAGCCGGGGTGTTTGTCGTACGTAGTAATCGCGCAAACTGACCTCTTCCTATTGCTTTCACGGTTTTTCTCTCTCGCAGCGCGTCGTTTATCAGTTCCGTGATATTCGAATCTTTTATAACGTCACCATCGATAGTCACGATTCCTTCCTCGTCCCAAGTAATTCTCGCGGGTACTGCTTTATCGATCAAATGTTTCAAAAGTAAACGCGCCTTGGCGCGAAAACTTTTCGGCACCTTTTCTAATATTTTTTCGACGCTTTGCCGTTCGCGCTTACGCAGAGACTCGCCTCGTAGTATATTACTTACTTGTCCGTCAAGATGCAAAAGTTTGCTCAATGGTTGTGATTCGCGCGCTGGTTCCGCCATGTCCCCCTCCTGCGCATCTGAATTGTTCTCATCGGCGGCGTTACGCGTCGAATCTTCCTTTTGCGCTTTATCAAAATGGAGATATCTCCAAAGTACTTCTTTATACAATTTCCATTTCTCACTTACATCGCGCGGAGTGGGAGAATTAAGAATTTTGCTCATATCGGAATCGAGCCGCGACAAAGGCGTTCCGGGTGTTTGTACGGAATTTAAATTTTCTCCATGTATCGTCTCCGAATTCTGCCTCGTGGAATTTTCCCCGATGCCTATTTCCGTTTGCTGCTGTTGTCGGAGACGATGCTGCATTCTTTCGAGATTTTCCGTGGAAATCAAGACCATCTTTTTTGCCCTTTCCATAATTAGGTTTACTCGATCTCTCTCTCTCTCTCTCTCTCTCTCTCTCTCTCTCTCTCTCGCTGACTATTCTCCGATAATTTTCGAAAATAGGAACGAAAGTATAGGCCCTATGAGATAGGGTAAAAATCCGCCTCGCTGTAGTAATAGCTTTTTCTTACTTTTCCAATTGCCGTCTTTTTTCGCTATGCGACGCAAAGATGCTTTATATTTGCTGAGACGATTTTTTTCAGAACGTTCGAGCGGGACGTTACCCTTGAGAGTATTGAAAACGCACTCGCGGATACAACGAATGAATTTTTCATCCGCCTGGCGTAAGAAAGAGGCGCGTTGATTTTTGTTCAAATAACACAGCGCTTTGAGAAGACAGATATTTTTCTTACCGATCGAACGTTCTGCGATTTTTCTCGCATTAACCGAGGATTCTCTTCTCTTCTTCATCACGAGGAAGTTGCGCGACTGTCGCAAGAGAATGCGAGTACGATACTTTTATACGAAACTTCCGGAAAAGGATCTGCGCGATACGTAAACGTAGTTCAGCGTATCATCGGGAAATATGCACGTGCGAAAACGATACTCGTCGGGAGTCGATTGTTTCAGATCGAGCAATAAATATCCGTGAGGTTGAGACGTGGCGTCGTGATACGCTTCCTCGAGGAACTTTGGATCGTTGGGATAGACTTGTCGAGCGAGATGCCGGATTTGCGCGCGATCTCGTGGATTTTTGAAAACCACAAAGTAATTCGCGTTGAGAGATATATCGCGTTGTCCACGGCCCTGATGAAAGAGATTTTGCGTGATGAGAATTACGCTGAGATTCTTATGATGACTTCCCTTGGTAAACAGATCCACGATCGCTTCGCTCGAGGACGATTCCCTCATAAGATCGTCAATTATTATCAATTTCGCGCTCGTTGGATCGTTAGAATAATCTTCCGGACGCGGTAATCCCTCGTGAAATTCGATTGCGGAATCTCGAGTTTCGTATTGAAGTTGCTGATAAGCATCCTGCCATTCGGCGTAATAAAACAAAATTCTCTCAAAGTAGACATCTGCCATAGCGGATAAATGACGAAGAAATCTCTTTACAAAGATTGTTTTTTCACATCCCGTCGGTCCGCACACGATCGACGTCCACGGATGTTTCCAGCGTATATCCATTTCGCGAAATGAACGCTTTGCGCGTCGTACTTGGATTAATAAACAAAGGAATGGAACACTTGATTTTTTCTCAGAGAAATTTTTGAGATTAGCTTACTCACGGAAGGGCCCCACCGCGGCGGAGGTGTGCTCGCGCCAGCATCTTTGCGTAACGAGCTCGTACCCGTCCGCGACAAGCCGCGCTCGTACGCTCGCGCGAGCGTTCACCGCGAGAGCACCGTCGCTTACGAGCTTGTACGCGGTGCTCATCGAAAGCTAATTCAAGTCGGAGAAACTTACTCGCGGAAAAATAATTATTATTACGGACGTGAAAATTTATAACTTTTTCTTTTACAAATTTAAAAGTCGTAACTTATGCGATTATAATTTGGGATTATAATTTAAAAGATATTTTACCAAGTATTTTAAAGATTCTCTATTATAAATTCAAAATATTTTCTATATAAAAAATTAGCGATAAAAGAAAGTTATGGGAAAATTATAGGAAAGTGGGAAAAAATTGGATTTAAAAATTTAATTTTATAAAATTTTTATTATCCTTTTTCCTACGATTAGAGAAATAAATATTTTTATTATATTTTTTCTTAATAACTAAACGCAAATTTACATTGGTAATTTTACATTTTCTAATCGAAACCGTGCAATATACATTTTTCAAATTTCGCATTTTTTTTCTTAAATTTAATACTAAAATAAACTATAACTAAAATAAAAATAATTTTAATTTTTACAATCATATTTATTCCGTATACATATTCTGTACATATTTACATTTGTGGGAGGTCGGGGAAAATCCGAGCCTTAATCTAACTTAATTTTAAGTAAAATATTATATCATAAAACCATAGGGATAAGAAAGAAGATTGTCGATAAATCTGCGTTTTAATAAAACAGGCACACGTTTTCACCTCGTTTCGCGTTATTACTTCGTAAAACGCGGTGCGGCGAATTGTTTTAAATCGCAGATTTATCTCTTTCTCCTCCTCTTTTTCCCTATTTAATAATAAATTATAAATACTCTTAAAATTAAGCAGCCTCGAGTTTTCAAAATTCAATTTAATTCCCTTTATTTTACATATTTCGTATTTTCGTGCGTCCGGTGTACGTACCACGTACGCGTAAAATTTCGGTCCACCAGAGACAAACGCCTCGATGAAGCTACCACGCCCGTAACTCTCGAGTTCGTCGGTTATGTCACCCAAAAAATTACCTGTACGCGGTTCGTACTCCTCGGGATCATCGCTGCTCGTATATATACAGGAATTCGTATCATAATATAATACGCGACGATCTAATTTTTCCAAATACTCGTATAATTTTAATCGCGCCTGTGCCGTCGTGTATGCCGCTATCACCACGTTAGTTATCGGTGAAGGTACCACCGCTTCGCTCTTTAACCGCCATGAAACGTATATCGCATCCTCGTTAACGGGCAATACACCGACTATCTCGTGTTCGGGACTCGACAGCAATTCGGCGAAACGCTGAGGGGATCTTATTATTTCTGTATTCGGCAGGTTACTCCGCTGGCCGAATTTCCCCCAAAACGAATTAAGGCAGAGTTTGGCGACGGAGCGTAAGCCGGAATTACGTAGATGTTGCTTTTATCGAGAACGATACCTTCGGTTGCTTCATACTCCCTCAGGTAGCGTTCTTTAGCAACATCGTCGTTGCATTCGCTCGGCCACCCACTCGCCTCTTGTTTCAGTTGTAAAAAAGTGTTGATGTATTCCGTAAACAACCCTCCCTGTTGCGTTTCGGGGTTATAACGCGTAGATTTGTACTGCCAAATTTCGTCTACCCGCGTCACGAGATAACCTTTTTCGACTGCTTTGCGTAATTCGCAGGACACCCATGTGCCCTCGAACTCACGCTCCGCAGGATCGTCGTGAGTGCACGCGTCGCGAGAAAATGATTCGCAACATGTACGGCAAAGAGCAAATAATAATTTACCGCGCACGCGGTACGGTAGTACAGGATGGAAGAGATCACGTGGGGGGAGTACTCGGCAACGTACGAGACCCTCGACCGGAGTAAAATTAAAATTTGGCGCGATTCCAATTAAATCGGCGCATTCCTCGCCCACATAAATATCCGGGTGACCAATTGGGAAAACTCCGGTCTTGAGTACATACGGGTACAGAGAACATACGTCTACGTACCGTATCTTCTCGGTGCCCGTAATCTCGTATCGAGTCGCGATATTGCCGGTGCGTCCGCCGAAAAATGCATCGCGAGGATCGAGAGGTGGGATTTGCACCATGGGGTGATTTTCGAGAAATTCTCGCATCTCTCGATTCTCGCGCATTTCTTCGTCGAAAACGCACTCCCATTTTTCCGTTAGGATATATCCTTGACGACGTAATCGCCAAGACGTTGCAACCGTTCGTTCGTAACGCGCGTCAAACGTGTCGTTAAAATTTTCGAGCGTTTTATCGCGATTTAATGGATAGCAAGACGGGCATCCGTGAAAAAAGCAACCGTGAAATTGCAAGACGTGACGCCGCGTCTCACCACCATTCTCGCATTCGTAATATCCGTCGACGAGCATGCCTTCCGCTAAACGATACTCGCGTCCTCGCCCCGCGTGAATTATCCGATGACCTAACTCACGTTCCTTCAAAATTAACCATTGCGTGCCTTTGCGCGACTGGTTATCTTTAAACCTGTATCCACCCGAAGGAATGATTCCTATTTCTCCTTCGCGCAAAAAGTTTTTCCGAAAAACTCTCATGCACGTCGAAGCGATAGTTGTACATTCCTCGAATGGACACACGTTTCCCCGCTGCAAGAATATTTTTCGGAAGGCCATGCATGCTCGGCGAAGGATATCAACATCGGTGCGACAATACTCGAGTATTTCACGCTGGAAATCGAATATTACATTTTTTCCCGACATTTCTGCGTGCCACGCGAGAAAACGTTCGCGTTCCTCTGTTCGCATGGTTTCGGGCGCGTAATAGCGAACATCGGGTAGTGGACCGACATAAGTTTGATTATCGACAGTATTAAATAAGTGCGGAAAGACACCTTTGTCACAAGTATCCGGTAACCCGAAGGCCTTCGGTAATTCTGACAAACGCATTGGCATATAATTAACACTGTCGATAAATTTCGTGCGATTCGCTGTTAGGACCATAATTTTTGTGCCGTTTAAAATTACGCGAGGTTCTAATCCGGAATAATTTTCTACAATGTGCCGAAGGATAAACTGCGCGTCGAACGATTTCGCGTTATGCGCTATGCAAATAATACGTGAAAAATGTTTTGTAGGGCGTGTTGCGAATTCGATAAATTGTTTTACCGGATCTTGATGAAAAACAAATTCGCGTACTCCGCACCACTCGCATCGCACCGACAAATCATCTATCTCCGCGCACGAATCGCAAATCTGTTGCGCGACACACAGAGTCGGGACGTGAATTTTTATTTCGGTTCCCTCGAGTGATTGGTCTTGGCGTGTCTCAAAATCATAAAACACGAATGCCACTCGTCCCTTTTTGCATTTCCGCTCACCCGAGTTATTCTGCTCGCTCTCTCTCGCAAATACAGAAGAATCCCCGCCGCACTCAACAACGGAGGATCTGTCTTCGCGAGAGAGAGGCTGCATGTAACAAAGATGGTTTACGGGTTTTTACAAACTGCAGATTTTACAAAAAGAAACGCCGCATTCGTGTTTTTTTGTCGTTTTTACAACCCGCCCGCATCCTTCGCAGAGACGAATGGCGTTACAAACGCTCGTCGGAGTTTTACCGTCATACGACTTTGTCGCGCGATGATGTTCGAAGCATGCGTTTCCGTAGAACGAACGTTTGCAACTCTCACACCTAACGAGTTCCACGATTTCGCGTTGATCGCACGGCGGCACGTTGTTACAACGCGAACATTTATTTGAACAGCGGTGACCCCTTTCCTCGCGATACCCGATATTACATGGAATACAATACCCCTCTCTACTCCCCGCGGCTGCTTTTAAATTTAAAATTGGACTATAATGGCGATGTTGCTCGTTATATAGAATATTTAGCCGATATAAAGGTTCGCGTTCTAGAGAGGCGAGTGCCGTGCTTCCGTCAAATAAGGGTTTCTCGCCGCGTCCAAAAGTAATAGAATTATAAACAATAATAGCTATATTAGATGCGGCGAGAAAGCGTTGGAAACATTCTATTTCCCGAATCCCGCAACCCTCCGGTGGAATGGCGACAGCAGCTCTCCTCGTCAAATCCAACGCGAGTTCGCGTTGTAACGAGGAATTCTGGTGTCTTACCACATTCCACCGCTCGTGAAGTTCCCCCGCACGCAACGTACCGCGTTCGTGATAAATTTGCGCGGTCACGAGAGAGCGGGGAAAACATAGATTATCGAAATTGGGGATTGATAAAATCGAACGTTTCGCAACGTCTTCCCGTGTGAGCTTATTTGAAACACGTCCGCGACCTCTGGGTATCGCGACATTGAAAACGCGTACATTAAAATCCCGCGCGATATCGAGACCTCCGGCACTTTGCGCTACTGAACTCACGAGGCGCCAAATGTCCTCGAGAGTTAAGTCGCGGGCCGGTCGAAACGATAATCCCGCCGGACCGTGCGTTAAATCCTCCGAATCGAATGAAAATCCCACATAATCGTGCGGTTCGGAGGTATGTAACGCGTAGGCATGAATTTCCGCGAACACGTTTTCAAGCCAATTATAGACATTGACTCCTTCGGGTAGCGGACGCACACGGAATATCGCCTCTCTTCCTAATATCGCGAAATTTCTAAAGCGGCGCGAATTTTCCCCGATTAATAACAAATGATTAAAATTTCTGACCTCGTGTGACCAACACGCTCTTGTTCCCTTTCCTCTTCGTTCTCCCTCTCCTCTTCCACTTGTTCTTCTCCCGTCATCTCCTCCTCCTCCTCCTCCTCCTCCTCTTCCACTTGTCCTCCTTCCTCTGCCAGCGCCTCCTCCTCCTCCTCTTCCTCTTCTCTTTCTTCGCCTGCTGTTTCCTGCTCCTCCTCCACCTCCCCCTCCTCCAAATTTTCCCGAGGTGGAAGCCCTCCTCCACGCTGCGGCTCTTCATTGCTCGCTTCTGTGCAAAAGTTACAAAAAAAATTAGAAACATATTTTATAGAAAATACTTTGAGTTTGCTTAAAATATTATGTTCGTATTTAATTTAGTAAATATGAGTATTTTTCCGAGGTAACTCGCCTTTTATCGTTAGCGTCTTCTTCTCACATGGAGAATAGGGCTGGGAGGAATTCCTATTAAAAAATTCGATAATTTAAAATTGAATACGAACATAAATCGTGAAAAGTAAGAAAAAAGATTATATACCAGGCGGTGTTTCTCCAATTTCCTCTTCCCCTTCGGGTTCTCCCTCGCGTTCCTCCATCTCCTCCTCCTCCTCCTCCTCCTCCCCCTCCTCCTCCTCCTCTTCTTCTTCTCTCCTCTTCTTCTTCTTGCTGCTCTTCTTCTTCTTGCTGCTCTTCTTCTTCTTCTTCTTCTTCTTCTTCTTCTTCTTCTTCCCCTTCTTCATCGTTCCAAATTCCCTCTCCAGGAACTACGGGGGAGTACATGTGGTCGTATTCTAAGAAAAAAATATCGTAAATTTTTATTTTCGATAATAATATTATGACCTTAATCAATAAAGATATTATGTATTTTAATTAATATTTTCTCTCTATCGACTTACCGGGTGAAAACACTCGCTGATCGGGAGTACTTACTTCCGTATCTAAAAACAAAGTTGTATTAAGATTTTCTAATTTTTTATTATTTGTTTTAAAAATTATTTATTTAAAAATGCAAACTTACCAGATGAGAGCTGAATAATTTCTGGCACCTCCTCCTCTAATTCCCGCGCAGGTTCAATACGTGCCCTTCCTAAAAACATTTAATATTTTAATCTTGAAAAATTTTTATTTTTTAACATTACTCCCGTCTAGTTTTTAATAACATTGCTTACGTGTTGGACCTGCTTCTATCTCGTCCTCCGCTCGTCGCCTTCGAATTTGCGTGAACGGATTCACCACAGCAGTGATTCTTTGCCGTATATTTCTTACTATAATTTATTATTAAAAATTAGATAAATCGTTAGTTTGATATATGAGTTACTTCTATAAAAATAATAGAGTCACTTACCATTGTGGAGGTGAGAGAGGAGATTCTGGATGTGACCACCCACATTTTCCTCTTCGTGTCCAACCGCACGTCGCGTTTCAATTACTTCTCCGGCAATCCGGAGTAAACGCGCGTCGGTACTAAAATATCCTAGCTGATACAATACTCCCAATATTGTATCAGAACATTCGCAGCAAAAACGTGTAAAAAGCAGATAGTTGGCATCAAGCGAGACGTTAGATATTTGAGATAAAAATTTCTCCGCGTTTATGCAAATATCTAACATTGATGCTAACTTTATGCTTCTTTTAATCACTTCACTGCCCATTTTTCACACCTTTATTCGCGTAAAATAAGCCGAAACTTTTAAAACACTCGTGACAAAATCGAGATGAAAGCACGAAAGAATTCAACTCAGAAATAGTTTTAGATAGCGCGAAACGCACTATATATAGGGAAAATCTTTTCCAAAAGAGATTTATAAAAAATTGTAGAATTATCCTGTAGTTTTGAGAAGGCGAGGGGTAGGAATGCTATCTCAGCCCAGGTAATAAATCATTTTTTCTTGAAAAAATTTATATTACTTGTAGCTTGACCTTTTTCGATTTCACTTTTTTTTGTTTACTAACGGCGTATAAATGGCGCCAGATATATAGCACGTCCAAATAAATAGTTATTTAAATTTTTCGGAAGGAAAGTTCTCGCTTCTTCAAACATTTAACAAATTAAACATTAACAAATTTTAAACATTTATAAAATATTTCTTACTCGTGCTTCTATTGTATATTTCGATACTTTCTTCTTCTTCTTGAAATAGTTTCTGCATTTTATGCGATGATTTTACAATGATTTTACGTTGATTTTTAAATTTTCTCATCTAATACCCTGACACGTTCGAACATGATCGAACCTGTAATATTCGCTTTATTCGAGAAAATTCTTTCCTTGAAAAAGAGCAACGTAAAATTATAGTTTATTCGAATGTTCAATAATTTATTTATTTAAAATTTTTCTCATCTAACATCGAAGATTCGCGTGTGTTCGAGCATGATCGAATCTATAATAATTCTGTTATTCGAGGAAAGTTTTTCCTTGAAAAAAGCAGAGACAAAGCGAAAATACGCGTTTCTTCTAGAATCTTCTAGAATCGGTTTAACTGTATATTATTTATAAATCGTACTTTTTTATTTATTTCAAAGGAGGGGATGATGCGATATAGGTATGTAATATACCGCTACACTGCTTCACTCGAGTAACGACATTCGAAGCGTCTACTTCGAAAATATCCCTCCGAGTTTTCGTTTGTTAAAAGTGAACATTTTGTTCAAAATTCTCTCATCGAGTAATATAGCCGGACAACAAGAAGCTGCGAATCCCACTAAACTAGAAAACATTCGCAAGATATTTAAGAACTATGTGCAAAATGTGGAACAAAATTTGCTGCTTTCTACAACGTACCCTCTCAATACCTCTCATACGAAGAAATTACACGTGGGATTACAATTATCTAAAGAAAAGATCTTCGAGCCTGTCGTTAAATTGAGTGGTAATTCTGCAGAAGGAATCAGCTTTGATCCGGACACGTGGCAGCAATTTCAAGACAGTATTCGGTACATGAGCGCATACTTTAACGGAAGCAGCAAAAGCAAAGTAAATCCCATCACATTTGTAAACATATTCATCAACTTCACCTCTGCCTACGGTGCGAAAGCTGTATTGGTGACGTATAAGGAAAATGAAAATTTTCCTAAAGAAAACAATACCGGAAATACGCAAGCAGACTCGAAAACGGCGGAACAACCTCCGTCGAAAAAAAGGAAAACTTATTCCGTTGCAGTTGTAATGCAACAAGCTACTTTTCAAGGGATGGAGAATATCGTCAAATGTGTCGATGCTCGTATAAACCATCTAGCATCCGTCGTCGATACTGTTAACGAGTGCGCACGTTATTTGATCAAGGAGATAGAACTATGTCTACCTAACAATTACATCGACGCCGATATCATCAAACTCACCGTCCGAGGCAACCAAAAGGATATCGAACTTGCTGTGAGAACGCAAATAAATAATTTTTGGATGCATATTTTGATATTGTATTTTTAGAATTAATTACATTAAAATTTAAAGAAATTACTACTATAATTTTATTGAATCGTGAGTTATAATTTTTATATAATATTCCTATATTTAATTTTGTAACAAGAAGAATAACTCTGTAACAAAACATATTCATATATGCGAAAAATAAATTCGACTTATACTTGGTAATATAAATTCAAATTTACGTCGTTTCTTTAACTCTCCCTTTATCCTAAATTTTTCACAACTCTTCCTTTTGAAAGTCATTTACGCAGGCCTGCGCGAGCGTGTTTTTCTATTGTCTTCTAGTACCTCTATGCTTTTCTGACCTACACGTTTCTCTCTCTCTCTTTCTCTCTCTCTCCCTTCAGTATGCCTGCATAGTTATCGTCACGTCGAAAGAAAATTTTTTCAGAGCGCGTGTTTGTGGATAGGATAAAATCCTCGTATAACTTTAAGTTCGTCGTCGTCGTCGTCATCAGAAACCTTTAGTGTGAACCTGTCCGTTCCTGTTTTCCTCCGGTCAAATACTGTACGACCTGATAAATAATGCTTATTACACAACGAAAATCTCATGTCTTCGAAACCTATATCCACTCGTAACCTATATTTCCCCATACAAAATATGTCAAACGAGTCGAGAAATTTATCTAAATTCACCGACTATGAGGCGCCGAGAAACCTTTCGCCCTAAGAAAAACGGGATTCTTCATATCCCGTATACAACCAGTAAATTCCACAAAAAATTGGTTTTCTTCTCTTCGCTCCATCCCACGTGAACAAAAAATCGCATTCCATTCTCGACAAATATATTCCTTTTACAGACCCGCCATATTTCTTTTTCGCAGTCGCCATTTTGTTTTCGGACTCCGATCGGTCCCAGACGCTTTCTCACCCTTCCCCTATCTCGTCTAGCATTTTGACAACCAATTGCACACATGGGGCACTATGGGTAGAGCCAATCACGCGTCCGGCAGCTACGGAGCCAACCAATCAGAACGCTCCCACTAATTACCTAATTATCATCTCTCATCCCCACCGACCAATCAGAACGCTCCATTTCCACGTGGCTGCCAGTTTTTGGCCACGCCATTCTCGCGTACGTCTGACAGAGATAGAAGCAATCAACGTTCGAGTGGCGATTCATCGAGAAATATTCTCTCACTGCATTTTGCTTATCGCACGCAACGTCGTCGAAGACAAAGATCGAATTGGGACGTGCCTCGCTCGGTGGAATGACGTGTTGTTGGAGAATGTAAAGTAGCCGATTTTGTCGATCGATGTAAACAAAGTTTCGAGATATCGATATTTTGGTTATTGCAGCGATTTCGAATATACATACACGTTCTCGAAACGTACACCGTGTGGACTTTCGAGCAAGCTTATGAGAACGTTTTACCGCAAATGATGGCGCGTATAGCACTCGGTAACATTTCACCATGCTTGCGCTCCGTCGCGATGTCATCATTTGCGCTTTCTTGTCGCGGTTCGCGACGCGTATGGTCAACGGCTGTCGCACGAATATCATGTTCGCACTGCATTATCTAGGCTTCGATTGAACGCCTATTTATAAGCGCGCGAAACCACGAATCGCTCAGTAGCAAAAATGTATCTCGCGCTGTCGCATCCCTCCGATATTCGGGATTTGAGCGCTGAGCAGTTGCAATATATACCGAAGGTCGTACTGTTACGCGTGTGCGGTAATTATATCGATCACGTGTGGGACAAGCTTCCGGAGTATATAAAGGCGGATTTGGAGGTTCAAACCTATCGTCGCTGCGTCGAGCATTATAATCAATCGTGGTAACGCACGCACATCGACGGTCCCGCACCGAAGATAAAGGATTGTAGCGTATGTCAGCCGCAGCAGCAGCGTCAAATGAAGGCTGCGTTGGAGGTCTGCTCAATCGTGCGATAAAAGCGCTTCCTTTCGAGTTACATATTCCCGGCTATCAATTTTGCGGCCCGGGTACTCGGCTGAAAAAGCAATTAGCCAGAGGTGAAACGGGCATAAATCTGCTGGACGCGGCGTGTCGTGAACACGACATTGCATATTCTCGAAGCAACGATCTCGCCGACAGATACGCGACAGGGTATTCGCCGGGTAAAGCCCTAGAACGCGTCATCGCGAGAGATTCGACTCTGAGCGAGAAAACTGCAGCTGCAGCCGTTTGGACAGCGATGAAAGCTAAGATCAAGATCGGCATGGGTATGAAAGTGAAGATAAAAGTCGTCAAAAAAAAGAAACGAATACTTCCAACGGCGAAACGAGGTGACGTGTTACCGATTCTGCCCATTTTGGGCGCTCTCTGATCCTTGATCGGCAGAGCGGCCAGCGTGGCGAAAGCGATAGGAAAGCCGCGCGACGTCAGCTCGAGGAACTGCAACGTCATAATCGCGTGATGAAAACACGCGGGCGAGGACTATATCTCTCTCCGTACAAACGCGGACGAGATGTAACATCGAAAAAAGAAAAAAAAACGCCAAAAAGACAATAAAAGTACCTACGGGCGTAACCACCAATGTACAACTGGACTAGCTGGCAAGACGTATGCGCATACCGTACTTCAGAGGTGTTTTCATGCGTTACCAATTAGCGGCGCGCATCGAAAGAAGAGCGGTATCGTAAATCTAGACGACGCGATGTGTCTCGGTACTCATTGTAGCGGGTAGCGTACGCAAAGAGAAACAATCGCGTTTTCAACAGTTTCGGTAATCTTCGACCGCTCGAGGAACTAATGCGATATTTCGAAGACAATGTTACGACGATAGAGTACAATCGAACGACCTATTAGACGTACGATCAGAGTGTCTGCGGACAGCTATGGTTTTTCCAACCGATCGACGCGCGTGAATTTAAAGTTCGACAAAACGTCGCAACGTCTCAGTATTCGAACGCTTTTTCTATCATGTCGGTGACGCTTACGCTGAGCGGCAAGAGCAGCGTTCTCGCGGCAAACCACTTTCCAGCCATAGATTTGAGCGACAATGACTATGAGCTTGGTCTAATAATTTTGGAAACTTGTCACACGATATCGAATGTAAACGCTTCGAACAATACATTTTATTTTGACAAAGATGACACAGAAATTATTATTTCCGAGGGGTCGTACGAACTGCAGGCCATAAATGAATTTTTGAGATGTGAGATTTTATGGAAACGACCGCAACGCGACGCGCCTGAGGGTAACGCTGGTGACACCGCGCGCGGCGATGACGAAATTGGAAAATACCCTCCGCGCAAATTACAACACGATGAGGTGTGAGATTAAATGCGCCTACAGAATAAACTTTAACAAGTCCAATAACATTAGATCGCTGTTGGGTTTCTCGAAGTGTATACTGCAGTCGCGAAGGTGGCATGAATCAGACATGTTGATCAACATAATGAATGTAAACATTATCCGTGTAGAGTGCAATGTGACCGCGGGCGCGTACAGCAACGACAAAAGTGTGCACACGATACACGAATTTTCGCTGAGCGTGCCGCCAGGATATAAGATATCGGAAAGACCGATGCAGATCATTTACTTGCCATTCATCGTACGAAGCTAACGATACGCATTGTTGACCAGAACGGACGATTGCTTGATTTCAGAGGAGAAGAGATCATCGTCAGATTGCACGTACGACGGTGACAGTGATAACACGAGCATGATATTTGAGATAGTTGTGTTGAACGAAGCGAAGCATACGCAGAGAGATAACGCATCTTTTACAAAGAAAACATCGACTGACAATATTCGGTTATCCGGCTGCATCAAGAAAAGAAAGAAACTCAACGCTTCAAACGTTAAATTTTTACAAGTTTTAGGATTCGCAGTGCGCAACTTGTGAAATGACTGATATCCTAAACATCGAAGACGAGCCAATCTTCGACGATCACATCGTCAAAATTTGAGACTCACATTGAGACTCACGCATACAACCCGTTCGCCAATATAACGTTCGGTTACAGCGATGAAATAAGAAAAGCCATACAGCAACAGAATCTGTACACATTACCGTACGAAAGCTTTCTATAAGTCGAGAGAAAATTAACGAAGAACAGAGTTGTCGACGAATCTGTGATGTTGGGAAATAATTTTGTCGCATTCATGTTCGATGAGATTCAATATGAGCTTGATGGCGTGGAGGTTGATCAGAAATAACAGAAACATGGATATAACTAGCACGCTCAAACTCTATGTATCCGACAGAAGCATGATTTTGAGAAAGGCCAGCTGGAATGCGTGTACTAATACGGATGGATATTTTAACTTTTGCGTACCTCTCTACGCACTAGGATTCTGACGCGGATTCTAAGGATTACAGACGCGTGTTGTACCCCGGATGTGCTACAATGTTAATATTCGGGATAGTCGGGTTCGTTAAGCCTAAGGAGTTGGAACTCCGAGCAGGATCAAAGGAATGTAGGGATCCTCGTGAAGTCACTGACACACACTTTCTTTAATTTAATTGATTTATTTTAACAAGTGCACAAATACTTGATATTATAACGATTATATTTTACACACGTTTACGCGTCGTCGGGCGGCTCGGCGCGTCTCGCATTACTCGGGCGACCGAGTGTGACACCTGAGCTGCTGATAATACGGCTCGTGTGAACTTCGCGACGGGATTTCATAGTATCTTGAGCGACTTTTATAATAATGATTCCGCACGACTTATAATTTTGACTCTCCCCATTCCGCTTTGTGTACCCGATTGTGTAACCGATATAGGCTGATTGATGCCCGATCAGCATTCCGATCGGTTGCGTCGATTGATTGCGTGATATTGATTGATCAATATCACGCTCGATTCGATCATCAAATTTAGAAATTTGCTGATAGGCTTTTCGCAATATTCTCGCGTGATGCATTTCTGCGCTCTTTCGAAAGACTGGTCGCAATTTCGGCGGTCACATATTTGTGTCTTTCGAAAGACTTTTTCCGAGATTCATTCGGACTACTGTTGTTGCCATGCGGACTACTTTTGTTATTAGTTGTAGGTCTGGCTACAACATCCCCCCGTTAGTAAAAGAAAACAGAGATACGAAGTTTTCGCTTTTACAAAATTTCATCCCGATATATTTTTTGTTACAATCGTTTGTTTAGAATCGCGTACTTTCGCTTTTTCTAACGGTGCGATCTATAGTACGTAGTTCACTATTCCTACTTAATTCTACTAGTATTTGTTTAGTAGTGTTCTGTTGTTTTTTATTTTTTATTACAATTATTATTGTTATGATGGCGATGGTTATTATTAATGTGCTGCTTATTGATATAGGATATACAAAGTGTTTTTGTAAAAAGGGTGATATATCATTAGTATTTATTTCGTTATTTATTTTATTTAATTTCTTCGTTAATTCTGTCAAATCTGTCGGGTCTTGTGCTACTTTTAATTTAATTTTTTCTGTTTTGTTTACTTGGGTTTCACTTAGTATGGTAATGTTATAATCTGGTAGGTAAGTTTTTATTTCTTTTCCCTGGTTTGTAATTTTTTATTTTATTTTCTTTTCCCTGGTTTGTAATTTTTTATTTTATTATCGCGTCCGCTGTAATTATTTTACAGTTATTTGATAATGCTATTTTTTTCTGTATTTGTAATAGTTTTACGCATTTCTTTATTATTTTTACATAAGATTGTAATAGTTTGTTTCGCTGGTAGAGTATAATCAAGAGCGTGAGTTACTTAAGGCTATCCATATGCTATTTTTTATTGATATATATTTAATTTTACAATTTTTATAACGGTTATCGGTTTCTACATATATAGATATATAAATAGATATTTCGCATAGTGGGTCGGTCTTAACATTGCTAATGGGGAAGATTTGTTCGCATAAATAATTTGTATTTATTTTCTTACATTGTCTTAATTTTTCGTGAGTCAGTCTTGCGTACGTGTGTCTGTTAGTGTCTAGGGCTATCAGTGGATTGTTTATTTCTATTACTGCAGATATGTTTTGCTTGTGTGATACTGATAGCGGTATTATGTTTAGTATTTCGTATGTCGGAAGTGAAATTAGCGGGAATTGTAGGATTGTATAAACGTCTGTTTTGTTGCAGTGTACGCTCATCGTCGTTACTTTTTCTATCGTAGTCCAATCCTCTTCCCTTAAATGGGAAATATAATCCTTGAGGTATTTGTGTGGTTGCTTCCTTAAGGTTTTCCATTATCTCCTCTAGTGGTATTAGTCGCGGGTGTAGTATTCCATTTTTTTATCGCAGTTAGATATTTTAGTGTCTTCCTCGTGTCAATTCATCAAGTATTGCGTTGGTAATTATAAAATGTTCTTTATGTTTTCGTTACTTATTTCTGCTGTTATTGTTGTTTCTAATTTTTTGATTGCATCTGCTAGAACGTTTTCATTATCTTGAATTATCTTTTCGTGATTGTTTATATGCGCTATCGTCGCGTTTATAATTTTGATTTGATTTTTTATTATGTGCTCTGTCGTTTGTTGTTTGTTATGTAAAATATTTAATTGTTCGTTGATTAGTTTTCTGTCATCATTGTTCATTGTTCCAAATAATGTCTTGGCAACAGTTCCTATTCCATCTATCAATTCTCGTTTCGTTTTCGTATTGTTGTAGCTAAATCTACAATCAACAATAAAATAATAACTAATAATAAAAGTAGTCCGCATGACAACAAAATTAGGTCACATGAATCTCGAACAGTCTTTCGAAAGACGACACAAATGTGTAACCACCGAAATTGCGGCCAGTCTTTCGAAAGACCGCAGAAATGCATCACGCGAGAATATTGCGAAAAAGCCTATCAGCAAATTCCTAAACTTGGTGATCAAATCGAGCGTAATATTGATTAATCAATATCACGCAACCGATCGACGCAATCGATCAGAATGCTGACCGGGCATCGATCAAACTATATAATCGGTTACACAAGGCGGATTAGTAGAGAGTCAAGAATAACGTGCCGTTCGGAATCATTATTATTGTCGCGCAAGATATTACACGAGCACGGCGAAGTTCACGCGAGCCGTACTATCAGCGTCTCAAGTGACATACTCGGTCGACGGCCGCCAGAGTAACGCGACACGCGCCGAGCCGCCCGCCGACGTTTAACCGTGTGTGAAAAGAAATAACATAAGCAATACTAAATCTACGAAATAGTGCATTGACTAAATAAACCAGATAAAATAAAGAAAGTGTGTTAGTGATTTCGAGAAGATTTCCTTCCCATTCTCTTGATCCTGCTCGGAGTCCCAACTCCTTAGGCTCAACGAACCCGATTATCCCTAAAATTATCGTTGTAGCCCACCAGGGGTACAACAGTATTTTGTGTCTTATACAGAGAGTTTATTCTTTTTATTAAATGTTTTAATCGCTGGTATTTTCAATTATATTGTTTTGACATGACCCTTTGTTTGTAATTTGTAGCATAGTGCATACGTTTTGTGTTTTAAGAATGTATTCTTCTATTTGCTCTGCTCGTTTCTCGATTGATGAGATATCTACTCTTATAACTATTTTCCAGAATGAGTCGATTATGTTCAGTTTTCCTATTTCCTCGAAGTATATTCCGGGGTGGTGTTTGAAGTTTTCTACTTCAAATGGTAATTTTTCTTCTCCTTCTCCATTAGTTATCCATATCTTTATTCTGTAATGTTAAAATAAAATTTCTTATTTTTCATGAAGAGTTTGTGGTATTCGAAATCGGCGTTTCTTTTTTATCATATTCCCTGGCGTAATATTACTTTATTCTTATTTCGCTATCTTAGTTAAAAAGATTCTCCTGTGAATCTGTTGAGCTTGCTTTTTATAACGTTTATCATTTCTCTTGGTGTCCTTTTTATTATATCAGTGTTAGGTATTCCGTATGAGTCTTCTAATATTTCATTCTTTTGTGATGAGCCTTCTGACTGCATCTCGTCAGTTGTCGAAACATCCTTCTCGTATCGACATCATGGATTCTCGAAGGAATTGTCAGCGTGACGCGTCGATGTTCGACGATAGTGCCGCGGTGGAAGCATCATCTGATGACGAAGGTTTTGACGTCGAAATAAATGATGGTGACGTCAATGAATTCATGGATAATCCTGCCGCTTAGGTGCATTTTCGCCGCGTGCGCGAGTGGCTATCCATTGTAAATCGTTTCTATAACGATGGTGTATTCCACGTCGACGAAGACTATATTTGGTTTATTACCAATGATGTTCCCGGTAGAGTTGTAAAGTTGCCTTGGTCCGTGGAACTTTATGAACTACTTGTTTGTCTACCTGAGGCCGTTTTGGCTGTCGTAGAGGTAGATGCGGGGAATGATCCATTGGAGGTAGCCGCCGATCTGGACGAGGACGATATGGGGACCCCGCGACCAATCCCGCGCAGGCGAGGGGCCGCTCTCCTGGGGCCTGATACTGTGCACTCGTAGTGTAGTATAGTTTGTAGTGTAGTTTGTATACTTAGTTATTTGTGTAGTTGTAAGTGTATAGTGCTTCCGTTGTCCTGGGGATTATTGTATGCGGATTTGCTGGGCTTCCTGTGTTGGTAAGTCCCACTGTTTTTATTTTATAATTTACATCGCCTGTTTTTTTTTAAATTACATAGGGTCCGATTCATAACGCGTCTAATTTTTTCGATCGCCCTCATCGAACTGTTTCGTTGTACTTTGTCTCCTGTAGTAGTACTTTGTCTCCTACCTCGAATGTGCGTACTTTTGTTTTTCGGTCGTAGTTTTTCTTTGCTTTTTGTTTTTCCTCTTTGATGCTTTCTTTCGCTATTTGGTTCGCGGCTCGTATCCTTTCGCGGAGTTCCTGAGCATAGTCGTCGTATGTGTACGATGGTTTCGGTGAACTGGTTAGGGCCGTAGGTAGCGGTGCTTGGTGCCCGCAAACCAGTTCGAACGGCGTGAAACCCGTAGCGGTGTGTGGTGTCGTGTTATACGCAAACATCGCATACCATCCATTCATCCCAATTTGTCTGTTCGTCATTAATATACCAGGTGTATGCATAAGTTTTTTCCGGTTTTTTAGTAAAAAAAGACACGTAATTTTCAAGGGAAATTAATTTTTTTTATTCAAAATATTGGCCATCGGCTTCTACACATTTCGCCCATCTTTCAGGTAATTTATGAATACCATGCCAGAAAAACTGCTTGTCTTTTGCGGCAAACCATTCGTCGAGCCATTTTCCAACTTCCTCGAAATTGCTGAAGTGCTGCTCTGCGAGCGCGTGCCCCATTAATGCGAAGAGGTGATAGTCAGATGGCGCCAGGTCTGGGGAGTACGGCGGGTGCGGAAGGATGTCCCATCCAAGCGATTTCAAGGTGTCTTTCACTGGTTTTGCTGTGTGAGACGGCGCATTGTCGTGTAACAAAATCACTTTGCCATGTCTTCTGGCCCATTCCGGTCGTCTTTCGATTAATGCGTGGTTTAAATTAATAATTTGTTGGCGATAGCGTTGTGTATTAACGGTTTCGCCGGGCTTCAAGAGTTCATAATACACAATACCGCTCTGGTCCACCAGACACAGCGTATTAATTTGACACATAGAGCATGGTCCCACAGAGCATGGTCTTCTTGCCGAAGCGATTTGGCCTTGGTGTTGATGGACCGGCTTCGCCAGGTGAAAGCCACGATTTTTTCCGCTTCGGGTTTTCAAAATAAATCCATTTTTCGTCACCCGTCACAATTCGATACAAAAATGATTTCCTTTCGTGGCGTTGAAGCAGCATTTCACAAGTGACTTTGCGATTTTCCATTTGACGTTCATTCAAATCGTGTGGGACCCATTTACCGAGTTTATTGATCTTTCCCATTGCTCGTAAACGTCTGCTGATTGTTTCTTGTGATACATGTAATGCTTCTGCTAATTGCCGTTGAGTTGGGTCATCATCCAATAACTCCTGCAATTGCTCGTCTTCGCATTTTTGTGGTCTACCAGAGCGCTCACTGTCTTTCACATTGAAATCACCACTTTTAAATTGTCGAAACCATGTCTCACATGTTCTAATCGATGGAGCGTGTTCACCATATGTTTCTACCAGCAAACGATGACTTTCAACAGCCTTTTTCTTTTGATTAAAAAGCAATGCGTGCCGCAAATGTTCTTTTTCAGGCACAAAACTCGACATGATCACTGAACGATAAAACAAAGACGCTAGTTTTTGGCGGACTCAACTTGTGTGTGTTTGTAGTTTTAAATGTCAGACGAACAAAATGATGTATGTGTCAAATTAATACGCTGCGTACTTTTCGCTGGCGACATCTCTTAGTTAAACCGGAAAAAACTTATGCATACACCTGGTAATGTCGTAAATATTCGGTTAATATCCGGTGTGATCTTTCAAGTGCTCCGTTTGTTTCCGGTAGGTTTGTTTACCATTTTTGTATTTTTAATAGTTTGCATGTATTTTTAAATAATTCGTTAGTGAAGTTCGTTCCTTGGTCGGTCAGGATTTTATCTGGAATTCTATATTCTAATATGATTTTTGTCACGAATTCTTTTGCTATTGTTGTCGCTTCTTGGTTTTGTATCGGTATTCCTTTGCTAAATTTTGTTAGGCTGTTCTGAAATGTCAGTATATATTTGTTTCCCATCGTTGTTATAGGCAATGGTCCTATGATATCTAACGCGCATTTTTCAAATGGTTTTGTTGGCATATCTGTTAGCAATAACGGTCCTTTCGCACGTCGTCGCAATTTATTCTTCTGGCAATGTTCACATTTGGAGATGTATTGTTCAACATCTCGTTTTAATCCTGGCCAGTTGTGATGTAATCGTATTCTGTTTATTGTCCGTTCAATGCCTTGGTGTCCTCCCACAGGTGCATCATGGTACTCGTATAATATTTGTTTCTTATCTTCTTCTTTGTATTGTTTTTCTGATGCGGCGTTGACAGTTTGTTGTTCTTCAGTTATTGCCGCCACGTTACGGCTTTCCCAGCTTTGTGTATTATTTCGTAATCATATTCTTCCAACTTTAATCTCCATCTGATTAAACGTGATCCGGCATCTGTTACGTTGAATAACCATATTAACGGTTTATGGTCAGTAATTATTTTGAATGTTTGTCCCGTATAAGTAAGGTCTGAAATGTTTTACTGCCCATACTATTGCGAGTAATTCTTTTTCAGTCGTATTATAATTCTGTTCCGCTCGTGATAATACACGGCTGATATACGCAACGGGTCGGTCTTGACCTACCTCGCCTTGCGATAAGACGGCTCCTATTGCATAGTCCGATGCATCCGTGGTTAGGAATTCTCTCGTGAAGTCGGGATATTTCAATATCAGTGCCGTCGTTAATTTATTCTTTAGCGTGTCAAACGCATTTTGCTGTGTTTCGGTCCATTCGAATTTCTCTCCCTTTTTTGTGAGTTTTGTTAATGGTTTTGCAATTCGTGAGAAATCTTCGATAAATTTTCTGTAGTACCCGGCTAATCCAATGAATGATTGCACGTCTTTTATCTTTTTGGGCGTAGGACAGTTTTTTGCCGCGTGCAATTTTGATTGATCTGGCGAAATTCCCTTTTCAGTAATTATGTCCTAAATAGACTGCTTCTTTTCGTAAAAATTCGCACTTGTCCGGTTGGAGCTTTAGATTGTTCTCTCTTAGTCTTTGAAGAACTAATTTTAATCTTTTGTTATGTTCTGTAAGGCTAGGACCGTATATTACAATGTCATTGAGATATACTAGACATTTAATTCCTTGTAAACCCGTTAAAATTGAATTCATTAGTCGTTGGAAGGTTGCAGGTGCGTTTTTTAAACCAAATGGCATTCTGTTAAATTCATAATGACCGTATGGCGTAGAGAATGCAGTTTTATTTTTATCTTGCTCCGCCATTGGTATCTCGTGGTAACCTGATGCGAGATCCAATGTCATGAAGTATTTCGCGTTGCCCAGCTGGTCAAGTATATCCGTTATGTTGGGCAACGGGAATGAATCTCCAATTGTGAGATCATTTAATTTTCTGAAATCTACTACAATTCGTAATTTTGTTTTTCCTGAAGCGTCTGTTTTTTCGGCTAATAGTGGTGCGTTCCATTGGCAGACGCTCGGTCTTATAATTTCCTGCATTAGCATTTCTTGAATTTGTTTGTTTACCTCATCTTTATGCTTTTCAAGTAAACGGTAAGGTCGTACGTTTACTGGTGACGTATCTGTTCGTACCGTTACTTCGTGCTTAATTTTTGTTGTGCACGTTAATGTGTCTCCTTCTACCTAGATGAAACACGTCATTATACTCGTTTCTAGTACCGATTTTCGTTCTTCTGTATTTAAATATTCTGTGCGTAAGGAATTGTTTATTTGCTCTTCTCGAGAGATTAATTTTGTATTTTTATTTTTTATCTGCATTGCGTTCACAGATTCCTGTGTTATTTTTTCTTGTATATTTATTTCTTCTAGTATTACTTGCGGTACCTGGACAGTTTTTTCTTCTTCCGTAATATTTATTATACTGATTGGACAGGTATAATTTCGTGGTTCGATTAGGCAACATCCAATAAAAATTCCAGGTATCATTTCCTCTGGTTTCGTCAATCCAATTGTGTTTTGATTAGTCGTGACTTGCACGATTGTTTCGCTGCGCGGTCCTAACATTACGCGCCTGTATAGGTAAAGTTTGAAATTCGTATTTCTAAATTATACAGAATTTGTTTTTGGATTGAATGCGGTTATATATTGCCAAATAAAATCTGCTTCTAGGATCGCATCGTATTCTATTGGTGCATTATTTCATACTATGTATACGGGGTGTCATATCTTTTTTCGCGACAATTGCACCGTAATATGTGCTTTGCCCAATGTTATTATTTCATGTCCTGTTATGCCTGTTAGCTTAGTTTTTCCATCGTAGATTAGGACGTGGTCTAGTAAATGTTTTAATTTTATTATTGTTGCTGATGCGTTCGATATCAAACAAGAAATTTATTTTTCTACCTTTGGCTTCTGCAATCGATAATATGATCGCGTTTAGTCCGATGTTGATGAGCGATGTCCCCTTGACGTGTGCCACGCGATACTCTGATGTGGGACGCGGGACGGTCGGTTTACTTTCGCCGGTTTCGTTCTTTTTATTTTTAAAGTTTTTCGCGGGATTTTCTCTTCGCGAATTCGAAAAAAATTTTTTCGGAATTTTTGTTGTTTTCTGGCTTTCCGTTCAGTGTCCAACATTCGTGACGCAAATGTCCTATCTTTTTGCAATAGCTACACTGTTTTCCGATTGTATTTATTCGTGGTTGTCCTTCCAGTTTAGGCAGGGCGTATCTATTTGTAAAACGGCTAGTCCGACAATCGCGCCCGTAATGACCGATTTTTCCGCATTTCTCGCAACGCGGACTTGATGGATGCACTTTAAATATTGACCGGTTTCGATAGGATTGCGTTCGAGTGCTAGGTCTTCGCGTTTTTTCTTCCGCGGTTGCTCCTGCGATCGCTTCCTGTATTGTTTGGTATCGCTGCGATCGTACAATCAATTTAATCTCTTCGTGTAATCTGTTCTGATAATTGTAAAATGCCTGCTCTTTTATATTTTCTAAGATCGCACGTTGTTGTTCGACCGTATGATTTTTTCCTTCTTCCATGGATTCGTATAATTCCATGGCTATATTATCTGTTCGTCTGCCGAATTCTTGTGCATTCTCGTTTGGTTTTTGTTTGAGCGAGTTAAACTCGAGTTGCAAATATGCAGTGCTTCGTTTGCTCAAATATTCCTTTTCCAATTCTCGTTTTAATTGCTCGAAATTTACTATATCTCGCATACGGAAATCCATCATCAATTTGCCTTTGAATTTGGTGCAAAGGATGGCTTCTAATAACGAGTGTTCATCCGCAGGATATATATTTTTTATCGCGTACGTGCTTGCATTCAGAAATTCGTACACGTGTTTTCGTGACGTGCCGTCGATCTCTGGGATCATGTTACGCGCGTCTTTCAATGTTAGAAATGCCAGTGCGTTTCCCGGTTGGTTTCGTATGTCCTGATACGAACGTCGGTAAGTTAAATCTAACGGGCAGAAAATCTTGCGATTCTCTCGTTCGTTCGCCCAGAGGTAATTGTGCCTGCCGGCTTAATCCGTTGACTTGTACACGGAGATCGCGTATTTCATCCATTAATTCACGAAGCATGATATTACCGGGTTGTGCATCAATTATGACGTGACGGTTTGTTCGATTTTCTTGCAGTCCATGTCTATCGACTGAATGCCGTAGTTACAAAATTTCGTTGTCAATTTCGTTCTGTTGTTCGACGGGTGAGTGGGCCATTTCGTTTATTAGTGATTGATATATGTTAGAAGAGTTAAATATACTTCCGTCTCGTAAATTTGTTCATGTATATTTGCGTGCCTGTACGTGTGTGTTAATGTGTGGAAATCGGTGTTGTTTAATGCGAGCAAGCTATAATCTTTTTCGTCGTACGGAAATTCGCGCTCGGTTATGACGTGAACGTCTTTGTCACTATCGTATCGTAATACATGGCGCACGTTATCGCGTATTTCTTTTAACGCGTTTCTCGCGGTATTTATCGCGGAGATAGTGTGCGGAAATTCTACAGGGTTGTTTGTTGGCCGCGATTTTGGCCAAGTCGCATACGCTAGGCTGTCCTTCGCTGCGGACATTCGCTTTACAAAATATGGTTTTTCTCTGACTTACATTAGAAGACAGATCGAATACGCTCGCATGGTCGCTGTTTGTGCTGGCGTGTCAGTTGGCTACGCGTAGTAGTGCGTGTTGGTGAAGCGTCTTCGCTGCCTGGTGTCGATGTACACGGTCGGCGCTAGCTAGCTCTCGGTGCTCGTAGACTCTCTGGTCGTTGCTCCGCTGCCACTGGACACTCGTTGTCGTAGGTCGGCACTTTGCTGATTTTACACTACACTGACACAATTTCGTGGGCGGCTTATTTTTTGACGAGGCCTTTTCCGTCCACCTGTTTTCTATAGGTTTTGTATTTTCGGCTTATAGGAAATTTGATTCTTCTGCCTGCAGTTTGTAATCTATTACTGCAGGTCTTATTTTGTTATGCACAATTTTTTCTTTTTTTTTCCTTCTTTTGCCCGTAATAGAGTGCATCGAGGCTTACTCTTTCGATTCTGCTGGCTTGATCAACGATGATCCTCTCAAGTTGTTGTTCTTGGGAGATGGTTTTGACAACCCCACCGCTGCCACCAAAATGTTGTGACTAACATTGTAGCCCGGATGGGCTACAATGTTAATATTCGGGATAGTCAGGTTCGTCAAGCCTAAGGAGTTGAAACTCCGAGGATTCCTTCAAAGGAATGTAGGTATCCTCGTGAAGTCACTGATATACACTTTTTTTAATTTAATTGATTTATTTTAACAAGTGCACAAATACTTGATATTATAACGATTATATTTTACACACGTTTACGCGTCGTCGGGCGGCTCGGCGCGTCTCGCGTTACTCGGGCGGCCGACGACCGAGTGTGGCATCTGAGCTGCTGATAATACGGCTCGCGTGAACTTCGCGACGAGATTTCGTAGTATCTTGAGCGACTTTTATAATAATGATTCCGCACGACTTATAATTTTGACTCTCCCCATTCCGCTTTGTGTAACCGATTATATAGGCTGATTGATGCCCGATCAGCATTCTGATCGGTTGCGTCGATTGATTGCGTGATATTGATTGATCAATATCACACTCGGTTTGATCATCAAATTTAGAAAATTTGCTGATAGGCTTTCCGCAATATTCTCGCGTGATGCATTTCTGCGATCTTTCGAAAGACTGGTCGCAATTTCGGCGGTCACATATTTGTGTCGTCTTTCAAAAGACTTTTTCCGAGATTCATTCGGACTACTTTTGTTGCCATGCGGACTACTTTTATTATTAGTTGTAGGTCTGACTACAACATGCGTGATAATCAACGCTTGTCACGAGTTGATCTTGATCCGATCACGTAACGACAATAATTACTTGATGGGAAATTTGGTGTTGGATCCCGTGGTCAACTTATTCAAGATACAATGGCGAATGCCGCATGTGTTATTGAGCGAGATAAAAAAACTATCGATGCTGCGCACTTTGGAAAGCGGACGATATTTGAGCATGGCTTTTCGCTCGTGGGATTTGTACGAGTTTCCGCTGTTACAGCGTACAACCAAGCATTCGTGGGCCATCAAGACCGCTACTCAATTCGAGAAGCCGCGATACGTCATCTTCGCTCTGCAAACAAGTCAAAAAAATGTCATGACTGAGGATACGAGCCGATTCGACGACTGCAACTTGACCAAAGTGAAATTTTATCTGAACTCAGAATATTATTTGTACGACGCTATGAATCTGGATTTCGACAAAAACAGATGGTCTGTGTTCTATGAAACGTACGCGCGTTTCTGCAAGGGTTACTATGGACATGAGTATCTCGAGCCGAATCTCACCGTCATATCTATTCTACATAACGGTCCATTTGTAATCATTGATTGTTCTCGACAAAACGAATCGGTCAAGAGCGCAATCGTGGACGTGAGATTGGAATTTGAAATTAAGGAGAACGTACCGATGAATATCACCACGTCTGTCTCATTATACACGATCGCGTGGTCCAATACAATCCGTTGACCAATGTTGTACGCAAGATTACCTAAGAGCATCGCTGGAATATGAGAAAGATAATAAAATCTACGATACATTGAAATCGATCGCAGTCTCAAAAAATTGCTCGTCATGGTCGTGCCAACATTCATAGACCTGCAAGGTTTCCTTGGAAGACAGTTTGTCGTAAAGGAGTTTGCTGTTCTCAGAGACCGGACCGTTCTCTCTCACTACATTTTCGCAAGCCTTATACCGTGGCATTTCCTCGCAAATGCCGACAAGTCTCACGCATGCTGGGTGATACGTCATCACCATAGACTGCGATGGGACGACGTAACAATTCCATACAGCAAAACTAAGAGTTTGATTACAAAGGCTGTGCACGAAACGAAAGATGACAACGACGACGACAACGATGACGATGCTGTCTTATACATCAAGGGACGAAAAACGACAATGGCTGTGGAACTTGCTTCTGGACGATGAGGGAGAGCGCGTGTACATCGAGACTCTGAATGCGGATTACGATGACATAGATTCTCTGAATAATCTGGACACTGATAATACTATGCAATGAGGGTATCACTATACTAATTGCGCTTTACAAAATGTATTTAAATTGTTTAATTGGTGGTCAAATAACCATGAATAAAATAAATAAATATAGTATGATATACAAAATATGGTTTTTTTATTTCTTTTCCTTACGTTGACGATTAGTTTTAACATGTCAACGATCCAATAGATTTTTTTTTCACGATGTAACGTTCAATCAACTAGTCAAACTCGTCGCTCGCGATTATAACAACAGGGAGAAATGAAGAAGAACAACATCTAAGACGAATCGATCGACTGAAATATAAACGAAATATAAACGTCTAACACTTCAGATAAGCTCAGGTTACATTCTATAAATTTTTTTCTGAAAATTCTTACAAAAGTGAAGATTCATTCAGAAAGGATCGCAAAAGAAGACTCAGAATTATATCAGAATAATATAACGAAATTATAAATTTTCAAGAACAAGTCAGTAAATTTCAAAATTTTAATGTGAAAATAGAATAATAAATAGAAATGGAATATTAAGTTAAAAAATTAAAAATTATTTTTCTAAGAATGAAATTTTCGGTGGAAAAACAACCTCAACTGGATAGAATTATTTTAAAAGAACACCCAGAACTAGAAGAGGCGCAAAAATCGATAATGTGCATATGAGCAATTCACCAAGAAGTGATTTATCGAAAAAGGACAACCCTTCGACGTCTCTGTGAAAATTGTTACTTGGAATGACACGTAGAAAATGTTGGAATTCATCATATTTTTGACGAAGTGAGAGAGTGGCACACATTATATAAAGTTATCGAAGACAATAAGGAACTAAAACAACACTGTTTTGAGTGCCATAAATTTTTACTAATACTAAGACCGATGGAACAATGTATGATATGTATAGAAGAGTTCATAAAAAGCATATTGATTGGATGAAATTGATGTACTGAACTATGAAATAATTAGGAGATATTTGTAGAAATGTGTAGGTGTGATATAGTTTAGATTAAACAATTTTATATTAAATATTTTATAAAGTATTATATATATCCTTCTAAAAAATGTGAATAAAAAAAGTTTCACGCTTAAATGAAAAATATATTCAATTTATTTAGAAATATAAACATATATAATATGCAAAACATGTATTTCTTTTATTCCTTTCCTCCCACTATAAAAATAATCATCCGAAAAAAAAATAGTCATAAGATTCGTAATAAAAGGGAGCCGCAACGAGAGAGATAGTAGATATATAATAGAAAGAGCCGCAACGGGAGAGAGAGAGAGAGAGAGAGAGGGGAGAGGGAGGGAGAGAGAGAGAGAGAGAGAGAGAGAGAGAGAGAGAGAGAGAGAGAGAGAGAGAGAGAGAGATAGTAAAGAAAAAGATGATATGAGAACATGACGGCGGCGCGGCGGTGGCGAGCCCGGGGCTTCCCTCTGACGTCATGTCCACACGTAATTTCTTTATCTTCTCGTTTATGTCATCTTTGCCATCTGTTTATCTATCTGTTTATCTATTTGTTTATCTATTTGTTTATTTATTTGTTTATCTATTTGTTTTTCTTTTTGTTTATCTATTTGTTTTTCTTTTTGTTTATCTATTTGTTTATATATTTGTTTATATCATCTTCGCTACTATCTTATCTACCCCCCTCCCCCGGTGACATCATGTCCTTCGAGTCGCAATTTTTATTTATCTATTTGTTTATATCATCTTTACCGAATCCTACTGTCTTATCTACCCCCCTCCTCCTCCCACGGCTCAGTTCAAAAGATCGTCGTCCCTGACTTCCCCCTCCTCTCTACCCCGCGCCCACCATTTCCTCCGGCACATCCGCACCCCTCTCGGAGTTCCTGCGTTAGAACCGGCCTAGTATACCTACTAATAGTGATAATAATTTTTATTCGTTTTATTTAATTACATATATAACATATAATAACATATAATTACATATATAACATATAATATAATTATATATATAAAAACGTCCACTTCTTCATTCATTCTTTATATGTTATATTGCTACGGTATCTTAATATTAAAATTATTTTTGTTCGCTTACACTTTTATTTCTTCACATTTTATGTCTTGTGACGTGACGCCTTGAGATCACCCGTCACAAAGAGTGGCTGCCCCGACTTGGGGCGTCACTGGATTCTGCGCTCGCCCGTTCGAAGGGTGAGAGCGCAGGTGAGCGCCGAGTAGTGCGAACTGTATATGTGATTGTGCAAATTTCTTTGTTTTTCCTTTATTTTGTTACTATCATTTCGAGTCTGGCTTCCGCAATATTAGATTAAATTGACGAGATTGGCAACTATCGCGATATCCATGTGTATGCGACTGCTTACCATGACGACCAACGACGATCGAGTTCGAAGAGGATATCGCCGCCAGGTACAACAAGTAATCAGGTCGTATCGCCCTAAATAGTTGCCGAATTTCTTTCTCTGTGTACAAGTTTCCATAGTGTAGTGCGACGTTTTACAGGAGTCGAAAGGCTGACCCATACAATGCAGGGATCGAAGGGCGAGAGGGAAGGCGCCACTTCTTGCGAGATTGCGAGGAGACCCCATAGAGGAAAGCGAGGCGAAGAATACGAGGACGAGTAATCGAGCCGGGAAAGACAGTCTCCTTTCATCAGAAGGACCAATTTATCAGGAGAGGATTCTCGGAAGTCGCAAGCTTGGTCAAGAATCGCTGCCTTCGAATCTCCCATAGGGTCAGCGAAGCGTGGGCTATCCAGGATCCGCCTCGGATATGTGTTATCGGGATAATGCGCCTTTGGCATTGTGCGCTATTGGGACAGTGCGTCTTTTTCATTGTGCGTTATCGGGATGTGTACTAAGGGAATGTGCGCTATTCGGGAATTATGTTAAATCTTATGTGTGCTATCGAGATGTGTGCTATCGCATCGTGCGCTAACGGAACCCACTCGTTTTTTGCAGATCAACTGAATCTTCGCTTCGAAAAGGGCGGATTGTCTTATCGTTCTGAAAAGAATGGATTGTTTTTTGTCACTTCGAAAAGAGCAGATTATTTTTCGTTGCTCCGAAAAAAACGGATTTAGAATTGAAAATAATTATAATAAGTGTGACTCGAAATGATCATTTCTAACGCAACCTCTCATGCGTTTTAGTAAATTTCTCTGGATGTTCTCCATTACATCTTTTTTAATGGCCCAAATAGCATCTAGCCGCAATCTCGTATCCAAATCATCGATATTCTCGAAAAGCATTTTATCAGTTGCTTCCTTACAATATCCCCATAAAATGAAATCTAAGGGATTGAGATCCGATGATCTTGCGGGCCAATGTATTATTGTTTATACATGGAAAGATCTATCCTTGTTATTTATCCGTCAATATCAAATATTAAGAATACATTTATCAGGATCAATATATCAGGAATACATTTTAAGGACAAACAGTTTTTGAATCACCCTGTGTGCGTGCGCGTGCACGTGCGCGTGTGCGTGTGCGTGCGTGTGTGTGCGTGTGTGTGCGTGTGCGCGCGCGCGCGTGTGTGTGTGTGTGTGTGTTAAAAGAGGGCATAAGAAAATGCTTTTTTCTTATAAAACATTTTGATAAAATTGTTAATAACTATATACTAAGTATAAAAGTATAAATCTTTCAGTATAAGAAATAGATAACATGAAATAATTTTATACACGAAGACAATGACACATCAACATTTTTATTTATTAAATGGAAGGGCGAAGTAATTTCATACAATCCGCAGCTTGTCTGTAAAGGGAACTAAGTGCACCTCTTAAAGATAATATTATGATTAGTACCGTAAGAACCAATAGAATTTCGTCGACGTGCTTTATATTGGACACTTGATATACCCAATTCTTTTTATAACCGTAACATTGTGATATCATACCAATGACAAAGCCAGAAATGCCCAAAAAGTTATGAAGCAATTTAGTGACTATTGGTCGCACGAATTTGCGAAGTTTCCACGCAATCCAAACTGGATATCCAAAGATTGTTGCTACGATTATAATCATCAATGAAGTAAAGCCTGTAATACCATGGATCGATCGAAAATGTATTGGTTTGATGTTGTACATCATGCCCACACCGACTAGATTCAAGATTAGCCCAATAGCTTGTAGAATGCAGTGAAGATATTTGTTGGCGCGTCGTGATAAAAAAGTGGTCAGTATGTTGTCACTTGCCAAGACAACAATAGCCTCCGACATCAACAAGACGTACTAAAAAAATGAAATTAATTTGTAAATGATTCGTGAAAAGGGAGCTAATTAACAAGGAGATGGCAAACATCATGAAATATGAAAACAATAGCTCATTTAAAGGAAAGAGACACACAGGATTTTGAAAAGTCCAAAAATAGTCGTATATCTCAAAGACAAAGCATTTTTAAGAAAAATATTTTAGACAAAAATTGTAGGGCAAAAAGATCTATTTACTACTACTAATCTTATCAGTTTGATCTTGGGTGGCATTGCCAAGGTCATATAGAGGTCAACTTTGTTCTTTTAAATGGAAACCTTCATTTTTTGTTACATTCTTGTAGCTGACTACGAAAATTCTACAAAACGGTATAATAAAATTATACCGTTATAAGTACCCAAATAAGAAGGGAGGATGTGCGTCATGGCGCGGTCCGACCACAAACCAGTCGTGAAAACTCGTAATTATTTTGCGAAAAAATACCACCTCAGCCAGGAATCGAACCTGGATCTCCTGCTTACCTTATCCTTTAGCAGGCATCTTATCCTTTCGACTACCGAGGCATGTGATAATATTTATCGCAAATAACGTTTAGAGTAACACGTCAATAATACAATGATACACACACACACACACACACACACACACACACACACACACACACACACATATATCACAATATATATACATGTATATGTATATCTTTCTCGAATCCCCACAACCGGTACTCCAGAGCGATGTTGGTCTCTCACTCGATAGATGCAGTATTTGAGTAGAATTCCGAGTCAAATAAGCCATAGGCGTGAATTTTCATTAATTTCATACGAAAGTAATATCTTTGATCCCGAAGAAATTTATAAAACACAAAAAATAGCACAAAACCCAATTGATCCAGCGATGGAAGAAATTCACGAAATTCAAAGTCGATTACACGTTGAAATGGCAGAACGAAATAAAATCGACGCGGATATGGGGACACTTGCGTTATTAAATGAATTGTTATGGGAAATCAAAGAAATAAGAGCGCGCATGGATCTTCCAGAAGAGCACATTGATTTCAGTCGCACACATTTAGATGAACGGAATAAAGCATATCATAATTATACGAGTAATGCTATGGATGTTACCTACGGACGCATGCAAGACGATATCCGAAACTGAAGACCTAGAATGTCTGGAAATTATCTGAGATTAAAGGAGGCATGAGATATAATACCGGAATTCGACGGTATCTCGCGAATCCGCGTCCGAAAATTTTTGAATGCAAGTGACTATGCTATAAAAAACATTGATCCGGCAGAAGAAGAACAAACATTATTAGAAGTTACAGTATATACGAAGCTCAAAGGAAAGGTAATGTTAGACCTTTACACTCGCGATATTCGGAGCTACGTACAATTAAAAGCTGAACTTGAATGCGAATATCTTAGCAAATGCAGTACTACGCACTTACAAATAGAGTTTAATTCCCTTAAACAAAAAAACGGAGAAAGCGCACAAAATTTTGATTGAAGAGTAGACATGCTAGCCAATTATATGAATCCGTGATTGAAGGAAGGAAACACAGAAACTCTGAGCAGCAACGTACTATATTAAAAACAATTAAACTCCAGGTTTTTCATAATTTTCAAGTCGGATTAAATGACGAAATAAAGTTAATGGTTCGATCACAAAAATACCGCGTTCTACAAGAAGCTGTAGCAGGTGCGAGCGCGGAGCAGAGGGTGAGAGGTCCGAGCAACCGAGTAAATTTTCAATATAGAAATAAAACTGACGCGACAGATAAAAATCTCCACCCCTCAATGTCAAAGATGCAGGAGAACGGGTCACTTCATACGAGAACGTCGTAGTAAATTCACATTACCAAGGGCCAAAGGACACCCCCGTGTAAACACTGTGAATAAATATTGCAAGCATTGCAGAAAGATCGCGCACGTGCGCGATGAATGCTGGT
Source organism: Pogonomyrmex californicus (assembly GCA_024349325.1). Lineage (NCBI taxonomy): Eukaryota > Metazoa > Arthropoda > Insecta > Hymenoptera > Formicidae > Pogonomyrmex > Pogonomyrmex californicus. The sequence continues at coordinate 1,003,216 of JAECZD010000021.1, forward strand.
CATTACACGGCCGGCCCGTAAAAGATAATACTACGCGTCAAAACTATTTATAAAAATCATAACATGAAGGACAATCGCAAGATAAAAGGAAAGTCACAAGCCAGCAATAACGAGGATAACGCTAGAATTGTCCGCACTACCTCTAAGTATCGAATTTCTCATATTAAGAAAATGCTATGCGTAGAAATCGGGATAGATCTAATTACTTTGCCCGCTCAAGAAGCTGAAAGCGGAAAAATACATTTTTTATTTAATACAGATGCCACTATCTCATTTTTAAAATTAAAAACGTTAAAAAGAGAAACTAAAATTTATGAAGAAAAAATTAAATTAACCGGGATAATGAGACATGGGATTTCCACTATCGGAAAAACTTATCTGATATTATTAAAAACCGGTGAAATTCGACACCTGATATATATAATAAAAAATGACGTATCTATGGAGTACGATGGAATCTTAGGAGTGGATTTCATACGAAAAAATAGAATTAATTGTGATTACGGGAATCAACTCGTGAAAATCAAAGGAATAAATTTCAAACTTTATCCCTATAAGAAGGTTACTTTGAAACCGCGCAGCGAAACTATTATACAGGTCACAACAGATTGAAATATGATCGGTATTACGCAATCGGAAGAAACGTCGCTAGAGGTAATAGTACAAAATGAAAAAATTTAATTTAAATAAAAAAATTTTTATGTAAAAAAACTGGATAAAGAAAACAAAACAATTTAAAGTAACAATATATATATATATATATATATATATATATATATATATATACAGGGTGTCCCAAAACTCCCGCATTTGGAGTATACTACGTGATTCTTTATGCTAAAAGAAATCACTTTTTCCTTTAGCAAAATTGCGTGCGACGAATAGTTTTTACAGTGAATCAGATTAAAAGTGACGAATGAGCGCGCGTATGTGCATAGCGATCAAGGCTGGCGCACGTTTCTCAGGCCGGCGCAGTTTGGTATTTAATCTTTGACGACTTCACGTACTATATTATTTAAAATATGATAAAAGTTAACAAAATATGTATTGTTTTCATCCTTAACGATTTAATAAAAAAATTGTCTGATTTCATAGCATTATCTCGAAATAAAAAAAAATGTAAATACACTATGGTGTATGAGGCATTCTATTAATTTAATTACTGCACAATTGCATATAATAAAAAAATATACTGAATATAACGAATTATTTAGATACTATTATAAAAAAAAATCAATTTTTTTATTTTTTTGTGATTATGTACTCACGTAATTAATAAGTATTCATTAAATTCAGTATTTTTTTATTGTTATATGCAATGCGCATACAACAATAAAAAAATAATTAAAATAATAGAATACTCAGTTCATACACCATATAATTTACATTTATTTTTATTTCCAGATAATGCTACGAAATCAGATAATTTTTTTATTGAATTGTTATGTAAGGATGAATACAAATACTTATTTTGTTAACTTGTATTATATTTTAAACAATACAATACGTGAAGTCGTCAAAGATTAAGTCCCAGGCCTGAAGAACGCGCGTCGGCCCTGACCGCTACGCACATACGCGCGCTCATTCGTCACTTTTAATCAGGAGACACGGTAGTGTCTCGGGTGTCAAGTCAACCAAGAACACTGCCGTGTGACTTTACGCGAGTCGTCGAGGTTCGAGCATCTGAAATTATCGAATCTCAATAACGGCTATACTGATCAAGTTCTAAGTAGGCTTGATCGATAGCTTGAATCCGACTTGCACAATAAAAGTATTTTTATTTTT